>NQII01003584.1:65464-107710 GCA_002778355.1 Clitarchus hookeri
ATACACGACCAAACACCGGCCAGTGACTGCGATTTACCATCAACTATTCGCTCCAAAGTACATTTCAACGAGTAATAAGATTTAATACGTTTCATCGTGTTACTGTACTAATGTAGAGTAGTTAGCCTATAACATATATTTTTGGATAATCAAAAAATTATTCAACACAAAATTAAGTAGGCCTGTACAAAAGGTAGTATTACTCATTGCATGGTGTACACCTAATATTCTTACATAACGTAAGCAGATAGATACGGCAATGTTTACATAAATAAATAACGTTTGAAGTCAGTATAATATACCTCAATTTTGGAATTATTTGCATTAAATGTCTTTGGGTTAATTTGGTTCTGTTTTACTATTTACCTGTGTCCTTTCTGTTTTACTATTTATTTTTATTTTTTCCAGATTTTGTCTACTACTCACACTTATTTTGAATCATGTCCGGACAATTTTATAAGTATAAATCTGGGTCACAAAAAAGGAAAATCCAAGCAGCAAGAGAAGCAAAAGAAACTGTAGGACGACAGTCTATAAAAAAGTTTCTTAAAGAAGACATTGAAAATGTGGAAAATATTGTTGCTATGTCAGAGTCTAATCCTAATGCTACAGTTTCTACAGTAGAAGCTTCTACTTCATAAGACATGACAGTCAAAAGAAAGAAGACTCAAGGAGCTGAGTTTCAATTAAATTTAAATTCTAAAAACTACTGTCAGACTGATGATCCTGCACCTAATGCGTCCAAACCTAGAAGCTAACCCTACACCTTTTAATACAAATGTGAAGTACGACGATCCAGGAACCTCGCCAAGAACAATAACAGACCAATTAAGACAACTTGTTGTTACTTCATACACTGACTTTGATGCTAAAGAAAATTTGTCTCGAAATTTTTCTGTAGATTGCAGTGGAAAAAAGTTTCATAAGTCCCTACTCTACTCCAAAACAGTGGATAGAAGAACACGTCATCAGTTTCCTCGGGAATGGTTGTTATGGAGTGCAACAGAAGAATCACTTCATTGTCTTCCATGTAAACTCTTTTCAATTAAGGCTACAACCAGCATGTTAGTAAAATAAGGATTTAGTCCGAAGACAAAGGCTTGGAAAAGGCTGTACAATATTTTACCCAAGCACGAGAATAACCCTGTGCATAAGGCCAACTATTTACAATGGAAGTCGTTGGAACTGTCTCTGAAAGGACAAGGTGTTGATAAGAACTTGCAACAGCAGATTCAATGTGAAGCAATGAAATGGAAGGCAATTCTGCAACACATTTTAGATGTTACTTTATTTCTATAGTCTAGAGAATTGGCCTTTCAAGGGGAAACCAGCTCAATTGGAGATGATCACAACGGAAACTTCTTAGGTATACGAGCTTATTGGTAAATATGATGACATTGCTCGAGAATACCTAGCAAAAATAAAGAAACAACAGTTAGAAGGAAAGAACATGAAAGGCCAAGCGCATTACCTTTCTTGGTATTCACAAAATGAATTTATAAGTTTATGTGGTGACACACTTCTTCAAGCCATCCTTAAGCAAAAAGAGAAACTGCTATTTATTATGGAATTATAGTAGATGTAACCCCTGATATTTCACATGAGGAACAAAATGTTATGCTCTTATGTTTTGTCAACCATAATAAAAAACCAANCGTTTTGTCAACCATAATGAAAAAACCAACAAATTTAAAGTAAATGAAAGATTTATCAAGTTGATGAATTTCAATGAAAAAACATGAGAGGCAATCACACATGAAATTGTTTCAACTTTGAATGAACTCAAAATATTGTTGGATGATTGCCGCACTCAAGGCTATGACAACGGTTCTATATGAGACGAGACGTAAAAGGAGTCCAGAGCAGAATCCTTGAAAAAAACAATTCGGCCATTTTTTCACCCTGTGGAGCACATTCACTCAATCGAGTAGGTGTAAACGCTGCCAAAATGAACGCAGATGTGCTGACATTGTTTGGGAACTTGGAAACTTTATATTCCTTTTTTGCAAGCAGCCCTGCTCGATGGGAAATATTAAAACAGAACATTCCTATGTCCCTTTAAAGTCTTTCACAAACTAGATGGAGCGAACGGATTCAAGCTGTAAGACCAATAATTAAGCACTATATGGGTGTTTTGAAAGTGTTGGATTTATTCTCAGAAAACTCCATGAAGTCAAACCTAACTCCAAATGCCTTTAACACAGTTGTGGGGTTAAAGAAGTACTTCAACTCCTTTAAAGGATTAGTGATGACAGCATNACTTTAAAGGTGTTAAAGGAAACTAATTTTGTATTTGGCAGTATAAACCGCGAGCTATGCTCTCATTGGTTAATGTCTAGAGCCCTCAGCCAATAATAAAACATTCTCTGTTAGCTTTTGTTTATCTCATGTGTGGTGTTGTTGTGGTTAAAGTTCGTTAAATAAAACTTACATTTCTCGATCTGCTGCATGTTCTTTGTGTTAATAATTCAACAGGTTATGGGCCCAGATGCACCAGTAACTCACACAAGTAAAAGTAAAACATCTTTCAAGTAAAAAAACATTAAAATGGGTGAGTACGAACATTTTATCAATAACACCGAGAAGTTGACCGATTGTGCATCATTTCCTCTCTGGAAGTTCGAGATAAACATCTTATTTGAATCAAAAGGCCTCATTGATATTGTTGAAGGTAAAAATAAGCTACAAGACGTTGCAAATGACAAAACGAAACAAGAGTGGAAACAGAAAGATGCCAAAGCCCGTCAGGCCATTGTAGGTACTTTGGACAAGAAACATCGATCCCATCTTCTTTCTTGTTCTACGTCTCATGAAATGTACACTAAAATATGTAATATATTTGAACGTGACACAGAACATCAGAAAAACGCGACTTACGAACAATTTTTTGCCTATAAATTTGATAGCAGTAAGGACATGGCAGTAAACTTAAGTAACCTAGAAAATATTCGTTTTCGTCTCAATTCCCTTTCAAAAGACAAGATTGACGACGAAATGTTAATGGCTAAGATAATGTCGTGTCTTCCTTCAAATTATGACACGTTCATAACATCGTGGAATTCAACCCCTAAAACTGAAAAAACTCTCGAAAATCTGACGGCAAGACTTCTAAATGAAGAATCACGAAAATCAGAGAGTAACGCCACAGCCCCCGCTGCTTTCTACGGTGGAACAAAACGCTCTACTCGTCCTTGGCAAAATTTCAACAAAGGACAAAACCGCCAGGACGATTTTCCTCGTAAAAATGACTCTCACTTTAATGATGGGTGTAAAATATGTAAAAAGAAAAATCATGAAACTAAAGATTGCTTCTTTTGTGATAAAAATCGTGGTAAAAATCATGACCAAAAACCAAGCAGCATTTTTAGCTGAAGACAAGTCAAATTCAACCAAGCAGAATGTTACTACATTTGTGGTCGACAGTGGCGCAAGCGTTCATATGATCAAAAATGATGAACTGCTGACCCAAAAGCGTCCTAATGACACAGAAATCACAGTTGCTAAGGGCAACAGCACAATTCAGGTGGTTAGTGCTGGAAAATTTGAAACCCCAAAATGCAAACTAAGCAACGCTCTGTATGTGCCAGATCTTTCTAAAAATCTTCTCTCAGTCAATGCAATTACCAAAAGAGATGGCAAAGTTGTTTTTGAGGACAATAAAGTCAAAATTTATCAGGGTAAAGAACTTGTTTACACTGGAACCAAAAACGNGGGTAAAGAACTTGTTTACCCTGGAACCAAAAACGATGGTGGACTCTTTGAAGTAAAAATGGGTTCTCAGCAAGAAGCCCTGATTGCCTCAAACAATAATAACGCTATGTGGCATAGAAAGCTCGGACACTTGGGACCAAAATACCTCAAGAAACTTGTGAAACTCTCACATGGTGTAAAACTGACAGATGCTGACCTAAAGCCACTTGAATCTTGTGAAGTATGCCTCAAGGCTAAAGCTTGCTGCAAACCCTTCGGTTTCAATCGTGCACGAGCAACGAAACCTCTAATGATACTTCACACAGATGTAGTAGGACCCCTGGAGACACCTACTTGGGACAACTACCGATACTTTGTGTCAGTCATGGATGACTGGTCACATTTCTCAGCAACGTTTCTCCTGAGGAGCAAAGATGAAGTAAAACAGATATTGAAAAATTACATCACAAAAATTGAAAACAAATGGTCATCAAAAGTTGAAAAAATTCGCCTTGACAATGGTGGAGAGTATGTTTCAAAGGATTTCAAGGAGTATTGCGATGAAAAGGGTATCGAGTTAGATTATACTCCGCCGTATACACCTCAGCTCAATGCTCATGCTGAGAGACTTGGCAGGACTTTAATGAACAAAACCAGAGCATTACTTTTTGATTCTGGAATGGAAAAAGACANGAAAAGGGTATCGAGTTAGATTATACTCCGCCGTATACACCTCAGCTCAATTCTCATGCTGAGAGACTTGGCAGGACTTTAATGGACAAAACCAGAGCATTACTTTTCGATTCTGGAATGGAAAAAGACATGTGGGGAGAAGCCCTTCTCACTGCAACATACTTACAAAACCCCAGCCCTACAAAAGCCACAAAACTAACACCTGCGGAACTTTGGTTCAATAAAAAACCTGACTTGTCTGGCCTCCAAATCTTTGGGTCAGTTGCATATTCCAAGGTACTCTCTCACACTAAGAAACTGGATCCGAAAGTGAAGAAATACATTCATGTGGGCTACACCAGCAACGTCTACAGATTATGGAATCCGGAAAAACAACAAATAATTGCATCCAGAGATGTCTACTTCACTAACCAAGACGTAAAACAACCTGAAGAAATCAAAAAAACTGTGAGTCTTGACTTTGATGAAGATGAAGACATCAGCTCCGCAAAAGACGATTCTCTCTCAGACAAAGATGACGATGAGGACGAAATCTCTCAAAATAAAGAGGAAACCGAAGTCACAACTGATACTCCAAATACATCAGATGCATTGTCAGTTCAAGAGACCGAAGATGGACAGCAAGAAACCCGAAGGAGATCGAAGAGAACTAAGAAATTGCCAGACAAATTGAGCGATTATCACCTAAATCTGGACTTTTTAGAAGAACTCCAAGAAAGCGCTCTCTTGTCGTACAAAGAAGCTGTCTCGTGCAAAGAAAAACATTTTTGGCTTCAAGCTATTGAGGCTGAGAAACAGTCCCTTGCAAAAAACGACACCTGGACTATAGTCAACCGGAAAGCTGCCGAAAAACAGAAAATTCTGACGAACAGATGGGTTTTTCGTATAAAAGACGACTGCAAATACAAAGCCCGACTGGTCGCAAGGGGTTGTGAGCAAACACTTGGCTACAACGAAGAGACCTACAGTCCTGTTGTAAGCAGTGATGCTTTGCGACTCATTCAAGCTTTGATCGCTCGAGAAAACCATCATATCACAAAAATCGACATAAAATCAGCATTCCTATACGGAAAAATTCTAAATCCTGTATACATGGAGATACCAGAAGGCTGGCAAAAACCTAAAAATAAAATTTGCCGACTGGAAAAAGCCCTCTACGGACTCCGTGAAGCTCCGCTTAGGTGGAACAAACGTTTCTCTGAATTTCTCATGAAAAGTGGACTAAAAGCTCTCAAAAATGAACCTTGCATTTTCAAAAACGCAGATTCAACCTTGCTTCTTGCCATCCACGTAGATGACGGAATTATCGCCTCTGACAGTGAAGATAAAATAACACAACTACTCGCTCAGCTGACTAAAGAATTGGAGATGACGGCTGTGAAAAATCCTGTAACTTTCCTTGAACTAGAAGTCACATGAAAAAAACTGTCTAAAAATGTCTCAAGCCGAGCATGTCAAGCAAGTGCTCAAGAAGTACAGAATGGAAAGTGCTAAACCCGCAACCACACCATTCGTCAAGCAAGCTACCAACGAAGATGGTAATTTGGTCACCGGTTTCCCATTCAGGGAGGCTGTTGGGAGTCTTTTGTACATCTCAACGAAAACTCGACCGGACTTGGCCTATGCTGTAGGTATGAGCAGTCGACGTGTGGAAAAGCCCACGCAAGATGACCTCACCAACCTAAAAAGGACACTCAAATACCTAAAAGGCACTATCAATGAAGGTATTCGCTACTCGAAAGACTCTACTGATGAAATCATCGCCTATAGTGACTCCGACTACGCAGGTGATACCGAAAACAGAAAAAGTACGTCAGGGTATATCATTTACTACGCCGGAGGTCCTATAAGTTGGAGTTCGAAGAAGCAGCCCATCGTCGCCACTTCAAGCACAGAAAGTGAATATATTGCAGCTGCTGAATGCTGTAAGGAAGTAGTGTACCTTAAAAGTCTCTTTGAAGAACTCACAGGAAAAACCATAACAGCTACGATTCATGTTGATAATCAAAGCGCTATAGGTTTGGCTAAAAAGGGTAATTTTAACAGAAAAAGTAAACACATTGACGTTCGCTTTCATTACATAAAAGAATTGATTGAAAATAAAATCATTCACATTGAATATATTCCAACAAGCAAGCAAATTGCAGATTTGCTAACCAAAGCATTGGGTCCAAATAAATTCCAAGATTTTAAAAAACAGATGATTAGATTGTAAGCTTAAAAAAAAAAAATTATTTGTGAATTTAATTTATGAAAGTTAAGCTTACCCTTCTATTGCCTTGAGTTAAGCTTAGTATTTTGTAATTGAAATCTTGATAGCTAAGATGTGATATTCATGTGAAATAATTTTTCTTATCTACAAATGTTTGCATTTACAAATTTTTGAAATATTGTGATTACAAAATTAAGAGGGTTGTGTTGGAGGAANAGAGGAAACTAATTTTGTATTTGGTGGTATAAACCACGAGCTATGCTCTGATTGTTTAATGTCTAGATCCCTCAGCCAATAATAAACATTCTCTGTTAGCTTTTGTTTATCTCGTGTGTGTTGTTGTAGTGGTTAAAGTTCGTAAAATAAAACTTACATTTCTCTATCTGCTGCGTGTTCTTTGTGTTAATAATTCAACAAAAGGATTGGTGATGACAGCATTTTGGCATAAAGTTCTTGCCTGCACTGATGAGATAAATGTGGTTATTCAAAGCAAGGAAATAACATTAAATGTTGAATGTGACGGGGTCAAGATTGGCTACGGTGGATTTCCCGTCCCGAGTTAGGAAAGCCAGCTTGACCCGCGGTGTTACCAGAGTTGAGGATGGAATAATTATGTGCCTGGCGCCACAGCTCTGCGGTGAGCTGATGAGATGAGGCTCGTTTCGGTTGACGGCCTAGGGGACTCTGGTCAACACTCCGTCACACACGATGGCGAGGCTGTAGGCCGCCTTGCATGCCTTAATTAATTACAAATAAAACACTTACGAATGATGCTTGTTGAGGTATTTATTACCTGAGACTCCTTACTGCACACGTGGTCTTAATGGCCAGGAAACTGCGAGCGACCACGTGGTCTTTACAATGTGAAACACGAAAGCACTTAACAATTCTCCGATAAGAATAACGTGGCTCTCTCCTCGGCGCTATAACAAATAAAATAATGATTCGGTTTGTGACGTCGATGCCAATGGATATGAGTTCAACTGATGATGTCCGCACCGAGGACCTCTGCGGAGCGAGAGACTTACATGTCTGGATGCATTGAAGTGCTGACGAGAACTGGGGGGGGAGCATCGGTTGGCTTCCGCTACCTGAGCGCAGTCGACGCCGTGCGGTGAAATGATGAAACATAATATACACTAAAAAATGAAAATTAGATGAAAGTAACATGAATTAAATTAACCTAAGATGACATAATTTTCCCTTAAACAAATACACAATAAAAATGATAATATTAATTCTAAATGTTTCCATCGTACCAGCCACAGTACTGCCAAATGTAAAATGTCAAATGTCTCTGGCTGTGGCTGTGTTGTCTTCCATTATGATGACAAAAAAATGATATTATTATATAAACTGAATAAATACACTGATGCTATTAATAAATACCCTGATGAAATACACTGATGAAATACACTGATGCTATTAATACATACCCTGATGAAATACACTGAAGAAATAATAACACGGAATAAATGAGAACACTAATGCAATTGCACTGATACTATTATGCACATCCTCTATCGTGCCCACAAGCTTGTTGGTGTGGTGTGTCTGGTGTGTGGACACGACTGCAGTAGTCACAGTGGACACAAAGGGCTTGTGAATGCGCGGTTCACGTCAAATGCAACCTTGTCAAAGACTTGCTAGATGAGTTACAAATGCTGCGTGATTCTTCCGATGATGTTATTTCAGAAGTGAAACTAGTTGCCACGGAAGTAGGCATCTCTATTTCTTCAGATCTTGTACAAAGACAGACTGCTGTAATAAGGAAATATAAGGATGGATCCGGCAGTGGCAGTACAGGGGAAGACACACAAGAAGTTACCTTCAAAGTTTCGGTCGTGTACTCTTTGTTAGACTTCATAATGGCTGATATCCGAACAAGATTTTTTGCTGTTGAAAACATCTGTGACCTGTTTTCACCAGTGTTGAACTTTATGGACATTGAAGAAGAAAAATTGAAAACACTTGTGCAGAAATTTCAAAAGGATTTGTCCGAGGACATTTTGGAGGAAATTCCGCACATGAAAAAGATTTTTTCAACTGTTTGGTGCAGAAAAAAATGTCTTATTTCTTCTGCAATCTATTTATGACAGAAAACGTCAATCTCTGTTTTTAAACTTTTGTATTGCCCTGAAGCTTTTTTGTACAGTACCCGTGACAGTACCATCTGCAGAAAGGTCATTCAGCAAATCAGCAAATTCACTGAAGACGTGGCAGAGAAATAGAACAGTTCAGGACAGACTTACTAGTCTTGCAGTTTTAGCCATTGAGAATGAACTTGCAAAGAGTGTAGACTTTTCACACGTTATTCATCAATTTGCACAGAAGAAAGCAAGGAAAGTGTTGTGTACTGCTACTTGAGTTGAACATTGAACTTTAACTAAACACCAGTAAAGCCTTAAGCTTCATAAAGTTTGTTTGATTTCTTTTTTTGTAATCTTAAGTGTGTTTAATAATATAACAAAAATTTGTCAGTATTGTATTGTATATTAATTTAAAGTAACCATTAAAATTATTACTTAATCCTTTCTCTTTTTTTTAAATCGGTGTACATTATAATGTTAATGATTATACAGTTTCAAAATAACTCCAGGGTCTAGGCCTGGCAGTGAAATCCTTATCAGATTACAAGATGTAATTTATTAAAGAAAAGAACAAGGTTTTTTGTTAGGACTTATGAGCTTCTCTTTACCAAATCTAGGGTCACTGGTCAGACGCGGCACGCGGGGCGCTAAATAGGCTGTTCGTAAAATAAATTATTGCTAAACAATTGGAGTCCCGCCACAGTGTCTGGCAACAGGGCCCCAGAAAAGATGTGGGGGCCATGGAAACAGCACTATCTTACACTAATGCTGTGATATGGTTTTTGGCATGGAAAGTTTTATTTCCTCTGTAAAGTTAATGGTATTATTTCATGTTAATATGACAGTATATGTTATTTAAAGATACTACACCCCTACCCCTTTCCAAATATTACTGCATACTGCTTTTTACTAGCTATTGAAATAACACTAGATAAATACTACTTTTCAGTGTGAAGAAAAGTGAAATATGTTGCCACTATAAAATTGTGTTCCACTTGTGAGGAAATCTTATTGTCTAATCTTACTATAATTAATTTTAAATAATATCTTGAAAATAAATACTTGAAGCTGTTATTTGAAATTAAAGTATTAATGACAAAGTGCTCAATTTTTTTATTGTTAATCAATAGTTCCTCACTTCCACACGCATAAAGGTTTTGTTATAAATTACCATAGGAAATTTTAAAATAATTTTGGTTTTTATTTCAATATGCAAACTGCCATAAAAATGCTTAGAAAATAATTTTTCTATATTCAGGCAAGAGAGTGCTATGAAAGACGTGTTGGTTGTTTCTGTACGGAAATACATAAATTTGCTTGTGAAATTCAAGTTGCAGTATTGGAAGTGAATTGTTAACCTGTCCATTAACACCCACACATTAGGCACTTGCATGTTATGGATTCAACTTTTTTATTCCCTCTTGGAAGTTCTGCACAGTGCATATGATGAAGCATCAGCAGCTGCCAGCAGTCCAGTAAAGATGCACGCTTTTCATTTATCATAGTAATATGATCCAGCAGCATGCAAACTAAGGTGTTTGAATAAATACAACACATGATGAATACACAATTTTAAACTTTAAAACTGAGCACTTTTTGTATGTTCAGAAATACTAAGGAAAAGGGCATATTCAGTAATATATGCACCTATAAAGATCAGTCTTATCAAATGTGCACTTAGAATGCAATAAAAATATCAATCCTCCTTGAAATTGTTATAAGACGATTTTTTAATTTTGTTACTTTGACCCGAAAATAATGTAGCACACGATAAAACTCCTGCTATTAAAATAATCTTCTATAGTTGGATGGCCACTGCTGTTGAATGGTAAGCTAATATTTTCTTTACTAAGGGGTCATTTCGAGCCTATCCCGGTGGGGTCAGCAACGAGTAACTTCACAGCGCTTTAGGTACTCTGTACAGTAAGTTTAATTAATTTAAATAAGTTGAACACTCCGGTGCCACTCCACCTAAACCCCACCCTCCCGATCCTGAAAGGGAATGCGACACTGGCCACAGGGGATGTTCTTCAGCAGAATTAAAACCTCGTAGCTGCCATCCTCTCAAACATCCCGTCTGGCGCAGACCTTGTCAGCTGCTCAAACAACAACATATCGGTAGGACAGGAGCATTTCTCACTCGAGACCTTTCCCCTCACCGCTGATATCACAGACAGCGAAACTGAACAAGACGCCATGGACAACGATTCGGCCGCCAGAGCGGAAATCGGCTCTGAACCATGGAGAAAAGCTGCAAAGCGTAACAACAAACGCCAGGCACATCTGAATTCCCAGAAGAAACGAGAAACTCTGGTTGAGACCAGCAACTTGAAGCAAGTTCGCCGAACACAACAGGAGAAGGTTGTCCTGCAGTGGCGGTTTCAAACCGGTTTTCCATCCTGCGGGAACAGAGTTCCCAGAACATCCCTGGCCCACCAGACACTCAAAACCACATGAACAACCAACCGCGTACTTCCACAAGGAACTCAATCGCTACACCCAAATTGCAAGGTAACTCTGTGATATCCACCGCACTGGCTTCACCTTGATACTCGCTCGAAATGGCCTGCATATTATTGCAGCCGATGAGGAAAAATACAATGTGGCCAAGTCGCTGCTAAAAGCATCACATATACCTTACTTCACTTACAGTGCCACCAAGAAGTTGCCCCAGAAAGTGGTATTAGACTTGCCAGGGGATACCGACCTGCAAGTGAGCGATTATACAGTATCTGATGTATACCAGTTTCAGGCCCGCAGACCCGACCCCTCCAAACCTACAAGTTTGTCTGGACAAACTGAAATTTTTCTGTCTGACAACCTCAAAGAATGACACATTTCCACCTCTTCTCTCTGTCACTCGGTTGAACAAGACTATCGTCCACCCGCACCCATAGAGAAAGCGGCTGTCCAATGTTGCCCAGTGTAGAAACTGTAATGTCCTGGACGACACTAAGAATTTTTGTAATTTTCATCTAATCTGCCCTCATTGTGGCGGACCACACAACCTTGATAGCTGTCAGCAATTAACAAAAACCAACCCAATATGTTGTAATTGCAGGGGAACCCATCTGGTGCCCTCTAAACAATGCCCCAAGATCCTGGAAATTGCCTAGCATCGGCAGGCAGCAGCCGAACGAAAACTCACTACCAGGGATCAGACACGCATGATGGCACCTGCTGCCTCCGCCCCAGCAAATGACTAGTCTCAATATACCAAAACACTGGAAGCCAGAATCCTTCCACCTACTCATAATTACGCGCAAGCCATCGAGACTCCCACAGAACTTTCACAATACCAGCACAAACAACTGTTGCACCCCAAACTTATTTTCAGGCACCTCCCCCTGCCCACACATCCTTCCCCTCCCAGCGCCCATCCAACAACACCCCCGTCCATGGCTGGAATCGGGTCGTCTCTGCGAGACTTAATGGACATCC
This sequence comes from Clitarchus hookeri, assembly GCA_002778355.1. NCBI lineage: Eukaryota > Metazoa > Arthropoda > Insecta > Phasmatodea > Phasmatidae > Clitarchus > Clitarchus hookeri. The sequence goes on from NQII01003584.1 coordinate 77,591, forward strand.
TTAAGTTTATGCAGGAAGCGAACTTCAAGTCCATCATGGACCACTTCCGCCTCTACATGATGGTAGCTAGTAGCACCCCCGGCCAGAAAACAAAATCCTTGCTACTGCTGGAGGCTCTGACCACGTTCCAGAATGCACCCTAAATGGATCACCCCCCACAACCCCTATTCCTCCCCTCCCCCTAAGATCACGGTACCCTCTCTAACCTCTACTGGAACAGTAATGGAGTGTTCAATCAGCTCTATGAACTCTTAAGATTACTGGAGACCTATGGCACAGAAATAACCCTAATACAATAAAAACTCTTTTAACTTCACGAAGGCATTTTTCAGTTAAAAAGTACGTAACTTATTGGTCAGACCGCACAAAAAAGACTAGAGGTAGTTTAATATTACTACATGATAAACTGCAACACCATGTAAATTCAAATCCTAATTACGAGAATATAAAATCAAATTCTATAAAGATGAACATAAATCACAGACATTTAACAATCACCTCAGCATATCTCTCCCCTACAAAAAACCTAATAACAGTGGTTATAGACAAATTAACCAACCAACACTATCCATATACCATTGTAGGTGATCTAAACTCAAAACATACTGATTGGAACAACATAGTATCTAACAAAAAAGGCAGAATTTTGCTTACGTACTCTCAAACAAATACCTATGTAATCTGCGCCCTGGACCACCCCACGCAATTTCTGATACAAAGTAGATACAAAACAGATGTTTTAGATATTCTGCTGAAAAAATATTCCCAATCCAATACTAGAATTGCGTCCCTTGTATGAATTAGACTCGAACCATTTATACGTTTTTTGTAAAATTAGCACCAATTTCGTCAAACATCCAGATACAATAATTGGTAAATTACCACTTACAAACTGGGTCAACTTCAAAGTAGATATAGAAGAAATATTCACCTTACGCAACATAGAAATCAAAAAGAAGAAGGATATAGACTCAACTTTATATCTGTTTCAAAACACCATTAAAAATTAATTAAAGAAAAATACAACTTTCCTCGATTGACGCCCTTTTTTGAAGCAAAATTTCCAGCACATAGACCATTTATTAGCATAAAAAAGACATGCCAGACACTTCTATCAAAAACACAGAACTGATCTCTTAAAATCAAAATATAACAAACTTAAAAAAGAACTCGGAAACAAGCTACATAAACTTAGAATCACAAAATGGGAGACGTTTGTTACCGAACTTTCCGACAACAATCATAACTTCTAGATTATTTCAAAAATATTCAGCGGGAAAAAAACCAACCTCGCTTCAACTCCCACTTTAATGACCACAGGCCTAAAGTATAATCCAGTAGATAATGCTTCAGCAATTGCCGACTCGCTAGCACATCAGTTCACTCCAAATAACGATATTGCAGATCCTGACTTCACAGGGACGTAATTACAACTATAACTAATTTCCTAAATAATGAAGCCAAAAGAAAGCAGCAATACATTACCTTTCACGAACTAATGCTACCAGTTAAGTCATTTTGTCCAAAAAAAGGCAATGAGGATGATAAAACATCATAACAAATATTTAAAAACCTACCATTCCCGACGCTTTGTTTTATACTAAAAATAGTCAACGCCATTTAAAACTTAATAATTTTTTCTTTAAACTGGAAACAGGCGTAAATAATTACAATTCCTAAAACAAGCAAAGACCCTTCTCTCGCCCAAAACTGTCGCCCGATATCGCTTCTCAGCACACTCAGTAAAATATTTGAAAAAATATTCCTGGTAAAACTAAATTCTCATGCACAGATAACTGAAAATAATACCTAATTTGCAGTTTGATTTCAGGGCAGGTCATTCTACCACTCATGCACTTACTAAACTTATTACCAAAACAGTATCAGCAAATAATGGTAAAAAATACACAATCACAGTTTTTCTGGATGTAGCAAAATCCTTCGACAAATTTTGGATACCAAGCCTACTACAAAAACTTATTAACATTAAATCCCTGTACTGCTACATCCACCTACTTAAAAGTTATTTCACTAACAGAAAGTTTTACGTCTCAATAGATAACGCCGCATCTAGCACACGCATTCTACTACTAGGTATTCCACAGGACACCGCCTTTTTCTCCTTTCCTTTATGATATTTATACGGCTGACATCCCTCATAATTATGCTAAAATTCAAATGTCTGCTGACGATACTGTTATCTTTGCCCACGATAAAGCAATAGATTATGTTCATTTATATGCCCAACTTCAATTAGACGTGCTGAGAGAGTGATACGAGAGATGGGAAAATCAAAATAAACGGGAAATATCCCAAACGAATTCGCGATTCAATTTTGCAGAGTCGGAAGAGGAAGGGGTTCCAGGCAGCAAGGGTGGCCTGTTCGTCGATTTGGCAAGTTCTAGGAATAGGCAGAAGGCGAGGAAGATTCGGCGACAAGAGGAGCAGCACACTGAGAGAGGGCGGGGATTCTGAGGAAGAGAGGTGCACCCTGATTGGCTGATCTATCAGCCAGTCAGAAGAGAGCTATATCCTGATTGGCTGGCACTCCCAGCCTACCACAGAGAGCAATGGACCCACTGGGGCCTTTCGGGAATGAGCTTCAACCAAAACATGAAGCTGTTTACAGAAGCCCACAGAGATCCTGAAAAATTTTCAAGTAAAATGTCAAACTCAACAAAGGCAAGTCAATCTTCAAACCACAAGTTAGCAACAACCAAGTCAACAAATCAGGGAAACCTAATGGTGCCAACGAAGAGGGAACATCAACAGCAATCACATTCAATATGTCCAAAAAGCAGTCGGGCTGCTACAGGTAACGTGATAACTGTAGGTCGTGCCCGCAAGGACAAATTCTCAACCGAAGCCAGCCCCAACCTATGTGACACACCCTCTGAAGGACTAGTCCCTGTGCACAATGATGGTCCCCAGGGTGGTCTAGATATTGATATTGATATGGTAATCCCAAAAGTTAAAACTCATGAAAAAAACACTGATGGGGCGAGCATCCAGCAAGATAGGGACCAGGAATGCATACAATCTAAATAACCCCAATAATCCATGGACAACAGTAAAAGAATTTAGATGAAAGAACAAAGATGTTTTAGATCAAAATTCAGGCAACAATAAAATAAAACAATCCTCAACATCATAAACAGTCAACAATGAAGGTATCAACAACAACAGTCGCCCAAGACCAATCATACTCACAACACATGGAAATTTTATTTACAGTGCAAAACAAATTACAAAGCAGACTCGTATACACTAAATCAGGTGGAAAAATACAACCAAATTCATTAGGGGATTATAAAACTTGCTTAGAAATCATCACAAAACCAAGCATTACCACACTATACATACAAGTCCGGGCCCCCTCAATCCCATACAAGGGTAATAAGGAGTTTTATCCCAGTAATCCCAGAAGAGGAAGTAGCTGAACTNGGCCCCCTCAATCCCATACAAGGGTAATAAGGAGTTTTATCCCAGTAATCCCAGAAGAGGAAGTAGCTGAACTTCTAAAAGAGGAAGGGATAACAGTCATTAACATCAAGCAGATGAAAAGAAAGGACACCACCGACCTGAACAATATGATTCCAATGCCCCTACTGATAGTCTCAGTTCCAATAGACAAAAAAACATACTAAACAACCTGAGAATTATTGCAGGTATAGGAGTAACATCACAACCCTACAGAAAAAAACAGGAAACCCCTTCAGTGTTCTAAATGCCAACAGTTCAAACATCACAGCAGTTGCTTTGGCCAAGAGGAGAAATGCGTAAAATGTGCAGNCAGTGTTCTAAATGCCAACAGTTCAAACATCACAGCAGTTGCTTTGGCCAAGAGGAGAAATGCGTAAAATGTGCAGGACCACATCTCTCAGAACACTGCCCGCGTAACGAGGACAAATCAAACGTGCAAACTGCGAAGGATCACATTCTGCTAGTGATAGGAACGGCAGGTTCTGAGTGGAAAAACCAAAGCAAACCAACATAAAGAACAAAAATAAAGATACACAACCTACGGTAACCCAAATCCAACAGTCAAAGATTCTATACTAGAGGGAAAGAATCTCAAAAACTTCTATCAAGTTATACATGGTGATAATGGAACTAAGTACACACCTCAAGAAAAACCAACTCAATTGCTGATTCACTAGAACTATAATTTGAACTCCATCATCACCTCGTACAAAAAAAACTACAAAAAGTCAATAAANAATTGCTGATTCACTAGAACTATAATTTGAACTCCATCATCACCTCGTACAAAAAAAACTACAAAAAGTCAATAATTTAATTCAGCATAAACTAAGAAATAAAAATAAATTCATACCTCGGCTGATAACAGCCAAAGAATTAACACATATCATTAAAAGTTTTCCACATAAAAAAGCACCAGGTCCACACAACATCCCAAATGAGACCCTTAAAAAACTTCCTACACAAACCATAGATCATCTAACCAAGTCATATAACAAATTGCTCACAACTAAAAAAATTCCAAAAAAATGGAAAACTGCAAAAATCATAGCACTCCCAAAACCATGTAAAAATGCACTTTTCCCACACAACAGAAGACCTATTAGTTTGCTAATTCCATGGTAAAAATTTATGAAAATATAATCTACAACCGACCTCAAAAAATCGTTAAAAAGAAAAAACTCCTCCCCAAATATCAGATGAGTTTCAAAGCACAGCACTCTGCTAACCATATAATAACCAAGGTAGCAAAATATATCATACAAGGCCAAAACAGATGAGAAAAATGAAAAGCACTTTTCATGGACATAGAAAAGGCCTTCGACAAAGTCCACCACAATTTCTTAGTTCAGAAATTTATTTAAGACTAAACTACCAGATGCCTACTGGAAAATAATCCTCGATTTTCTGAAAGAGACACATTTTTATACTACATTAGATGGCAGCAAATCCTCACTCAGACATATACATGCAGGAGTCCTACAAGGGTCAGTTCGTTCACCACTCTTATATGCACTATACACACGAGACGTACCTAAGTAAGATGTTGCTAAAGTAACTTTATAAGCAGATGATACAGTAATATATGCAAAAAAGATAAAAAGTTGATATATGCGAAGATAGTGCTACAAACCTACATTGAAGAATTATAGAGATATTGGGAAAAGTCGGCATTTAAAGTCAACCTCACAATAAGTGCGCTAATCTTATTCACGAAAGGGAAGTACTGCAACAAGAAAATTAAAATCTAAAACTAATTTATCTGTCCACAAAAAACCACAAAGTACTTAGGTGTTCACTTCGACTCAGGAATAACATGGCAACATCACGTACCGTATGCTGCAAATACAACAATGGGAAAATTCATCAAGGCATACCCCCTAATCAAGACCAGCAAACTTACAACAAAAAATAACCTACTGCTCTATAAAGCGACCCTATAACCAACAATGCTCTAAGGTGCCGAAACATGGGGATCAGCAGCACCCAAATATTTAAGAAAGCTTCAGGCTATCCAAAACCAAATAATATGCACAATTTTAACAGCACCAAAAGGCACCGCAATTGAAGAAATACACTACAGAGGAAATACGGACACACTACAAGACAGAATAAAACACTTGAAGAAAATCTTCTATCAGTCACTTGCAAAGCATAGCAACCCATTTGTCAAAGACCTCAACAAATACAAACATAGTGACAAAAAGAGTCTCATACCTTGAAAAAAAAAACCTTACAATACACATGACCAAAATCCAAAAACAGGAAGAATCCACAAACAAATTACCAACAAGGCAAGAATAGGACAGGAAAACATGCAGCAAACCCAGACGCGAGAAGATAAGATGCAGTAACAACAGAAAGAAAAATAATTTTGACANCGAGAAGATAAGATGCAGTAACAACAGAAAGAAAAATAATTTTGACAGCCAAAAAACAGAATAATGAACTCTCAAATCCATTTCATCCACAGGGACTATCTGGTGGGGAAGACTCAAAGTAGGGGATTGCCTGGGAGGGCCAGTGCCGGTGGTGAGTATCACCCTCGAGCGCCACGCTAGTCAGAGGGGCCCGTCAGGAACCCTGAACAATGGCGGATACCCTCCAGATCAAAATCGGCAACGGATTACAAACCATAATTACTAGACATACAATAAATTAACAGGTACACACTTGCACAAAAAAAAAACCACCAGCAATAATTATGTCAAACATGCATGATTATTAAATTCATTACACATTCACCCCGCATGTCATCAAATTTCATCAATCACAATCTGGCACTCATCAATCCCCACATACAGGAAATAATATGTAGAATACATTATCACGGCCACTCCGTAGATAGGTTAAGACAGACCACATAGAATCAAGTAGGGAAGCCGCATCTAGGCACATGTATTACCTGGGTGGGTGNTCGTACAAAAAAAACTACAAAAAGTCAATAAATTAAATCAGCATAAACTAAGAAATCAAAATAAATTCATACCTCGGCCTATAACAGCCAAAGAAGTAACACATATCATTAAAAGTTTCCCATATAACAAAGCACCACGTCCACACAACATCCCAAATGAGACCCTTAAAAAACTTCCTACACAAACCATAGACCATCTAACCAAATTATAAAACAAAATGCTCACAACTAAAAAAATACCAAAAAAATGGAAAACAGCAAAAATCATAACACTCCCAAAANTAAAAAAATACCAAAAAAATGGAAAACAGCAAAAATCATAACACTCCCAAATCCATGAAAAATGCATTTTTCCCACACAACCGAAGACCTATTAGTCTATTCAATTCCATTGTAAAAATTTATGAAAATATATTCTACAGCCAACTTCAAAAAATTGTTACAAAGAAAAAACTCCTCCCCAAATATCAGATTAGTTTCAGAGCACAGTACTCTGCTAACCATGCAATAACCAGAGTAGTGAAATATATCATACAAGGCCAAAACATACAAGAAAAATCAATAGCACTTTTCATGGACATAGAAAAGGCCTTCGACAAAGTCCACCACATTTTCTTAGTTCAGAAATTTATTAAGGCAAAACAACCCGATGCCTACTGGTAGTCTGAAAGCCAGACATATTTATACCATATTAGATGGCAGCAAATCCTCACTCAGACATATACATGCAGGAGTCCTCCAAGGGTCAGTTCGTTCACCACTCTTATATGGACTATACACACGAGACGTACCTAAATCAAATGTTGCTAAAGTAACTTTATACGCAGACGATACAGTAATGCATGCAAAAGTTAAAAAGTTTATATATGGGAACATAGAGCTACAAACCTACATTGAAAAATTAGAGAGATATTGGGAAAAGTGGTCAATTAAAGTCAACCCCACAATAAGTGCGCTAATATTATCATGAAAGGGAAGAACTGCTACCAGAAAATAAAAATCTACAACAAATTAATTTGACCACAAAAAACCACAAAGTACTCAGGTGTTCACTTCGACTCAGGAATAACATGGCAACATCACGTACCATATGCTGCAAATACAACAATGGGAAAATTCATCAAGGCATACCCCCTAATCATGACCAGCAAACTTACAACAAAAACTAAACTACTGCTCTATAAAGCGACCCAATGACCAACAATGCTCTAAGGCGGCGAAACATGGGGATCAGCAGCACTCAAATATTTAAAAAAGCTTCAGGCTATCCAAAAAAAAATAAATATGCACAATTTTAACAGCACCAAGAGGCACCACAATTGAAGAAATACACCACTGAGCAAATACTGACACAATACATGACAGAATAAAACACTTGAAGAAAAAATTCCTATCAGTCTCTTAAAATTCCTATCAGTCTCTTGCAAACAATAGCAACCCATTTGTCAAAGTCCTCAACAAATACAAAAATAGTGACAAAAAGACTCTCATACCTTAAAGAACAAAAACCATACAATACACATGACCAAAATTCAAAAACANGCAAACAATAGCAACCCATTTGTCAAAGTCCTCAACAAATACAAAAATAGTGACAAAAAGACTCTCATACCTTAAAGAACAAAAACCATACAATACACATGACCAAAATTCAAAAACAGGAAGAATCCACAAACAAATTACCAACAAGGCAAGAATAGGACAGGAAAACATGCAGCAAACCCAGACGTGAGAAGATAAGATGCAGTAACAACAGAAAGAAAAATAATGTCGACAGCCAAAAAACAGAATAATGAACTCTCAAATCCATTTCATCCACAGGGACTATCTGGTGGGGAAGACTCTAAGTAGGGGATTGCCTGGCAGGGCCAGTGCCGGTGGTGAGTATCACCCTCAAGCGCCACGCTAGCCGGAAGGGCCTGTCAGGTGCCCTGAACAATGGCAGATACCCTCCAGATCAAAATGGGCAACAGATCACAAACCACAATTATTAGACATACAATAAATTAGCAGGTACACACTCACACAAAAAAAACAACCAGCAAATATTATATCAAACATGCATGATTATTGAATTCATTGCACATTCACCCCACATGTCATTAGGTTTCATCAATCACAATCTGGCACTCATCAATCCCCACACACAGGAAATAATATGTAGAACACATTCTCATGGCCACTCGGTAGATAGGTTAAGACAGACCACATAGAATCAAGTAGGGAAGCCGCATCTAGGCACATGTATTACCTGGGTGGGTGNGTAGATAGGTTAAGACAGACCACATAGAATCAAGTAGGGAAGCCGCATCTAGGCACATGTATTACCTGGGTGGGTGTAGGTATAGGCACAAAACCAATAAAAATAAAAAATAGAAATTAAAAAAATAAAAAAGGGCAGGGAGAACCTATAGCATCTAGTTTATAAGCCCTATAATCATTAAATAAGTCACAATTCAATGCTAATTCAAACCAACATTTCATTTAGAATAGAAGTTCGTTAACTTGATTAGAAAAATAAACATACAAATTAATTAGTATAGCAAATATCAAGGAACGTTAGTACACCCCCCAACCAAAAGACAGAAGTCTTATGGAAGGGCAACCTTTTACACATGAGAAAAGACCCCACGGGCCAGGTCCACAATAAAAACTGCAGGGGATCCTCGGACTTGGTCAAAACCTTGATCTTGTTTGGGGATTCAGGCAAACAAAAAAAAAACCAGGCTCTTTTTATAACACAGAGAAGGAAACCTAACAACTTCGAACCACTTAAACACAACCACAAAGTGATACCCTACTCCACACAAACTAAATACCTTGGCCTATAATAGTTTNCTTCGAACCACTTAAACACAACCACAAAGTGATACCCTACTCCACACAAACTAAATACCTTGGCCTATAATAGTTTAAAAATTAAGATGGCATGCGCACATAAAAGAAACACGAAAACTACCACTGACAAAACTTCCACAACTATACCCTCTTTTAAAAATCACCAAGACTCTCCCTGCGGCTTAAACTTTTACTATACACTTTCCTAGTTAGATCAGCCCTAATGTATGGAAATGAAATCTGGGGAAATGCCGTCAAGGTATTATAATACTTACAAACAGTGCTGAATAAATTCTTAAGAGTTTTGAGAAATGCGCATCGTTTCTTACACATTTTAGATTTGCACGAAACCCTAAAAATACCTTTAATTGGTAATAAAATCATCACGAAAAATAATAAATACAACAATAAAATTGAAACCCACAGTAATAAAAGAGTTAGAATACTCAATAAATACCTCCCGGACACAAACACTAAACTGTCCTAAAATGCCCCGTTTACATACCTAAAAAGTATTAAAATATAAGAAAACAATTTAACTAAACTAGTTCCCGCAAGGGTTGCGCAACATGAAAAAGTATTTCTGCAGCAGCTATATGATCACATACACGTGTATACGACCAGGTGTCCATTAGGGACACGTCTCCTGAGTTAGTGTGCGACGTTCTGTCGCTGTGAGTGCATCGGTTCGCCCGTGGGAATTTTTTTAGTGAAACAACTTTTTCCATTTCGCCGAAAACGTGATGGCTGATTGTCGAGAGCAACGCGCGGCTGTGAAATTTTGGTTCCTGTTGGGGAAATCGGCCGCGGAAACTATTGTAATGCTTAAGACTGCTTATGGGGATGCTGCCCTAAGTAAAACCAGACACTACAAGTGGATTTCACGTTTTAAAAATGGAGAAATGTCAATTGAAGACCAACCCCGTTCAGGACGCCCCNACCGTCGTCTAACCATTGATCAACTTTGTGAGATGTCTGGAATATCATGGAGTTCAATTCAGAGGATTTTATCCGTAGATTTGCACATGAGAAGAGTTGCAGCCAAATTCGTCCCTCGCCTTCTCACAGGCGAGCAAAGGGAGCATCGAATTCAGGCATGTTTTGAGCTTCAAAAACAGCTCAAAGAGGACCCTGAACTTTTTTCCAAGGTGATTACTGGTGATGAATCGTGGTGCTATGAATACGACCCCGAAACAAAGCAGCAATCAAGCCAGTGGAAGACACCTGGCTCTCCTCATCCCAAAAAAGCTAGCCAAGTGAAGTCAAACATCAAGACAATGCTCATTTGTTTCTTCGATTGCAGAGGTGTTATGCACGCGGAGTTCGTTCCCCCGGGTCAAACTGTCAAACCAGAAGTTCTACTTGGAGGTTTTGAAAAGATTGAGGGAGAGTATCCGGAAGAAAAGGGCAGATCTTTGGCACACAAGCGACTGGTTCTTCCATCATGACAACGCGCCGGCCCACACCGCTCTCTCCGTAAAGCAGCTTTTGACCAAAAACGGCATGACACCAATTGTCCACCCCCCTAGTCCCCGGATCTAACCCCCTGTGATTTCTTTTTGTTCCCCAGACTCAAAAGAGACATGAAAGGAAAGCGTTTTGCCACTGTGGAGGAGGTAAAACAAAATTCGCTGGAAGGCCTAAAGAAACATCCCGATAAGTGAATTAAAAAAAATGTTTTGAATATAGAAGGATCGTTTGCAGAGGTGCGTTGTGGTCAAGGGAGAATACTTTGAAGGTGATCAAAATTTGGTGTAAAAATATTACGAAATAAAGAAGTTATGACGAAATTCCCGTTTTTTTTTGGGTCCCCCCCTCGTACATTTTACCCATATACAAAAGTAATACAAAAATTCCTAAAGTATCATGTTAATAACTAGCCTTTGTATTACTGTGTAAAACTGTTTGTAGTGTTTTTAGCAAAAATCAAGACAGGTTATATGAATGTTCCCCCCCGCTCCCCTCAACAATCATCTGAAAAATGAGGTTTTTATGTACGGCCATAAAAAAATTCATAAAAATATATTAACAAGGAAATGTACACTACCAGACAATGAAAATAGCACACCATGAAAATTGTAAATATGAAGAGGAAGGCCTGGTATGCACATGATCCCATGTTGGTATGTTTACATTTGACTGCAAACCCCGCAATGATGCTGCAAGCACAATCCAGCAGTAATAGACACTGGCATGTAGTCAAAGTCGCATTAATGATAGAAACACCAGACTATACCAAGAAAACGTGCGGAGTAAAGAATCATGACGGGAAGACGCCAGAAATGTTCCTTCACACCTTGATGGACTTCTAGAGAGGACTCATAATACAGCTGAAAAATGCACCATGTGAATTGTTTGGACCATACAGTCTGATCCTGTTGGGAGCAGTGGATATGTGAAGACACCCACATATGAATGTCCAGCTCAAGACGGACAAGTTCGACTACAAGTCGAGTGGATACAGATCATGTGCCAGGGATCCCATGGCAATCCAGTCTGTAAAACTGGCCAGCATTGGGGCTCCTCTATGATCATGAACCATTTTCTGATGCCTTGCAGAAGTGAATCTGTGATCCCAGCAATCGCAATGTGTGCTTCTAGGCCAGAGCTATGTGAACGCCACAGACTGCGATGTGTGCTGCTTCGTTATGGGGACTGATAATCATCATATCTGGGTATGCAGGACCCCTAATGAAGGCGACAACCCCAACCTACCTATCGAGCAACACACTTCCCCCACAGCAGGCATTATGGTCTGTGGAGTCATAACCTACAATAGCCGATCTGCTCTCATCAGGTTACGTGGAATACTGACGGCCCAGCGGTATGTTGATGAGATCTTAAAACCCCAATTGCTCAAGTTTCTGGCCGGAACTCCAGGTGTGATATTCCAGCAAGATAACGCCTGGCCACTCACAGTACAGGTCGCAGAGGACTGCCTCCCTCATGTCCGGCACACTCTCCTGACTTGTCCTCAATCCAGTATGTGTAAAACTGATTGAAACACCAGGTGCTACTGTATCCAGGATTTGGAACACACCATCTCAATAATTGTAGGTCCATCTGCCCCCGGACACTATCAGACATTTGCTGTACTCCATGCCAGACTGTATTGCAACTTCCAACTCGAGGGGTTACGACACTACTGTAAATGATCGAACGGCGTACCACACATCCAGATGTAACTCTCCCGCTGCAGTTTTTCAGATCATGTGTAGTATTCATCTGTATAACTACCTCTATAATGTTTCAGTACCATCTGATGCATCCTTCTGTGTGCACTATTTTTATTGTATAGATGTAGTCACCTTATGTCCATAAGACTGTAATTCTACTCTACAAAAAATGCTTACATCACCAAAGAGTCTACCAATACATTGTGCTTGCAAGGAATAAATGATGCAAAAAATGCAATTAAGCTAGTAGAAGAAAAGATTGCAAGCTTGCAGTACTATCTGCATGAGTGCTTGCACAGAAACATGGTGCAGAATAAAGAAATTATTTGTGCCATGCTTTTCAACGTTGTGTGATCACAAAATTTGTGACTCTGTGCCTAGTGTTGCTCTGTAGTACACTTGTCTTCTCAGTCAGAAAGCTTGCATTAAAAGTATAGTCCACAAAGAGACTCTCAGAAAGCGTCAGGTATCTCTATAACAAAAGATGTTGGGCTAGCAGAGGCAAATGTGAGGTCTACACTGTCAACAAAATTAAATCTTGAACTNAGATGTTGGGCTAGCAGAGGCAAATGTGAGGTCTACACTGTCAACAAAATTAAATCTTGAACTTATTCACATTGTTAAATTTACCTTTGTTGCAAAGGCAAAAAAATTCCTTCCTATCATAGCATTTCGTAATAACAAACTTTAAAATGTAGTAATAATTTTTGTATTTTGCAAGTTGGAACTATTACTCANATCATAGCATTTCGTAATAACAAACTTTAAAATGTAGTAATAATTTTTGTATTTTGCAAGTTGGAACTATTACTCAAATAATTTGTTTTAGTGTGTTTTAAAATTTATATTTCTTCTAGGTTGCTTCTTAGTGAAACAGCACTATCTTACACTAATGGTGTTATGTGGTTTTTGGCATGAAAAGTTTTATTTCCTCTGTAAAGTTAATTGTATTATTTCATGTAAATATGACAGTGTGTGTTATTTACAGATCCCCCACTTCCCCCTCCCCACCTCCAAAGAAAAATTACTGCAGACTGATTTCTAGTAGCTATTGAAATAACACTAGATAAATACTACTTTTCAGTGTGAAGAAAAGTGAAATATGTTGCTACTATAAAACTGTGTTCCACTTGTAAGGAAATCTTATTGTCTAATCTTACTATAATTAATTTTAAATAATATTTTGAAAATAAATACTTGAAGCTGTTATATGAAATTAAAGTATTAATGACAAAGTGCTCAATTTTTTTATTGTTAATTAGTAGTTGCTCACTTCCACATGCATTAAGGTTTTGTTATAAATTACCATAGGAAATTTTTAAATAATTTTGGTTTTTATTTGAATATGCAAACTGCCATAAAATGCTTAGAAAATAATTTTTCTATATTCAGGCAAGAAAGTGCTATGAAAGACGTGTTGGTTGTTTCTGTACGGAAATACATAAATTTGCTTGTGAAATTCAAGTTGCAGTATTGGAAGCAGAGGCGGATTATCCGTAAGGCAAACTAGGCATGTGCCTAGGGACGCGAGGTTACAAAGGGGCGCGCGCACGGAATTTTTAAACAAAGAAAAAATAAATAACATAAAATTAGTTGTGTCAGTAAGTATGCACCTACTTACACAATATAATAGATTCTTTATTTCTATAGAGATGTAGAGCTTCCGAAGCATGCTCTTCCTTCTTGATCATGCCTACATCGCCTGATTTCATAATAGAAGTTGGTAAGATACAACTGCAATGTTGCGCGTTCGTTGTGTCAATCGCGCGCATTTGACGTTGCTACATTTCTGGGGTGAGGGTGCGGCACGGGGGCGGGAGACAAGCGGCCGGCGCCGAACGAGTGACACGACTTTCAGCTTTGTTGTCGTCGGTTACGCGCGCTTCTATTGTTTACGTTCCCGCTGCGGTATTTGTATATAATTAGTCCATTACATTTTAATTTATTACTTAAAGAATGAGTGAATTGAATAAAAAACCTAGCGGTGCAGCAAATAAAAGGAAGGCTAAGGAAAAAGAAGAAAAACATCAAAATGTAATAAAGCATACAAAAAATATCAACACATTTTTTCCAATATTAAAAAGTTATGATTTGGAATCTTCTAACGCAATTCACAGTGCGTCTGCTACCGACCCATTCAATGCGAAATTCCTACCAGTTCTAAACAACCACAAGATTTGTCCGTGCCCACGCCGCCTACTCCGTCAGCAGTGGAAGTTGTGAGGCAGTCGCAAAATAGGCTGTTTATCGTGGATTACGACCCAGTCAAGTGGGATATCAATAACGAAACACAAGAATGTATTACACTGAATGACTTTAACCAAAATATAAACGCAGATTTTTCATTAAGTAAAAGAATATATGAAGATAAAATCTCACGTTTTTTGACAGAAACAATGTTTGAATGAAAGTTATTAAATAGAGAAAAAAGGTCCAAGGAAATGGCTTATTTACTCTCAAAGCACAGGAAAAGTTTATTGTGGACCTTGTTTATTATTCGGTGGTGGAACTAGTTTTGGAAAACAAGATGTTGGTTTTAATGATTGGAAAACCATAAAACACGTGTTTCGACCTTGCAACATAGGTCTAACATTGTCAGTCGTGTCGATCATGAGCTCGCCGCTCAATTTCTAGAAGAGTTAACTTATTGGCGTGAAGTTTTGAAACGAGTGGTTGCGACTGTTAAGTCTTTAGCATCACGTGGTTTACCTTTTAGGGGGACATGACGAAAAACTTGGCTCTCTTCATAACGGAAATTATTTAATGACGCTGGAACTCATAGCAGAGTTTGATCCGTTTTTAAGTAAATATATTGCCCAATATGACGGCAAGGGAAAGGGATGTACCAATTACTTAAGTTCTACAATATGTGACGAATTTATTGAATTAATGGCAAATAAAACTTTAACACACATAAAAAATTATATCAAAATATTATTCAATAATAGTGGATTCAACACCAGATATTTCCCACATTGACCAATTAACTTTCGTGATCCGATATATTCAAGCCGATGGTACGCCCGTCGAACGTTTTCTTAAGTTTATCGCAAATGTTGGTTACAAATCACAAGACATTGCAGATGCTATTATTGAAACATTAGACATGTTTGAAATTAATATATTAGACATAAGAGGCCAGTCGTATGATAATGCCGCAAATATGTCAGGCATTTACAATGGATTACAGGCCAATATAAAAGAACTATGTCCCCTAGCAGAATATATATCCTGATCCGCACATTCGCTTAACCTAGTGGGTGAATGTGCCGCTGAATGCGCTCAAGAAGCTTGTTGGTTCTTTGGTCTCCTTCAAGAAATGTACACATTTTTTACAGCTTCAACTCAAAGATGGGAAACTCTACAAGCACAAATACTCCTAGGTAATGATAAAAAAAAAAAAAACTACTGTCAAAAATCCATCTGACACACGCTTGTAAAAGTTTGAAAGAGTCATTTCCAGAAATTAACGATGCTTTGATTGTTATCGAGAGCAATCCTGAGCAAAAATGTTCTGCTGTATGTGAAGCTAAAGGTATAAGATTGAAATTATAACGACTAGAAACTGCTTTCATGATCGTGTTTTGGGGTTTTATTTTGGTTCACATGAACAAAACCAACAAAAAATTACAGTCCGTTGACATTGACATTTGTACAGTTATTCAAATGTATGACAGTCTTATTCACATAATTTGTGCAGAAAGGGAAAATTTTAATAAATACGAACAGCAAGCCTTGGAGCTCTCATTAGTGAAAGAATATGAAAAGGACACAAAGAGGATACGGAAGAGAAAGCTCACAGCAGATGAATCTGCCAAAGATATTACTTCTTCATTATCTGGTCGGGAAACATTCAGAGTGACAGTATATCTAGTAATTATAGACAGACTTGTGGTTGAACTTCAAAACAGACGAGAAGCATACTGCAATTTTTACAGTAAATTTTCGTTTTTAAGCAATTTGATCAATTTGAACACTGAAGAAGTTCAAAATAAAGCAAGTATGTTAGTAACAATGTATTCTGGTGATTTAGAAAAATGCTTTGTTGATGAATGTATCCATCTAAGTTCTTATTTAACAATGATAGCTCGAGACGGCCAACGCGATTTTACAGGTTCTAAGAAATAAAGAACTTGAAACAATTTACCCAAACATTGACATAGCCTTAAGAATGTGCGTATCGACGGCAGCCAGCAATTGCAGTGGTAAGCGGAGTTTCTCCTGTCTAAAGAGAGTGAAAAATTATCTTCGCTCAACCATGACAGATAAGAGATTGAATTCGTTAGCAATACTTAACATTGAATCAAACTTATTGCTATCTTTAAACTATGACGATGTCATTGACAATTTCGCACGACAAAAATGTAGATGCAAAAATTTTTTATTTAATTTTTTTTTTTTAACAATTTTTACTGAATGTGATTAGTACCAATTTTTTAATAAATAATTCATAACTTTATTTTCTTTATTTATCTAATATTAATCAATTATTTTAAGCTTTTACATAATTAATGATAACACACCATCATCTGTCAACACACATACACAGTCAGATCTGTTTCCCTAAGAGGCATCATGGATTTCCATGTTCGTTCTGTCCCTCTTGCTTTCTTCACTCTCATCACATATTTCATTCACGCCTAAGGGTAAGTACACGTGTCCTGGCCTACCTAAGTATCCCTACTAATAATATCTTGGAGTGACCGAAACCGCCTCCTCTTTAATATAGCAAAGTGTCAAGTGATGTCCTTCACTCGTTCACATATAATAGTATAATCACCAACTACCAGCTATGCAATGAGACAATTCCTCGTTCTTTCGAAGTTAGAGATCTTGGGGTTGAATACGACTCACAGCTTAACTTCCGCAATCATATTCATACACTCACTGTAACATGTTTTAAACGTCTAGGGTTTGTATCACGTAATCGCAAAAAACTTACCAACATGAATGCTAAAAAATTATTGTATACTTCTCTGATACGCTCGAAGATTGAGGCTAGTGCGTGTATACACGGGAAAAAAATTGTAGTTGCTACAACAGCAGCTGTAGTTGAGGTTACTACAAGTTGGAGTAAAGAAATGCCAACTCCAACTTGGAGTAACCTCTACCACACATGTAGTAACGCCAACTACAGTCATCAATGTTTGCTACTACTAGTACTAGTTAAAATTTATAATATATGGGCGCTAGAGGGGCGCCGATGAGGTTCTTGCCTAGGGCGCTCTCGACATTTGATCCGCTTCTGATTGGAAGTGAATTGTTAACCTGTTCATTAACACCCACACATTAGGCACTTGAATGTTATGGATTCAACTTTTTTATTCCCTCTTGGAAGCTCTGCACAGTGCATATGATGAAGCATCAGCAGCTGCCAGCAGTCCAGTAAAGACGCATGCTTTTCATTTATCATGGTAATACGATCTAGCAGCATGCAACTAAGGTGTTTGAATAAATACAGCACATGATGAATACACAATTTGTGTGCTGATGTTTAAAGAGGTGATTTAGTATGCCATTTCATTTCAAATTGAACATAATTTATTTTGACAGCTATTTTTCATGGTTTCATTGATTTAACACTCCACACTTAAATGATGATTTTTCAGATTAATTACGAATGCCTATTTCAAGTAAAAATTTTCAATTAATAAATCAACTATTTTGTTACAATTACCCGTTGCGTTATGCTTCACGTATTCAGTGATTTGCATGTTTTGTCTCATTATTATTTTTCATACAAATTGTATGAAATTGTGTCTCGTGATATGCTAAGGCAAAGGTTAAATGTATGTGGTATTTTGCCTTATGAAGGATAGTCTTTAATATGTCACTACCTGTGTTTTAACTTAAATATTCTGACATTTTCTGCAACACAATTGCCAGTTTAAGCAAATCTTCTCGCGTCACATTCAGTCAAATGAATGCTGACTTGCCTGGCATGACTGTCCTCTTTGCTAGATGCCACGCTCATAGAGAGAGCAAGCAGCACATAGGAATGTCGTAACGACGCAGTTATAATAATTACCCGGATAGTTGATTCATTTTCTTTCGTTTTGCGAGGCTCAGTAACATTTTATCGCGATTCAAAGTTATTTCCATGGTATAATGTTTTTCAGTCATACGTTTTCTTTTTCGTAGTTTTTATTAGCGTCAGCATTAGTAGATAGAAGCTTTCCAACTGCAGTCGACAGTTTTTGTTCTAGAAGGTTTGATTATCTATTACTATGATGCAGTTCGGATGGTGTGGGGAGTGATTTCCCGACCCACGTCATGCCCTTATTTGGTAACGTTTTTGGCACCCTGGGGAAAGAAGTGGGGGTAGGCACATAGCGACAAATACCCTGTGTGCCCTACTGCCCGCTAGCAAAACGGTGCAGGACCACCTCTAGAAGAAGACGCATTGAGTGTGGCAAATATCACCCACACCGGCAAGCACCTGCGACCTCTAAATATTTTTAACTTTAATTATTTTTTGGCTTACACTTAATTTTACTAAATTATTTTCGCCGGTGTGGGAGGTTGCTAGGGTGCCTTGAGGGAACTGACGTCCCTCCTGCCTTCGTAATGTATTCTTGCAATGCAAGCTTTTAATGACGTGAATAATCAATAAACTACTGTGGTGCTGCTCTTTGCTTGTTTGTCTGTGAAATGGACTTTGTGACCCTGCATACTTGAAGTTTGGATGTGAACTGTTTCATTTTAATGATAAATAAAAGTACAGAGTAAATAAACCAAAACTTGACTTTATTTTATATTTATTTGGCACCTTTAAAGTTTCATATCTCTACCGATTGAGCGAACCGAGCTGTAATTTTCAGTCGCTATTTCTGGGGGCTGCCACGGTACAATGTTATACAGTCATCACTCGCACGCCCGACAAAACTTCACACACATTTTACACTGTATGGTTTTCTCTTTATCACAAGAAAATATAATAAAACATTTTATTTAAATTTTCACACACTACCAAAAGGAAAAAACCAATCCCTCTTCAAAATTGGCGCCCAAACGTCTGGGCCTAACAACCTTGCAAGCAAACTACCTTACATTTCAAAATTGGCGTTCTATGTCAGCCTCTTAAGAAAAACAAGTGATGAGCAATATTCCCACACATGAGCCTTACTTTCTTTGAAGCTCCCTACATCTATTGCGAGAAGAAAACAACGTAGAAATGGCTGATACTAATTCTACCTATAGTGTGTCAGGAACACCTATGCTGAGTGCAGATACCAGTTTTGTAGGCGAGGAAAATTTGCAGGCAAATTAAAGTTTTGTCCAGAATATTTTCTCCGAGAATATCATGGTGAATGTTCCGGGAGAAAATGTCCCTGTGTCTAACGTGGATGTAGTACCAGGCAGCAGCACTAACTTGAACATAGAGATAATGATACAAGCTCTTCTTCAAAGTTTCAAGTCTAAAATGAATAGTTTAAATAATAAAATTGAGAAACAGAAGAATGAAGCCAAGGAGGCCGCACAAAGTCTAAAGGCTGATGTTAATAGTAGGTTTGACGAGCAACAGCATAACATGAATAGTAAATGTGAGGCACAAAATAGCAAATTTAACACGATGGAAAGCAGCATGGCGGAATTAAAGGCAGAATTTACTCCCAATGTTCTGACGTTGCAAACTCGTGTAGAAAGAACTCGACAAGCCGAAATTGAACTGCAAGCAGTAGTCAAAGAATTAGTTACGAGTCAGGCTACACAGTCACGTAAGGTAGACGACTTACAAGAGAATTTTGAATGCTTGGAAATTAGGGTGGATGAGTGTATCACTCATGCTCAAGATAACACAGACAAACAGTTAGTTTCTATGAGATCAAGCGTATCTAAGGTCCACAACACTGTCAAATTGTTTGCAAAGAAACTCACAAGCAACTTAGAACAAACTCACAGTTGTTAAGAAGGGCAGATGTCTGGATTGAAAAACTGGATTACACAGGTTGAGAACAGGCCAGTAATAAGTTCACAACCACCTGATCCAAACCCGTTGGGTAATATTGACAATCAATTAGTAAATTTTAAATGTCACATCGATGGTAACTTAACATGACAGACGCATAGTACCAGACTGCCAAGAAAAAGTTTGAATTAAAGAGTGGGGAAATCCAGGAAAAGTTGAGTGAGGTTAAGGGCATTGAAAGTTCTTAAATCACAAGCACACCTACCTAATGTTCCTGTTGAAATGCACAATGTTCCACAGAGTACTGTGTTACCTACTGTAACCCCTAAACACTTTTCACACAGTATGACCTCAGTCCTAAACCTTACTGTTGCGATGCTCCACCATCCAGCAAAACAGTGGTCGGATGGGGTTCTGACATTTTCTGATTGTAGCTTTGAAAACCCAGTTATTTATTTTAAAAAACTTGAAGAGTATTCCAAATTGTTTGGCTTAAGCGACAAGTAGTAGTTGCTTTGTCTTGGTCTAAGTTTAAAGTCCACTACATTTTTCTGGTGGGAAATTGAAAAAGAGAGGGTACACACGTTCAAACAATTTCTGCAAATATTCTTAGAGCAGTACTGGACTGCTCGAATCCACTGCAATCTGAGAGCATGACTATAACTGGAAAAATACGACCCAAAACTTAACAAGATATTGGAGCAACACTTCAGAGAAATGTTTGAACAAACACGTCATCTGAGTGCCCCAATGGGTGATGAAGAGTTCGCAGAGGTGATAGTGACACAATTACCTTCACATTACCAAGACAGATTTTAAACATCAGATTCTAAAATTTGATCAGCACGAAAGGCAGAAACCTCCAACCTTTCGAGAGTTTGATTGGCAGGTTCAAACTCGTCCATAACCATTATATCAGGGGCCAAATAACCAACAAGGACCTGGTAACACGTCTAACCAATTAGTGAATAGTAGTCCCAGAGTGAATTTCCTAAGTTTTGATTTAAACACTGAACACTCTGAAATGGTTGAACAGTATCCGGAGCAGAACCTACAACAGTTCTACCAGTCAGGTAAAAAGCGTGGGAAGAGATATCCTCCCGGCTATAGGAGGAAGAACAATGGCAGTAAGAAGAAAGGCGAATCTTCTGACGCACCTCCACAGCCTAACGCCTACGTACACACCGATGGAACTGTGTATGTGTATGTCATGCCATCGAGGGAAGGCAAGAACAGTCACAGTCAACCTAACTCACCTTCTGGCAAGGGATATGCTACACAAATTTAAAATGTATGGCCAGTAAATCCTATTCAAACCCTGCATCCACGTTATCTTGTACCTCCAGGTAATCATTCACCAGAGTTTGGAAATCAAAGGGCCGTACAGCCTTGGCAAGCTGTTTGGAATGTAAATGTATCACCACAGCACCCTGATAACCCATTCTTTCAGTCAGGAAATAATCCCACCCATTCACAAGAATATTTCCAGCGCAATGAAGGGCTTTCGCACCATTATTTCCTCCACCTGCTAGGAATGGAATAGTAGTTTCCGAAGCAGTAGGAGATGCTTCCACATCTAGACCACCGTTAAACAAGTGAGGGTTAGTGTAGAACGTCTCCCAGTTTGATCTAGTGGGGACACCTATAGTACCTAAGTTTGATGCAACTACAGTATCGCTTTTGAAAATGGTTTTTCAAATCAAGTTTTTCAAATCACTTCAACACTTCCCTTTAATGATGGATAAAACAGAGAGGGAATTCCTACTTAGGGAACGTAAGGATAGCTTACCCAGTTCAAGAATATCTGTGTGTCCTGAAGTTAATTTGAGAGTCTGCAATTTCACTGTACCGACTTTGTTAGACAGTGGAGCTGAAGTTAGCTGCGTGAATGAAGAGTTAATAAACGAGATTGAAAGTTCTAGCCAATGTCCTGATAGTTAAGGGACTTGTGAAACCTCTAATTCTAGGTACAGATTTTATGTCTCAGTACGGCATTATCTTGAATTACGGTGGTTGGCTTTATCACTTCGCAAGATGCGCATTCATCTCTACCAGTACCTGAGAAGTGGCAGACTTCTGATAAAGTGGTTATCTGTACGTCGCCGTCAGAGTAATCCTGTGGAGCAAAGCATGAAGACTATTGGTACCATGCTCCGAATCTATTGTCATGATTGTCAGCAGAGATGGAGAGACAAGATAAGTCTAGTGGAATTTGTTATTAACCATAGGATACATCTCACTACAGGTCTAGCACCTATAGAGGTCCTCACTAATCAGCGCTTGAGTTTCATAGTTCAAGATCTCAACGTTCTTCCGAAGCTTGACGCTTGTACAACCGAAGAGGATCCTGAGAAGATACGAAGAGAGTTATTGGAATTGGTGAGAAGACGTCTATATTTGTCCGCAGAAAGCCGTAAGCAACATTACAAGTTAAGCAAGTTCCAGTTGAACGACTTAGTTTTACGCCAAACTAGTCCCACTACTTCATATTGGGAGTTTGTTACCCGCAAGTTGTTTTTGACATTTGAAGGTCCTTACCACCTTACTGGAATCACCAGAAATAATTTCTACGAGTTGACATGAATGGTAAACCAGTCGGAAAGTTTAACATAACCCAGCTGAAATTTTATAATGTATCCCAGTCAACAACAGGTAGCAGTTTAATGAGAAGTCTGTAACGACAGCTAAGTTCTTGTCAATGGCTCAACTGTGATTGATTAAAGTTATTTACCATCCAGATGTTGCAGTGATACAAGGCAGCAGAAAGTCCTTTAACGTAGGCAGTAGAAAGTTTTGCAACGTAGTAGTTGAACAGAGCCTTAAGTATATGTGCACGGCTAGTGTTTATTTGAGCCAGTGTTATATGTTGTCTTTGTCAAGGGTTATGTCTTGTATTTTTTTTATACGTTGCTCGCCTACACTTGTGCCTAGTATAATGGACCTACTTGCTACACCGCTCCTGATGTGTCTCCCATCGCCTGAAGTAAGCCACAGCCGTTGTTAAAGCATATTAATTATTTAGTTGTTGAGCAGTGAATTAACTACGATATTATGTGGGTAAGGTGTTGATAAAGCCTACAAAATGCTGAGAGTTAAGTTATGCCGCTAAAGCTAGTAAACATCTATCACACTAGTTATCACTCGTATGCAAATCACGCAAAGTCAAACAGCTGCGCGAAGATTGAAAGGTCAATGACACACACACACACACTTGTAACACACCTAACACCCCAACCGTGTTTGCATATGAGTCGTTTTGACGATAAATCCCAACTGGAGCTAGGGTATAATTATCTATTCATTGGGAATTACTTGCAGACGTTATCTTCTCATTCTTTCTCTTCTCTGTATTTTTCCGTTGTACACGCGACGAGTTTCACATTTCTATGTTAATCTATACTGTAATGTTGCAACAGTGATGTATAAAGTATGTGATGTCATTACTTTGTTATGTGTAAATAATTTTCTTGTTGAATTTGATTCTTGATATTACATTTTTCACAAGACCTGATTGAAGTTAAATATGCAGATATTTATTGATTGTTGAAATAGCATATTTAATGGAACATTTAGAGTTGCGCAGGACAATGGAGTTACTTCTCCTGTAACAACTCAATTCCTTTAGAAGTCGCTAGGTTCTTCTTATTTACTGCTTTAGTGTGTTGTATTACTTAGGACAATGTGCTATTAAATAATTTTACATTGCCTATATCACCCTCTAAATTTTAGCAATAAAATGATGGTTAGTGAGAAAGAGACCTAGATAAACTTCCTTCAAGAAAACTTCAAGAGTTTTGAGAGTGCTATAGTGAACACGTAATGAATTTAAACGCAGTTACAGTGGTAATACGAAAAGCTAGTGAACAACTAACACTTTGAAATACGTGAACGTTAGCACACCATAGACTGTTTTACGTTACACATGTCCTCGTACAAGTGTAAATTGGTTTTACACTTGAAAGTTCTACGAATATGTTTAAACACTTTCAAAATGCTCTGCAGTGAATAAGTGTTGTTACCAGTTGCTGATCCAGGATATGTTTCAGAGTTTTCGTCACGGGAGATAGAAGCAGAAGGCAACTAGACGCAACGACCGCCACGGGACACGAACCGGACAACATGGCATCCGCAAACTGTGGTTTGCCTTTCACTTCGCTCTGGTGGAACTTCTGTGGGACATGGCGAGGCAATCTGGGGAGCACTGCTACCAACCTAATCTGGCGCAATGTCCAACGTGGGACTGAATAGAAGTTGTAGCAGTCACCAGAACTTCTGTTTCGGCCACGGGAAAATTTATGACCCTGAGATAAGCTCAACACACAGGTAAACATTGATTCAACATGCTGACATCGTGGGACGTGGAAAACAACAAACAGAAAAAATCGCAGGTGTGAACAATGTTGTAAATTTGTTGTAATGTCACTTTTTTTTTGTCGTTTACAAATTTTGCAGTGTTGATAAATGTATTCGTAAATTAAGATAAAAAAAGGCATATAGATTTTTTCTATGTAAAATAGTGTATTGATACAGGTTAGATATTTGTAATTTTTTGTTATGGCTAGCCAGGAAGAAACACAATTAAGTGAAGGTGAAATTTTTTTGGGGTTTGGTAGCGATTAGTAAAAAGAATTTAACTTATCTAATATGGAAGTAAACACTTCGGGTTCAGGTCTTGGAAAAACAAATGGAGAAACTCAGAGAAAGATGCCTGAAATAAGTGATCAAATAAACCTGCTAGTAAGGTTAATGACGGAACAAAAACCAGAGTTAACAGAAAAATTTGACAATCTGCGAAGTGCTTTAAATAATAATAATGTTTTTTTCAGAATTAAAGATGGACCTATAAATCGAATTGAACGAGGGTAGGGAGGAATGTACAACCAAAGTAAACCAGTGTTGTAGAATTGTCAAAGAATATTTCGACGAATGAAGGTGAACTTGTAAAATGTCTAAGTAGAATATAAACTGTAGCACAAAATTGCCAAGGTTTGAAAACTAATGTAAACAAAATTCAAATAGCACAGCAAAAGGTAAAAGATCTTGTTTCTGCACAAGAGGAAAAATTTTTAGAAAACACTCAGGAAATAGAAAGGGTGTGGTGTGGCTACAAGTCCATGAACAAAAGAGGCATGTACAGCAGAATGAAATACATATACAGCAGGTGGAAGAGACTTTAGTAGGAAATGTTGAACAAATTTCCAGGAAAGCCCGGCAATAGGCCAACATTTAGAAAATATTAGGGAGGAAGTAAAAATTATCAGACAGGAATGTAAACAGCATCGTGGGGAGAAAATTAACCAGGAGGCGAGAGTTATCTGTACACACAGGGAATAAATTTGTTTTGTCTGTTGATGAGACAACTGCTTTTGACAGGGCAGTAGGGTGAATGCACCAGTTACCGACCACTTACCAGTTCCAGACCACTGGGAAAAAATATTTAAAACTAAGAGCATATAATTGTGTTTTTAAAAGTCCCTTCAATCGTTGTTTACTCAAAGGCTTCTAAATGTTAAGGAAATTTAATTTTACAGTCTAAAGTGAGTTCAGTAGTCACAGAGAATTTTTATGTTTGGCACCGCTGGCAATATGGCATCTGACCGAGTGTCACAGCTATGTGTGTCTAAGGTAAGTAGATATTTTATCAACTATCCACTTAATGTTTTGTTGTTTTAGTGTTTCTAAGTAGTTTTCTATACTAAAAAAATTATGGAAAATTGATTGAAATAATTGTTTTTTATTACTTTTAATCAAAACCAAATAAAACATCATGGTCAGTTATCGGATTATTATTTTTACTTTTGCGTCAGTACCCGACCAGCTGGTCAGATAATGGGTCTTGTTTATTTTTTCAGCCGATGTGGTATTCGGACTAGCTTTATTATTAAACACATATGACTCTTACCCTCCCAATACAATACCCTCTCATTCCAATATCCGACCAGTGGTCGGCTACTGGTGCAAAGTGCTGGTCGGCATTTGGTACAGTGAGCTAATCCTTCAAATTTTTTGTTTCTGATGCCAAAAAAGTTGATGATGTGGCTAATGCCATCAATGAAGTACAGAATGGGGCTAAAATTCAAGAAACAGAAAGGAAGTACAACATTCCTCATGCCACAATGATTGATAAGTTGAAAGAAAAAAGCTCCTTGGATGCCAGAAAAGGTCCTTCTACAATTTTAACACGTAATGTAAGTAGGTTTGGGTCGTAAATTTAATAAGCAGTTATTATATATATGCATATTTCAATTTTAGGTTATGTAAATATGCTATATTTTTAATGGACACATTTTAATGAGTTGTGAAATGTTTTCATAAAATAAAAAGGCCTGTTCTTACAAGGTTTAGACATTTTATGTTAATGCTGTTTGTTTTTGTTTGTAGGACTATTTTATTTATACGTGTTTACTCATTAAAGGGAATTTTTGGTCCTGTATTAAATTTAATATTAAAACTACCTAGCCTAAGCCTAGTGTGATGCATTTTATTATTAAAATGTAATGAAAATGATCTCCAGAGCAAAACAACATTTAAAAATTTGGAAAATGTATATTAAATTGATTCGGAAAGGAAACAAAACTCAAAATTACAAATGTTATGCATAACTAATGTGCATAACTCTAGACTTAGCCTAGGTTAGCTTGAAAAAGTCTACTCTTTAAAATTGAATCGTTCAATTTTGTAGGAAGAAGAGTTTCTTTGTCTTTGGCTGAAGGCAATGGCAAAAAAAAAAAAAGGAATTCCAGTAGAACCAAAACAACTGCTTCATGCTGTCGACAATATATAGAAAAAAGATGGGAGGGCCAGCCTGTTCACTGAGGGAAGACCTAGAAGGAAGTGGTTTGAAATTTTCCTCAAGCGCAACCCATATATTTCACTTCGAAAACCAGAACCTCTTGGCATTGCAAGATCTTTGGTGACTGAACGAGCTATTCGAAAATGGCATGATGATTTGAAGCAGCACATTATTGAGCAAACAGGAAACACTGATCTGCTTAAGGATCCTTCCAGAATCATAAATGGGAATGAGTCAGGGTTTCAAACTAGTCCAGTAACATCATTAGTAATAGGGCCTAAGGGTTTTAAAGATTTATATGAAGTAAAATCATTACAGTTATACAGTGTATAACTGTAATGATGACATTCGATGCCGTTGGTAAAATGGCACCCCTTTGAATTGTTTCCTCCTACAAAAGAATACCAGCAGAAATCAGTTGAAATGTTAACCCTGACGCATCTCGCGTACTAGAATAGCCATGGTGCAGTAAACACACCCTGCCATATTATTAATACATATCCAGGACAGGAAGCTGTCCACGAAACTTTCAACCCGGGGATTCACCCTCGGAGAAGAACCAAAGTTTGAATGAAACAGGGTAAGTCCCGAGGCAAATTGCTCGGGTAAGAACCCCCAGCCATGCAAGAGAAATAGCTGATAGGTGGCTCCGACGAAGGAAACAAGGGATGCCCCGACTAGAAATGGTGCAGACAGCAGCTTCATAGGAATCCCCGAGACATCAAACTCACGCTCCCTCCATCCTAGTTGGAGCTCACAAGCCACTGACGAGAAACAAAATCAGGCACAAAAACTCCAGAATTACACAGGGGAACTCCCGAGTTCTCTCATGAGAAATTGCTGATAAATATAGCTTGAATATAGCTACAGACGCGCTAAATGCACGAGCACAGCCGAGAGGGAAGGAGTTGTTCGGCGGCATCGCCACAAGACAGGTCAGTTGTTTGCCAGTTACGCCGAGAGACGCAAGGCAGTCGGGTGAGTTCGTCAACCAGGCCGGGGTTCGGACCCCGGCACAGGCAGAGTCAGTGTTGTTCAGTACTTGTTCAACGCGAGGCGGAGGAGTTGTTCAGAGACATGCAGAGAGACGCGAGGCAGTCGGGTGAGTCAGTCATATCACCACGCAGGGGTTCGGACCCGGCACAGGCAAAGTCCGTCATGTTCAGTCAGTCAGCCCGAGAAAGTATGTGTAGAGTTCCAGGACAAACATAAGTCAGGACACGCAATGTGAGATGAGTGGCAGCCTCATAACGAGGAGGCACCACGACAAGAGGAAGTAGTCATGCACCGGATGGCGACAAAGCAAATCAGTCAGTCAGTCAATGAGTCAATTGTGACGTCACCAGGGAGAGAACCCAGGAACAGCCGAGACAGTATGTGCAGATTTCCGGGAGAATCTGTGTAGAAGTGCAGAGAACTTATGAGTATATTCCTGGGAAAGTAGTGATAGTTTCCGAGGTGGAGGAGTCGGGAGCGCGAGGGCAGACGTCAACGCAGGAGAGAAGACGCANAGACGAGGACCGCCAGCCGAGGTCACAGAGACATCACAAGTCCCGAAAAACCAACCCCGGACTTCCGAGAAGGGACGCCGGGCTGACCCAGCTACACCAACCAACGATGACAACTCACCAAAAGCCACAGTCACAGATAAGAAAAAACGTCTCCATTCAAGCAATCTTCCCCCGACGCATAGCATTCCGCCAATCCGCCCTTCAGGCCTACGACGTGTAAGGGGGGGGGGCTCAGTCTCGGTGTGTGTGTGTGTGTGTGTGTGTAACTGCCCATGCTATCTTCAGTCAAATAAAAGACTTTTGTGTGAACTAACCAAGAATAAGAGTATTTGTTTACCCCTTACTCAACAACCACAGGTGCCCTTAGTCTGCACGAAAGTGTAGTAACTCAGTACCCTACTAGCCATCAACCTGTATAACTCAGGTGGAAGTAGTGACAAGTTATTTTGGCGCCCAACGTGGGGCGTAGTTAAGTCTGTATAGACAGAAACAAGGACCAGACTAATACCCGAGAAAGCGGTTGTGCCCCTACCTAGTTAGCCAGGATGTCAGAGACTTCGGGGAGTATAAAACCCAGTGGCTCTCAATATTAGCACGAAACAAGAGACGAGTCAAAATTAGCAAGGCAGGCAGTCTAGGAATTAACTAGTACGAGAGAAGAGAAGCGGACGTAGAAGCAAAGGGATATTAGCGTAGAAATAGGCCACAGCCCACTGGATGGTGGACAATAACGTGGCGAGAATGGCGAGAGCCGACGAAAGAGACGAGAGAGCATGTGCGGACGAGATTAGCGAGGAGCGGAAGGGTGAACGAGAGAGCGAGAGAAGCGACAAAGCGAGGTGCAGAAATTAGCGAGGCAGAAGTAAGCGAGGGGCGGGTGAAAGGAGACGAGGAGACGTAGAAGCGAAGATAGATTAGCGAAGAGAGGAGGTCACTTCCACTGGATGGTGGAAATAACGTGGAAATTAAAAGGTCAGGCGGTCGGGTGAAAAACTGCGCTGGCCGATAAACAGGCAGCCGGTGAGATGCACTTATCGAACCACAGATACGCAGGAACTGGAGGCAGAAGCAAGAAAAAGAAAAAAATAGAAGGTCGTCACTAGGTCACCAGATGGTGAACGATGATGGACAATAACATGACGTGGAGATAGCGCCGCGCGCTATCTCAGTCAAGACACCTAAGTAATCACGCCGGGCGGGGCAATAACGTGCCCAAAGCAAGAGCGCCGGTGAGACGCGCTTACTGAGGCCGAAAGCACGCACGAGCGAGAGCAAAGACGGAAGTGAATGGAGACAGCGCGAGAACGAATGGAGGCAGGAAGCAGATGCGGAGAAAGAGGAGAAGGAAGGGAGGAGGCAGAACCGGCATCAAGTTATTTTGGCGCAGGAGCAACCCCAACAACGCCCCCTACGAGTGAGCACCGACGGAGAGTCGAACCAGAGACAGTATCCGAGAGGAGAGGAAGTACCTGGAGACCGGAGCCAACCCCAGG
>NQII01003584.1:107923-257534 GCA_002778355.1 Clitarchus hookeri
CAAGCTGTCCAGGTCCGCAGTGCGAGGCGAGGCGCCCTGCATCCGAGGGAGACAGACTCTGTGCAACACAAGGTAGGGTGTTTACCGCACAACCCCCCTCCCCATAGAGCAACAAGGGTGAGAAAGTGCGCAGCAAGTACATATTTTTTGTCTACCGAGTGTACAGTGAACGATTATTTTTAGTACCTGAAGTGCTAAGTGTTAAGAGACCTTCAGCCCAGTATAGTGTGTTATTTTGACATTGTAATTATATGTGCAAACACGTGCAGTAAGACCAATAAAAAAAAGTCCACGACAAGAGATGCGAGGCCTTAGTCTCATTGTTCACTTATTGTTTACCGATGTTTACGTATTGTTACCGCCAGTGTTTACTGTTGTTTACCATTGTTAAGTGAGGAATATTGGTTATGTGTAACAGAAGGTGTAAATATGTGTTAGAAATAGAGGC
This sequence comes from Clitarchus hookeri, assembly GCA_002778355.1. Taxonomy (NCBI): domain Eukaryota; kingdom Metazoa; phylum Arthropoda; class Insecta; order Phasmatodea; family Phasmatidae; genus Clitarchus; species Clitarchus hookeri. Next base: position 108,372 of record NQII01003584.1, read on the forward strand.
CAGCAGCCGAATTGTAAACTATGTTTATTTTGCAGCCAGGGTCAGTGTTGCTTAAACGTCAGACCACTCGTAGGGCGGCAGAAAGGCTCATAAAATAACAGGGTTTTTTGTTTTTCTTTGAAGGCCTGCGAGCCCACGTAAAAATTAAAATACTAGTAAAAATACCACCTGTCACTACTCAAGTAATTGCTGAGAAAAGCTTGCTCGCATACTCGTTCAGCAGAATTACCATGACCTGGACAGGTCAGTTAGTGCAGCAGAACAGACTGTGTAATGAACCTGTTTAATTAGTAGTAGTGATGTAAGAGAAGTGTGCAATGTAACCAGGGTTTATTTTGTTTGTAATTATTGTCAATTTAAGAGATTCTGAGACCACCCCCATAGCATCTATGTTCCCCAGGTTTAGTATGGCCTGCAATGTATTGGAAGTGTATCTTGCAAATTAATTAAGCCTTCAGCATAGAGTATTGTACCACAGTGACCAATAGAGTTCCCTTTTGACATCAGGTCATTCTGTTCACGTAAGGAGATGAGTGTTTGGAGGGAGAGGTCCTTGAGGCAAGGCCAGGGACAGAGAGGCGAATGACCCCACCCAGCTGATAACACAGCTCTCACTAGGTCAGAGTCGAATAAGGGGAAGGAGGGGGGCTTCAGCTAGAAGAGCCACCGCAAGAGGAGAAAGTAGGGGAGGAGATAGCCAGCCAACTGTCGCGCACAGGGCGGCGCTTGGGCAGAGGAGAGAGGATGGCGCACCAAGGCACGCACAGAAGAAGGNATCTCGCGTACTAGGATAGCCATGGTGCCGTAAACACAACCTGCCATATTATTAATACATATCCAGGGCAGGCAGCTGTCCCTTAAACTTTCAACCTGGGGATTCACCCTTGGGGAAAACCATAGTTTGAATGAAACAGGGTAAGTCCCGAGGCAAATTGCTCGGGGAAGAACCCCCAGCCATGCAAGAGAAATAACTGATAGGTGGCTCCGACGAAGGAAACAGGGGATGCCCTGACTAGAATTAATGCAGATCGCAGCTTCATAGGAATCCCCGAGACATCAAACTCACGCTCCCTCCACCCTAGTTGGAGCTCACAAGCTGCTGGCAAGAAACAAAATCAGGCACAAAAACTCCAGAGTTACACAGGGGAACTCCCGAGTTCCCTCACGAGAAATTGCTGATAAATGTAGCTTGAATATAGCTACAGACACGCTAAATGCACGAGCACAGCAGAGGGGAGAGAACCCAGGAACAGCCAAGACAGTATGTGCAGATTTCCGGGAGAATCTGTGTAAAAGTGCAGAGAACTTATGAGTATATTCCTGGGAAAGTAGTGATAGTTTCCGAGGTGGAGGAGTCGGGAGCGCGAGGGCAGACGTCAACGCAGGAGAGAAGACGCAAGGTCTCCGACGGGGAACGCCAGCCGAGGTCACAGAGACATCACAAGTCCCGGAAAACCAACCCCGGACTTCCAAGCTGGGTTGACCCAGCTACACCAACCAATGAAGACAACTCACCAAAAGCCGCAGTCACAGATAAGTAGAAACGTCTCCATTCAAGCAACCTTCCCCCGATGCATAGCATTCCGCCAATCCACCCTTCAGGCCTACGACGTGTAGGGGGGCTCAGTCTTGTGTGTGTGTGTGTGTGTGTGTGTAACTACCCATGTTATCTTCAGTCAAATAAAAGACGTGTGTGAACTAACCGAGAATAAGAGTATTTGTTTACCCCTTACGCAACAACCACAGGTGCCCTTAGTCTGCACCAAAGTATAGTAACTCAGTACCCTACTAGCCATCAACCTGTATAACTCAGGTGGAAGTAGCAACAACCCTGACTGGTCATTGGGTAGATCAAAGAAAGAGTGGATGACTTCCCCAGTGTTTTATGGATATGTAGCAAATAATTTGTTACCTTATTTAAAAGATAAATATGCATCCTTTCAAGTATTGTATCCAATTGATGGTCACAAGTCCTACATAAGCTATGAGCTTGCAATGCTCTGTAAAGATAATGACTAAGACTTGTCACCTGTATTTGCAGGATATGCTGAGCTTGGCAGATAAAATGGACCCTTCTGAGTACGAAGATTTCACGACAAAAGAATATTTTACTATCAGGCGTTCCGACAAGTTCTGGTCAGGCATTTGGACTGACATGACCATCGAACAGACGCTAATGAGGTCGATGAAAAGCATTGGTGGTCTTACTCGTAGATGTGGATTAACGGATAGCGTTCTCACGATGTGGACATTGGGAATGGTGTATATGCACAATGTTTGCGATGGAATTGAAAATTTTTGCGGAATCCATATCCATAACAACAGAGCAGCACGTAGACATGAGAAGTTCGCGCATCACCAGTGACGAAAAAGATTTGAAAAAACTTATTGATTGGTTCTCTTCACACCCTCCTTTCCAGAGAATTGGCGAATTGATATCTATAAGCACTGGCATCGTCGGAGATGAAAGAATCAATTGTCACAATTCTCGTGAAATTGGTATTCTGGCGATTTCCAAAACAATTGGCAACACTTTCGACGCCGTGAAGTTCAAACATTCAGATAAAGTGATTCGTCTTGCAGTTATCAACAGCAATATCAAAATTAAAGATGTTGTCATTCCCATTGATCCGCTATTTTTATATCAAAGAATTTGTGTTGCTAAGCAATCAGACGATGAGCTGCAGGAATACCTTCAATTCGAACTGGCCCCATTTCCTTTAACTCTGTTTAACGAAGAAGGAATGTGTAAGGGCACAAAATCTTCACTCTACAAAGCTTTTACGCCTGTTCCAGATTATACTGAATTCGGAAATAGCATTTCTGTAATTGATGGTGGATATGTGCTACATAGTCTCATATGGCAGCGCAACGAATCGTTTGCATCTATCTGCACAAACTACGTACAGTACGTGCAAGACATTATGGTTCTAACACAGGCGTTGTTATTGATGGGTATCCAATTAACGCAGCTACCAAAAGTACAAAGAGTGAAGAAAAACTTTGCAGTTCAAATAAACAAGCTTCCGCTGATGTAAATCTTGACGAGTCAATGGTTACAACCGTTTCGCAAGAAAGATTTTTCTTAAACAAAACAAATAAAATTTGCTTCATTTCAATGCTAAAAAAGAAATTTGAGAATTCTAATTTCACAGTAAAACAGGCTACAGAAGATGCTGACACATTGATCGTTAACACGGCAATCAGTATGTCCGCATCGTTTGATTCCGTATTTATAGTAGGAGAAGATATAGATCTTCTCATCCTGCTAACAGCACTGGCGAGATCTCATCCAAGTGTTTACCTTCGCAAACTGGGCAGAGAAAAAATTGTTGAAAAAATTTACTTTCCTTGAAGTCTACAGTATGGAGAAATAGTGGCGGACAACATATTGTTCTTGCAGGCGTTCAGTGGTTGTGACCCTACTTCTTCTGTTTTCAAAGCAGGAAAAATTACGTTTCTAAAAACACTCGAAAAGAACAAATATTTAAGCCAAACTATACAAGCTTTCAAAGAGCAAAACGCAGATCCCAAAGTCATTGCTGCTGCGGGGGAAAGCATTTTTATCGCTCTTTACGGCGTGTCCAAAAAAGAAAACACCATTACTTTGGGCTCCCTATGTTATAAAAATTTTGCAAGATCTGTGACAAAGAGTAAATTCAATCTTGCTGCATTACCCCCTACAAGAGAAGCTGCACAGCAACATTCCCTTTGGACCTACCACCAAGTTCAGGCTTGGTATGATATACACGAGTCCAGAGCAATCGGGTTGGGAAAGAAGCAAGATTGGGCTTATTCCAGTGAAAACAACAAAAAATCCGGCACCCAAAGCACTCCTGAAATTCATTTAGTGCAAGTGCAAGAAGGGGTGCGGTCGAGCCTGTGGGTGTAGGAAAACAGGCTTGAAGTGTTCTGTTATCTGCACATGCTGCCATGGAGACGCGTGTGAAAACAGCGCAGAGATTTTTGCGGGCACTGGAGAAGAAGAAGAAGAAGAAGACGAGAATGCAGACCTGAGCGTTGCGAAATTATTGGCACATGAGGTCGAAGAAGACAACGAAGATGAAAACTTGGAAGAGGAGGAAAGAAATTTGCAAGAAGATATTGGTATCAGTGAGCCTGGACCATCTAGGATATCGAAACGGAAGAAAAGACATCAGTAAATAATGAATCGTGGATTAGGCCTACTGGGGATACCACATGAGAAAAAACGCACCTCTCACTCTACCTCATGGTGGCGCGAAAATTAGTAAAAAACGGTAGTACTATTAAGTAATGTGTATTTACTGAACTTTCGAGAGAAAATGTAGCGATTTTGTGAATTGTAGAAATTTTCTGAGCTTGAATCAGTTGTAACTTGTGAACTATTCATTAGATTAAGAAATGTTTCCTACAAAGGTTGCAGGAAATTTTATGGTCTATAATTTTTGTAATAGCTATTTTTAACCTAGGTGGCACTGGAGAGAAGATATTCTTGAAAAACTGGTTTTCGGCACCATTTTCCCAATATGGTGGCGCGAGCGGCGGTCGCTCAAGGTCACAAACTCGGAATATTAATGAGGACACCAAACTGTATGAATCTACCAAATTGGAACTTTCCCCAACCTTTTGAAGTGAAAACCCCCTTTTTTGTCTTCATTGCCTGGACTATAATTATCACCCAAGTGAACAGGTAATTAATGCAACAGTGGTTTGTGTGTGTATTTCGTCGCAGATGGCACGCAGGTTGCAAAAGTTGGCATTAACTTCATTGTCTCTGCAAACCTGTTTCTTTGTATTCTGCTGACCAGGAGGCTGACAATGTAACAAAGTCTTGAAGTATCACCAGGACATGTATCAACATTTAATGACAACAACCGCCTGGAACTTATTTCATTGGTAGAGAGGTGTTTACACAGTGATGAAGATTCCAGTTTTAATGAAGGTACTCTAGGTGTGCAAACAGTAACGGTTACAGGTGAAACTGCTCAATTATGTAGGAAAAAAAAGTCTGAAGACAGTGAAACATCCATACCTGAAGAACATTCCGACGACAGCGTTGTCAATAAAGATTGTCCCGGATGGTAATCCATTGAGAAGTGAAGATGCTGTTGATGATATTAATGTGATAGCTAAATAGCATAGAAATATTGACAAAAGTAGGGTGTCAAAAAAGGTTCAAACCGGCTATTGATAAGGATTGTCCAATCTCTAGCACTGCGTTAGATGATCAAAATGGAAAGGAGTGTAGTAAAACGAAAAAAATGGGTGAGAGGTCAGAGGATGTGTACTGTAAAAAAAGTACAACGAAAAATCAATCGCAACCAAAGAAAAGAGTATGTCACAGCCAAAGGAAAACCGGTTGCTGCCAGAGTATCAAGACCGCCCAAGAAATGACAAATGGATTGAAAATTCATATTGGAACAGCAAGTTCTTGGAAATAATACCATTAAGGACATTATATTTGAAGAATATTGGGCCTTAGGTGTGAGGAACATAAGAGTGGCACATGTGAGTGGGCTGCTTGATCCCAATCCACCAAAAACCAGGAGAAGGAGAACTGAAAATCCAGAGAAGCAAAGCAACATTTCAAGATAAATGGCAAAGGAAAAAAGTGTGTATACACTAAGTGTATACCCAGTGTATACACACCCAGTGTGAATAAACTGGGTGAGCATATGTTTGTGACAGTAGCTTTAGGAAATAGGAATAAAACAGTGTCTGGAGTGATGCAAGATGATAGGGAAGACCACCTGCAAATAAAACAAGTAATGCACAATTGTTTTCAAAGATGTACCAGCTGTACAAAGATGCTGTATCCAAACCTGTATCGAGATCAATATATGAACAAGAATTCCATACACTGAATATTTCATTCAAACTATCTAAAGTGGACACGTGCCACAAGTGTGATTTGCTGCATACCAAGAAAACATTGGCAAAAGATAACTCTGAACAGAATGAAATAGAACAAAAATAAGCCTACATCATGAGGAAGCAGATAATGCATACATAAGCAAATCAAAGGATAAATTACTTGTTAAACAAGTTAATTCATTGCAATGTTATTCATTTGATGTGCAGCAGTGTCTCCCAACTCCCTAACTTAATACATCTAGTAGCATTTTACAAACGTGCATTATGGACATTTAATCTCACCATGCAGGAGACACGTAAAAGAGATGTAAAATGCTGTAAGTGGCATGAAGGGGAATGAGGAAGAGGTAAACCAAATTGCCAATTATATTTACCGGTAGTGACACACGTTATACTGTACTCCAACACATACGGAGGCCAGAATAAGAACTCTCATGTGGCTTCCACGGTCATGACTGTTCAAGACAGTAGATCATGAGTTCATGATCAGCGGCCATAGCCAAATGGAGTGTGGCATTGAACACGCGCTTATAGAGAAACAGAAAAAAAACCTTCAAGTTCCAATTTACCATCCACATGATTGGTACCAATTAGTATGCACAGCTGGGAAAACAAAACATTATGAAGTTAAAGAACTTCTTCATCCTGACTTTTTGAACTTTTCAGTGTTGCTAAAGGGTCCTTTGTTATTGCGAAAGAAGGATGAGAATGGAGAGCCCTTCAGTTGGTTAAATGCTGAATGGTTCAGATACATGAAAGAGTTTCGCATTATTAAGTTCAAGAACAGTCTCTGAGGAGATGAATTTAAATCACACAGTTTCATTAGAAGGCAAACAAATTCAGTTCTTTGACCACAGAGGTGCTACACACCTCCACTGCAAATAATGAAAGAGAAAAAGGACATTCTGGAACTTCTACCCCTAGTTCCAGAAGTATTCCACCCGTTCTACCGCAATCTGAAGTCTGCACCAGGGTCTAGTAAGTTTATCCTGACTTAGAAGAACATTTCGACGATGATTAAATTGCTGTCTTACTTCAGACTAATATCTATGAAAATCAGTTGTTTTTAATGCGAGTGTCAAATTGCTACCTCGAACATTAAGTGATACTATTGTTCACTATCCTCTCTGGTTAAACCAACCAGTGTGTGTTCAAATAGTTCATACCTTATATGAAGAATTTCTTTTTATTGAATTCTAATGTTCATTTCAATTTTTTTATGTTCGTGCTTATTCTTCCTTTTTGTCAATTTCATTTGCAGTTATAACAATGAACACACTACTTACAACAAACAATGTTTGTAACTATAATAGTGTCTCATATACCTGAGGCAGTCAGGATAGGATAAGTCATATACTTTTAGTATTAATCCTTAAATATACAATTTAGTTGTGTCATATTATGAGGAATGTTGTTACAAAATACACTGTACATAAAACGTAAAAAAAAAAAACCATCTCGTCGCTGAAACTAATTTTCTTTACATGCTCTTTTGCCTTAACAGCCTAGAGATAATCTGGTCTTTTTTTGATGAACACTGATGGTTACTGCTTCGTATTGTTGATTGATTTTTTCTGAAAGGTGTTATATTGTAAAATGTATTCTTCTTGTTTAGTGAAGTTTGTTGCATATGTTCAGTGGTTGTTGCTCTACACTGTCATATCTAATACAATTTTTGACATTTTGTCATCAGTAGGAAAATTTGCAAATATCTGTTTCTTTCTTTACCCAAATAATTGTCTCCGTCAGATGCTTTTGTGGTCAACCTCAAATACAAATTACCATGGCAATACATATCTACACTCTCGTTTGAGTGGATTTTATTAAACCAGTACTGCCGACTCCACTTTGGAAGGATGAGTATTCCTAAAGATTTATGCTACCATCTTGTCACCATACATCATTGAATTTTCTGTTTCTCATCAAGAGTTAAATTATTTCTGGAACTGATTACCAATATTTTATTTGGAAGTTTTACAGTTTTAACTGCCTAGGACTTTCCTGAGGTCCAAGATTTTTAATAATCGCATGCATGCTAGCCAAGGTGTAATGATTCCCAGCATCTTAATTTGAGACACTGATAATTTTGTTTAATTGAAGCCAGAAACTTCAGTATCAGTTATGTTGTCACGTAATTTGAAATTTAATATGGCTCACAAAAGAGAGGTGATAAGTCAAATTGATTTTTAAACCTTAATTTGTTTGACTCAGTAAAAATACAAATTTTCTCTAATTTCAGATTGATTTTAATTTTAATTTCTACAGTAATTTCAATATTTTTCATCTGCAACTACTTCAGATTTCATTTTAATAAACATAATTTTTCTAGTTAATATATGTTATGTTAATGTAGTCTCGTCAGTAGTTAGCATATTTTGTTGGTTGCACTCATACAAAGATTATATGAATTCTCATGTGCCTTTTGTTATTTCTGAGTGTTTTCCTGCTTTGAATTAACGAGGGTCATTGCTTTTATGTCTCTTCCTTCCTATGTTCTGGTGTTTAAAAGCTATAAACTTGGAAATTGGTAAGTTTTCTTTCCATTTACGTATCTTTTAAGACATCGTATGCACGAGTTGGTTGTCAGATTGCAAAGAGAAAGGCGCTGGCATCTGGAAAATACTCTTAAGCATTGCAATAGTTCATTATATTTTCAGATCCAATTTAAATCGCACACTTTCTGAAATACATTCCTTTCCCAAATATACAAAAAATTTATTCCTTTATCTCAGAAAACAGACAACCAAACTGTGTTAGGTATGGCATCTTGTTTGCTGAACACAAGAGAGTCGATGCGCTTCCCACATGGGAAAACTTTCAATGTTCTAAAAGGCAAGACTTAATTATTTATACTGGAGAATAACTCGGGACTACTGCCAAATTTTGTATTTGTCAAATCAGGAAAAAACTATCAGCAGTTTCTACATCGGCAGAAGCGCTGATTCTGTCAACATCTGCAAATTCTGCAGAAGCTGATTTGAATCAGCACAGCTCTACATCTGAAGGTTTCGGTTGTGTATGCTTGGATACTTCATAAAAATGTAACAACAGAGAAAAAGAGAAAAGTTTCTGCGGTATCTCATTCCTCTTGCTGAACAAATAATTGGAAGCAGGAAATCTAAATGTTGCATACAACAAAAAACGACTAAAAAAAGACCATCAGATGATGCAAGAATGATGCTCAATAAAACATCAAGTTTATATTTTTAGTTTTTTAAAAAAATATATAACAAACAAGGACAGTTTTGCACCTAGTCCAATATATTGGATCCAAACTAAATTTTTCTATAAAAACCACTTATGTCTTTTTGTTTATTTAGGTATATGTGCGACATACTATACACTCCATTGTTGAGCAACAATCAAAATCACACAAAACAACCAATGTCAGAAGATTCCAGGTTCAAATCACAGGAAAGCTACAGATATGCACACTGTCTTTAAATGTCAGGTTCATGTTGGTACTGTATATCAGCCAGCCCATTACTTGCATCCTAGTGTTGTAGAGACTTTATGAAAATATTATTTAAATTAACATATCAATAGAAAAAAATATTAATTTAATATTTTTCAAATGTAAAGCATAAATAAGACTTTATTCCACACTTAAAACCACGGCACCTAAAGCACTTGTCTGAGAGTGCAGGCAGAGTTACAAGTGTCGCAGTGGGGAATTCAGGAAGTCAGTGCAACTGGCAGGCACGGATGAGAACAAGCTGCAGCAGGATGAAGACAGGCGACATGACCTCAGAGTAGACAAGGCCGCTTTGCCCCGCCAGCTTGCGGCACAGCAGGAACTTGAAGACGAAGAGGAGAAGCAGAACGGACATGCTCCAGGCGGCACGCAGCACAGCCGCCTTGTACATCTCCTCCAGCTGCATGCGGATCAGCACGATGGTGCAGAAGTAGGCGCAGAGGGCATCCCCCGCGAACAGCGGCGAGAATACGGCCCACCATGATGCATCTGCCGGCCGCAGCGCCAGCACCACCGTGAACGCCGTCACTGCCACCAGCTGCACCCACATCTCGAACACGGTTAGCCCCAGCCACTGCACCAGCTCCCGCGTCGTGAAGAACATGGCCGCTGCTAGGCCACCTCACGCCACACCTTCACATGTACAGATGAGTTGTGTCGTGTCTGACTCTCCCAGTCACCCTGATCCCCCACCGGCTCCACACTATCTGCAACACATACACCACACCCTCAACATCACCTATGACAGCAACTAAGGCGTGAACACACCACAGTCTAAAGGGGCTGCAGTGGTGTAGCGGCTAAAGCAATTGCCTCCCACCAAGGCAAACTGGATTTACACGTGGGAATTGTGCTGCACAATACCACTGGTCTGCATGTTTTCTTGAGGATTTCCTGTTACCCCAGCCCTTGCATTTTGGTGTAGCTCCACTTTCACCTCGTTTCACCCTCAAGTTATCTGCTTTTGAGACCTCGTTGTTAAGATCCACCCATCCACTCCACTTCACCACAGACAAAAGATCAGGTAAACCAATTTTTGTCTTCTGAACATGTCCCTGACAATGTCAATATTTGCCAATAGTACTATCAATCTCATTAGTCCACATGGTGAGGAGACATTTATTCTCATCTAGTTTTTAAACATGCAAATTCTTTAATTTAAAAAAAATTAACCCTGCCTAGTTAAAAGCAAATATTTATATAACTAGCTGTACCAACCACACTCAAGCGGTATGGTTTTGACAGACAAAATAAATGTTCAGTGGTGGAGCTGTGGAATAGGTTACCGTGCATGCACTCCACCTCATACTCCCTCTATGGTGTGCACCTCAAAAGCTTCAGAGACTAATACTAGTGAGCTTCCACATTTGAGAGAGAACCTAACAGTGTTGTCACCTCTAGTCAACAGATAACAGCAAACATGCCCATCAGTGCACTTCACCTATTTAAAAGTTGCAATATGTACCAAATTGATGGCTATAGAGTAAATTCTCCCCTATGGAAAGCATTTTTCAAGCCACGGTCAAAGTACAAAGACAAAATGACACCAATACATCAAATTAAGATTTACACAAAACTAAATGCCGACTGATTTGGCAGACATTCCTGTTCTGTGAAATCCTGATGAAAAACCTTAACACTTACCAGATTAAAGATTACTTATAACAATTTATCATTTAAGTGATATGTATCCATGTCAAACTACGTTTTTATTTAATATTTTAACATTTTTTTATATAAATTGAAATTAATTACAATTTAAATATTTGAAGTTGAATTACTTTTTAATTTTAACTTAATTTTTATTTTACCAGACTGAGCTGTCCATCAGTGATTCCAAGGGCAGAGCTTATTACGAATTGGAAGTTCATGTGCTCAAATCCCAAATATGAAATGAAGTAAGAGAATTTGGGTAGCTTTTAACAGTGAGGTCTTGAGAGCCGATGAGAGTGATTGAGGTGGGTATGGAGCAGCGCCGGAAAGAAGGTGCGGGGGAAACGGGAGATCCCCGAGAAAACCCACCGCCTAGCGGCATTGTTCTGCACGATTCCCACATGCGAAAATCCGGGGAATGCCCCGGCCAGGTATTGAATACGATTCGTCTTGGTGGGGGGTGAGCAGGCTAACTGCTCAGCCACCGTGGCCACTCCCACCAGGTCATGGATGTTGTGCCATTATTAGATGGAAGTTAGGCATACATCCAGATTTAAGTTGTCTGTAAGTAAGACTGAATGGCTTGAAGCCAAGAGCCTTAAATGAGTTTAGAAACTTTAGTGTGCAAAGGAGGCTGAACTGCTTTTACACTACAGAAAATGTATTTTGTACAAAACCTTGCATTAGAAATCTCATGTGAGAAAATTAGGAAAATCCCATGAGAAACGAGACCTCAGATCAAACTTGAAGCAAAAACGTCCTTGCGTAAGAAAAGTTTATGGCCTCGGAATATCTTAATTAGGTATAATGATAACTAATCTCATACACAGAAGCTATTTTAAAATAGTGGCTATTAAGTAGAACAGGATATTTCTTGTGCTCGTCCAACAATCTCACAACACATCTTAATTCCACTCCATTTCCAAAAAAAAAACTTTCAAGAGTTCTTCCCAATGAATATTCTTTGCCAGATTCCCCTTCGCACAATTATATTATCTGCCCCTCTACCTCTCTGGTTGGTATATCAGGTGGTCACATGTTTACCAGAGAACATTCAACAGAATCACTCATTTGGTGTCACACTCTCCTTATAAAATGATATGCTCTATTTCCTGCTTTCATACGAGATCTGGCTTGCACGAGATATTCTCGCAAGAGTTTCAGCATGAGAGTACCACCTTGCACAGGTTATGCACCTATCTTACATCATGTAAAAGCTGCTTTAGTGAGATAGTGATCGAGCAATGATGGAAATTGGAGTACCTCATAAAATTCATCTGCTAACAGCAAAGTCTGTCAAATTTCATTCACGTGAAAATCTGGTGTGACCCTGCTGGGAATCGACTCCAGATCGCCTTGGTGACATGCCAGTAGGGGGCCGATCAGAAAACTTTCATACAAGACACAAACTTGGTTCAAGTTCTTGACTGACCCTGGACTGGCTGCTTGCTGTGGACAGGGGGACGTACCTACGAGGGCGACTGTAGAGGTGTTGACAGCAAGCCGCACGCAGCCTGGGTGCCGGAGTTGCAACTGTAAGGCGAGGTTGAGAGCGCGCGTGACAGCCGCTCCCAGACCGTGTATCACCAGCCAGTCCTCCCCTCTGTCCAGCAGTCCCTCACAGCGCCGCAACTGAGCCTGCAACCACACACTCACTGCACACACGCTACACCTTTCCCACATCCAGCAAGATAGTGCAGAGTAACCGTAAACAAGGGTTACATTTTACCTGCTGGGATAACCTTGCACCACTAAAAATGTTTGGCATCATTTGGTGAAGGAATAGCAAACATTACCTTGTAAAAGAATTTTTTTCTTTCTCACATGACTGTATATTTACAGTTTTGTTTTACATTTGCAGACACATATGTAGTATAATAATTAAGAGTTAATTATGTTTATTTGCCACATGTTTGTAATGTTATTTAAGTTGTATTTATTTTATTTAAAAGGTACCAAAAAACCCCAGTTTAGAGTATGTACAGTTTTCCAGAATATTTGTTGAGTTTAAAGATTTGGGAGGCTCTTAACAATAAGGTCTTGAAAGCCTATATGGGTGAAATGAGAAGAATGGAGTAGTGCTAGAATGCAATGGTGGGAGAAACTGAAGATCTCTGAGAAGACCTGCCGATCAGTGGCATCATCCAGCACAGTTCCTACTTGCGAAAATCCAAGAGTGAACCAGCCGGGGATTGAAACTAGTTCGCCTTGGTGGGAGGCAAGCAGTCTAACCGCTCAGTCACTGCAACCCCACTGAGTATGTGTCAAATTTTTAAAAAAAAGCTCATAACTTTGAAATAGATGTTTTATAACAGACCCCACAATTACCCTGATCTTCAAAGCCCTCCCCACCATCACATTTGTATGTACTGTAAATATTGTGATTTGGAAAAAGTAAATTAAATGTAGCGCTGATTTGTAAAATAACATATTGTTTTCTAACTATTCCACATCCTCGCACCAAGTTTATTAGTATAATGTGTCATATTAGTATGGTTACAGTCGTGGATTGGTCGTTCATTTGTTGTGAGGTGATGATTGACTGGTGTATGCGTGAGACAAGGGATAAAATTATGAGGGGGCTCTTTCGTTGAGATAGATGAGACTAAATTTGGGAAGGGAAAGCATAATAAGGGTCGCATCGTCATGGGGCAGTGAGTTTTCAGCGGGATTGAGAGACTTACTAATAGTATATTTCTTGTTCCTGTCTAAGATTGTACTAGCAGGATGCTTCTGAACGTAATCAAGCAATTCATAAAGCCTGGAACGACAATTATTAGTGACTGTTGGCGCACATATAATTGTCGTTCAGAGCATGACTATACACACCTTCTACTGAATCATAGCACGAATTTCATTGATCCCAATACAGGAGCGAACAGCCAAAGAATAGAGTGTGTATGTGGCAGGATGCGAGGCACTTCCTCAGTATGGCGGACGACGCCGCACTTCGTGGAATACCTGGTGGAGTTCATGTTTTGCCACGAATGAACGTGAGTGCATGCACCACTTCCTACTTGCAGTGGGAAAATTGTACCCATCACCTACTTAGGTGAGTCAATTCACATACTTCCGATATGTTTTATTGTGTGTGGTATATGTACATGATAGGTTTTTAAATTTTGTGGTATGTCGTCAGGGGTTTGTATATTTATGTGTGTGTAGCTATTTTTAATGTAGCAAACCTAACTTCTCAATATGTAATGTACAGAAGTTGTTTGCACTGCAGCATGACGAAATACGGTATTACGTGATTAACAGTATCCTGTATTTACACATCATGATACTAGGTATTGCTAGGTTACATCTTTTTACATATAACGTATTTACTTACGAAAATATAACGATAACGTACATATTTCATGTATTTTACCCCACAATTTCCCTTATCTTCATACCCCTCCCCAATAAAGTATTTATGGTTTGTATTGATTTGTAGTGTGCATTTACTTGAAATGTAGCAAACCTAACCGAATTGAATCTAACTCCACAATTTGTAACACACAGATTTTGTTTGCACTGCAGCACGACGAAATACGGTACTATGTAATGGAAACCAGTACCCTATACTTACATATAGCGATGTTGGGTCGTGCAATTAATTAGTAGGGTGAAATTATACCACTTTCCGTGATTTTTTATTTTGTTTCCAGAAAAGTCGCTATTGTTTACAATTACATCAACGGTACTAAATGTGGCAGCATAAATTTTGTCAGCGTTGAATTAATTGTAGTAGACAACCGTGCTGTTGTGTAGACGCCGAGGTAAAATTAAGCGAAATATGTCTTACCTGGTAATTAGTTTTGTTTGTGATGTAAACGTGGTTATCACCGCGCGCCAGTCGTGGAGGTACGCGTTTCCGAATAATACGTTCCGAGTCTGTTCTCTGTTTATCTAGCTTTTTTGCTCGATTTTCTGCTTTCGTCTCGTGAACATCAGCCATATTGAAAAAAATACCATAAACAAATTCTCTAGCGACCAAGAACCAAATCCAAAATAAAAATATATAATTCGTTGAAAAACTTACTGTCAATAGAACATCTTAGTTTATTAATAGAAATGGCCTCTTTTACTGCACCTGGCCTTCGGTATAATTTTTTTTTTTTTGTTATAATGTGGCCAACAGAGAAGCCCACGGCCAAAATCAAAAAACAGGAGACAAACAAATTGAAGATAACGAAGGAGAAATACTGGACGGGATTACAAATATACTCTTCTCGGTAAAGGTCCTTCAATCATGAAGGGAAACAGAGACCGTGGAACAGGGGACAGCAAGAAAAGAGTGGGCCAATCACCTAGGACATCTACCAGGACACCAAATTCTGAAGATCACGTAACAATACCGTGCGCAAGGAAAAACCGAGCGAGAACAACACAAACTAACAGAGGATCATGAAAAAGTACCGAAGGGTAAGAGACAGGAAAAGTCACACGAAGCCTACGAAGAGCAGCAGACAACGAACTTCTATCGCCTCCAGTGGGACACTCAAAAAGACACATCTCCTTATAGGAGAGTTTGACGAAATGATTCTACAAGACTTTCCCGGTCAAAAGTATAAGTCGAATCTGTTTTTGCGTCGGTAATAATATGCTCAATTGTGTCTATCAAAGAAGACAATTTGTCGATATCAATTTGAGGGACTTTACATACCTCAGCGGGCAGTACCTATTCAGGTAGTGGAGCACGAACAGGTAAAGGAATATTGTTGACAGCATCCGGTTTGAATTGAGCATAATAATCTCGAACATTAAAGGAAGGCCTAACAATGTTGGAAGTCACCGAAGGTATTGCCTTATAACAAACAGCATATCCATCGGACCTCACGGTGTCCATTTGGGAGTGTCACATAGAGCTTTGTGTTGCCAATGAATACGAAGTCGGGAAGGCCAGAGACGCTGACGGGGGAGGGAGAACTGATATTGAGCCAATTAGGTGGGTGGGGACATAATTGGTTGCGAAGATGATTGTTGTTGTACCGGACAGACCCTGAAATACGGCTGAACTTTGGCTTTAGCATCAGCATAAGGCAGGTTGTAGTATGCCATGACACGTTTTACCTCTCATTCCATTTCCCAAACAGGGCATTTAGCCTTGTCATGTGCCATGTGTGACCAGAGCAATTCATACATACTGGGGTATCTGCAGTAGTGCATTCTGATATAACATGAGGTTGAGAACAGGCAGGACAACGAACATTCTTTGCGCGGCAGTGTTTCTGTGTATGCCCGAAGCGAAAACACCGGAAACACTGTAGAGCAGATTGTACCCGAGGTGTAACTTTAAAGATTTATTTTTAGATAATAATGTTAGAAGGTAAATGTTGTCCTTCCAAGGTAAGGCTCACCAGGCGGATAGGTACTCGTTCCGATAAAGTTCCATTAACCACATGTTTGGATAACTTTCAATAGATAAAATCTTATAATCTCATTCTAAACCTTCGCGAATGTCATCTGTCGACATATCGAGAGGAATGCCACATATCAAACCTTGGTGTTGCACAAGACTGGTAGGGATATTTACCGACACATTCAATTTAGTTGGTAGTTCTTAAGACATAAACTGATTGGCTGCAATACCAGAAGTAAATGTAATTTTCAATTTCGCTGGTCCTGCTCATTGGATATGTAAAATATCTCGGTTGGGATGGAGTTTGCGACCTAATTAAATGGGGTATAGATTGCCAATATTCGTATCTTGCGACTCAACAAAAACAACAAAGACCCTGGACTATCCCGAGGATAGCATAATAGGCATGATGACAGTAACAAAGAAATACAAAAATAATGCTTTTAATTATTAGAATAGATAACAAAGATCGTAAAAAATATACGTAATTTCACATTAATTGTGAGATTAATATTATATTATTAAAATAAAAATACGAAATACGACAATCCGCCATGTTTTGTGAAACACCAATCACAGCGTATTACGTCACGCCTCATTTGCCTATTGTAAACATCATTGAGTTTCATAGATTTCATTCGAACTTTTCCTGTGTTAATCAATAACTCTGTTGTTTCAACAATCAAACTGTCCAGTTTTGAGTATCCATATCCCAAACCAAGGAACGTTAACGATGCATCAAGGATTTATCAAGGCAAACAGCTCTAATTTGCCGAGAGTAGATTTGTTGATGCTGGGAGAATTTCTTGCATCAAACAAAGACTTTTGCTCAGCAGAATTTCGAAATGTGAAAACTTCCATGTCAGTACCTATATTGACAATCTTAAATAACAATAATTTAAAAGTCTAAAACACGTAAAATTGCTTTTTAATATGCACTTTATGATAGGTTANTTTGTTGATGCTGGGAGAATTTCTTGCATCAAACAAAGACTTTTGCTCAGCAGAATTTCGAAATGTGAAAACTTCGATGTAAGTACCTACATTAACAATCTTAAATAACAATAATTTAAAAGTCTAAAACACGTAAAATTGCTTTTTAATATGCACTTTATGATAGGTTAGAGGTTATGTTAGCGAAATGTTTCTTTGTTTATTGAGAATATATGGTCGTTGTACAGTATTTGAAGTGCGTTTTCTTCGATCTGGTTGGCATTCAAATTTAGTNTGTATCTCAATTTCTAAGCAGTCAATAATGCAACTTACATGGTGATATTTATGCCTAAAAGCCATGGGTAATTTAATTTTTATTGAATCTTTGTCTAATTTAACAATAAAAGGACGCAATAGACTAGCTATTAATGGAATGTTTTTCATAAATATTTTGCTAGCATAAGTTGAACTAATAGAAAAATCATCTTTCTCACTTTCTTCAACTATTCTCTTTCTTCGTTTATTGAGAATATATGGTCGTTGTACAGTATTTGAAGTGCGTTTTCTTCGATCTGGTTGGCATTCAAATTTAGTGGGAACAAACCCAGGTTTCATGCGCACTTGTGACACTGAACCCATCACAAGATACTGAATATAATTATCCATATCATTTGGCAACTGTAACGAGAATAAGAACCTGTTAAAATAACCAGTGGTGGAGGAGAACAATAAATAAATAATTGAATCCTAACCTCTAAAGTGAATGACTTTTAAAAGTACATAGGTACTTATTGTTCAGACAAATGACAATTTCTCCAACCACATCAAGTACACACTATTATAATCGATAAAGGTATAAAGGAAAAACGTACATCAAAATGGTCTTAACAGAAATAAATTGAAGAATTAGGCGATACAATTGCAGGGTCCCGCCGTGCAAGATTTAACCACTTATTTCTCATTNTTCACAGAAATAAATTGAAGAATTAGGCGATACAATTGCAGGGTCCCGCCGTGCAAGATTTAACCACTTATTTCTTATTGTTTTGTTGTTTGGAACGTAAACGAAAACCTTGTTAGGAGTTTTTATCGATGTGTTAGTACATTTAGGCACTGCACACCACTTATACACTTTAGAATTCATTTTAAAACACAAAATAACTTAATTTGTCTGACTATTGTCGAGTATTTGTTACTGGTTGAGGTTTGTTTACGCGAGGCGTGACGTCACAAGCCGGCGCCATTACGCTTTAAGCGTTTTAGTGCGAAATTTAAAATAACTATTTTAATGGCTAATTATTGCTATTAAACCTTAATTTCCTGGAAAAATTATAGATTTTTAGTAAATAGTGGAAGCGTAAGAACATTATTTAATGTATTTTAAAAAATTGTCATCATGCCTATTGCGTGCGGCTGAGAGAGAAAATACACTTTTTTTTGCTAGACAACAGCTTCCCCACTTGACGTCATGTAAAGGGAGGAAGGAAGGTGCGTAGCTGAGAGAGATAGCGAAGAGTGGGGGGATGAAAGGTCACCATGCTGGTTGCCAGGTAACCACTTCACCTCTCGTAAGGGGAGAGAACAAGCCAGACTTGCATCGCGCCACAGAGCAGTGATAAACAGTGGCATGTGTGACGTATTTCACATCCACTTACTAGACGTTTGCATAAACAGCCAGCGTAAAAACGATTGTTGCGGGAAATCTTAGTTGACCGGACCATAAGGTATTTAGATCTACACAATATCCGATAAACAATGAAAGTCAGTAGTTTTATCATTATTTATATAGGAGTTTTGCCAGTATCACTGAAAATTAACAGTGGATACGGTTTATCGGCACATGCATTTTCAGTATAAGAGTACACTGTATCTGATTAGTGTGCTGGCCTTTTAAAACTCAGAGGGGGGTGCTAAGGCTTGCTCACCTTGACGCGTCCCGAAAGACAGTTTATTCGTCAGAAGACACGCTCTGGCGAAACTCACAGGCGGACGACCGCAATAAATACTAAGGGTTTTGCGGATGTGCTGGAATAATGATGCCAGGAAGACGCTGCCACGCCTCGCAGCAGCAAGGCGTGCTACCAAATGTTCCTGCACGTGCAGACGATATCCAGAGACAGCGGAAGACACACGTGCGCGGGCACAGCTGCGTTCGCAGCTGCCAAGGGACGCCGAGCTCACACCATCGGCTGCGTCTGTCCCAGGCTGGCTACCGCAATAAACGATGAGAGCTTTTGACGAGCGGGCGGGAATAATAGCCACACGATATCCGGGGACAACGGAAGGAACACGTGCGCCGAACCAAGAGGCCACCCAAGTGTTCCCGCACGTGCAGAACGGAACAACAAACTTCCATGCCAGAATCAAGGGGCGACGCCGGGCCACGTGCAGAGGGGATGCTAGTTCAATATGGCGAACGAGCATACAAAACCGCGAGGAAAAGGGAGGAACAGATGAGTTGGACGTCGTCAAACGAGGAGTGTGGACCGGAGCCGAGAAAAAACAAGTTCGCGAGAATGCACCAAGACGTCAACGTCAGTCGGAGACAGTCAAGCGAGACGTGCGGAAGGAAGAGCCCGAGAAAACTGCAGTCGGCCGACGGGAATCGAGGAGTGCGGAGTGAATCCGGGACGAGACGCCAACGGCAGTCGGCCGTCGTCAAACGAGCAGTACGGAGTGTAGCCGAGAGGAGGCGTCTAGATGCCCACACTGATCAGCGAGGAACTGACGCCGCCAGGCATCGAGACGTCACCCAAGTGCCGGAGCAGTCCCAGGTCGCCAGCTGGGAGATGAACCATCGCCTCGAGACAAGCTAAGTAGAAACATACCGGAAGTGCGACGAACCTTGCTCCCCCACGGCGCAAATCTCCGCGTCAAGCCTTACGTAGCCTACGTAGCAAAAGGGGAGGGGAGAGTTGTCTTGTGTGTTCCTGTAGAAGTGACCTTGTTAAGCATAAATAAAACTGACTTATGGTAACTTGAAAACAAGGTGAATTAATTTGGTAAATTGG
This sequence comes from Clitarchus hookeri, assembly GCA_002778355.1. Lineage (NCBI taxonomy): Eukaryota > Metazoa > Arthropoda > Insecta > Phasmatodea > Phasmatidae > Clitarchus > Clitarchus hookeri. Next base: position 128,647 of record NQII01003584.1, read on the forward strand.
ACCTAGGGACAATAGTGTCGACATATTCCCACGCCCTAACACGGAGGGCTAGCATCAAGTCCTGGCGCCTTATGCCGAGAGCAGATTCCATACCTACTATACGCCATAGCAATAGGGATGTATCAACCTCCTCCCCCCTCCAGTTCCAATCTTATCTTTAAATAGTGTATTACTGTATTACTAATGCAATGTAGAAAACCTGTTATACTTAGACATATTATTTCCAGCAAGAAAATGTTTCTAGTTTAGGTAATAGCAGTTTATGTTTTGAGACAGCGCGTACTTCAGCATGGTGAGTAGTGCGCCAGTTTCCCTCCCTCCCCTCGAGCAAAGGTTGGATGGGCTCGCGCTGTGTCGATGGCCTTCCACATGCTGCCTGTTAGGCACACTCTCAGTCGCACTGCGTGGAAAGACAAGACATGTGACGTGTTCCGTGTTTGTCTGTTTCTAATTGCAGCACGTTTTTTGTACGGTATTTGCTTGCGTACAACGTTTAAAGTTACTGTTTCTTTAATGGCTCAAATAGCAGTATAGGTGAATTGTGAATGTTGTGGTATTAGTTTTGTTTTACATTCAATCAAACAATTGAAATCATTATATAGATAGATCAACTCCTGAGATATATTTACTGCAAACAGAAAATAAGAAAAGTTAAATTGTGTTTTCAAGCTTTCTAAAGATGCATACAATAAAAATGGCTGGATATGTGGCTGTGAAGTGCAAAAATCTCTGTTTTGTTTTCCTTGCATTTTATTTTCTCCCAGAGACAGTAGTGATTGCCTGTGGACTGTGAAAGAAGTAAGTGACAGAAAAAAAATTAAGTATGAAATATCTGTTCATCACATGAATAGCATTGTTGATCTTTCTTGGTTAGGCGGAGTTAGCATATCACACAGTCTGGACTTACAGGTAAGAGAAAACATTAAAAAGCAGAATATTTAAGTTAGTACAAACAGACGCATATTAAAACGTTTGATTTCATGTGTAAAATTCTGTTATCTTTTTGAGTTGCCTCTATGAGGTCATGACGAATTAGCATCTTGTACAAATCAAGGGATTTACAAAATTTTAATTGGCTTTATTGCTGAGCTGGGCTCTGCAGTGAAAGATCATTTAGAATCGGCCACTGTATTCAGAGTAACGTCTTAAATGTTACAAAATGAAATAGACTGCATGCTTAATGTCTGCAGGGAGGGAATTCAAAAACAGATATGAGCAACTGAATTTGTGACTATCAAGTGCGATGAGACAATTGATGTGATAAATCATTGTCAACTAGTATTAGTATTTAGATATGTGTTTGAGGGGTTGGTTTGTGAAAGGTTTTGGGTTTTTTTTTTATCCTGAAGGAAAATGTGCAGAAATCCTAGCAAAGTGCATAATGGATCACATCATATCAAAAGAAAAACTAACAGCTCAGACTTATGATGGTGCCAGTGTTATGAGCGGCTCTCATTGAGGCTTACAAGCAAAGATTAGAGAAGTGTATCCATTTGCATATTTTGTACACTGTTATGCTCAACAACTTAATTTGATACTAGAAAAATCAACCAGAATAAACAACAAAGTTCAAATATTTTTTTCACACCTGTCTGCCATGCCATTTGCGTATTCTTTTTACAGTCATCTCTGCAATCTGATGTTTTGGAAGAATTAGTAGAAGCCAAATTGCCCAGAGTTTTTGCAACAAGGTGGAACTACAACATTTGTACAGTCAATGTGGTTTACGAAAATAGAGAGAATCTGGAGGAATGTTTCAAAGCTCCTGAAGAGAAGTGCACAACTAAACTCACAGTTGACGATGCTGTTGCAGATCTCTTCAGAATCAAAACTTCATGTTTCGGCTTTCATTTTTCCACACAATTCTACCTCACGTGGACATATTGTACCAACCGTTACAAAACAGGACCAAAGGCAGTGAGATCTGGCAAAATGATGTCCATATTTTTATAATTCAGATGCTCAAAGAGAGGGAAAAGTGGGTGAAATAGAGAAACAAATAAAAGAATTTTCTGAGCCACAGAGAAAAAGAAAAAACAATGCTGAATGTGATTCTAGAACAGGTGAAGCAAAAGAGGTATGTGATGTCATTATAACACTGGTAAAGGACATGTTAAACTTTACAGGTCATCTGGAGGCAGTATCATTGATGTCCAATGACTTTTAAAAAAATTTCAAGTCTAGAATGTCACGCTGCCTGTCAGCTCACTGACGCCTCCCGCGCTTCTCGGCTACCTAGCTAGCCACGCATGTTAAGCCCACGAGTCCTAGTACCATACCACTGGGGTCTTCCAAGACTAGGTGTATCACTGGTTGGCATCCTAGGATCGACCTTTCAAGCCCCTGTTAGGGTAAAGGCAGGTTATGTGTGTTTACTGTTTTAGCAATAAACGGACAGAAACTGATTTATCTGATTTATTACTCGCAGCTACTATTCTTTCTCAACCTGCTTCCTGCTATTGCCTGTTTCATCCGAGTGGACATCGGACACTCTTGCAGGAGCAGGCATGAGCCACCATTTCTGTTCCTACCTCACCTTCAGGGAGAACCGTCTCTACATGATGCTTGGAAACCTGTATCTTATAACTGACCATCAACCGCAGACAAGGTGGTCCAACGCCTCGAGTTGCCATCCAGTTGCACGCCTTTCTGAGTGCAAACAAGGCCAGCACCCACTAGCGCTCCTCCTTGTGCCCAGCAGGTCATAATTGAACTGCCAAAAGCAACCAGTCCCACTCCTAGTAATAACCCTGTTAAGCGGAAGACGCCTTCTTCCCAGCCATCGAGGGAGGTGGGGGATACTCTAATGCCACCAAATGCAAGAAACACGAACATTAGGTAGGTCGTCACAGTTATAATAATAAACGTTTACTTTTTGGTAACGTATTACATTAGTAATGCATTCCATTGTTTATACCATTAATTTTGGAACATTTTGGATTGCCACTTAAACCAATGCTCGACTACTGCGCATGCATAAAAGTTACATTTTGGAACATCTGGCTTGTAACTGTTCAACTTCTGTCGCCACACCAGGCAATTAAACACTCTGCATCTAACCTAACCTAACCTAACCTAAAAGTTATTTGGAACGTCTCCGTTTTCAACTGTGTGCATGTGTAAAAATGATTTTTTTTGGAACGTCTTGGCTTGCAACTGTGCGCATGCGCAAACATTATTTCTTGGAACGTCAAGCTTTGGAACATTGAACAACATAATGTTGGGACAGGTGAGAAATGTTTCACAGAAACCTGTTACAAAAATATGTTACTGGAACGTGTTCCTTACTTGTAACTAGAACGATGAACTCATTACATGAATGTTACTGTTGGCCCATCCCTACACCTCCTCTCGTAGGCATGTAATGGGAGGAAAATAAAGGGGCATGGTTGAGAGAGAGAGATGGAAAGAGGAGAGAGAGACAGAGAAACTGAGAAAGAGGCAGACACAGGGAAAGAAAGACAGAAAGAGACAGAGAGGACACCACGCTAGTTGCTAGGTATCTGCTTCCCCTCTCGTGTGGCGGTGGGGGGGGTGTGTGTGTGTGTGTGTGTGTGTGTGGTTTTNTTTTTTTTTTTTTTTCAATACGCACCTGTACAAAGATATTGGACAAGTCAAATCAGTCAAATTACTGTATCCAAAGTTTATACACTAGACGGACACACGCACACATGCCAAATTTCACGTACACATATCAGAAGAAAAAGGGTACGAGAAAAACTGGAACAAGAAATGTGTACGATGAAATGTTTGTTATACCCTACAGTAATATATTAATTTTTTTAGTTAAGATATTCATCTATGCTATGAAATGCACATTCAATAAAAAATTATTTCAGCTGTTTTTTAAAGCGTTTTCGGTTAGAGAAGCAAATTTCTTGAAGGTGTCACCATTATTGAATTAAAGAGCAGTAGGCCATGCGAGATGACAAACGGCAGCGTGTTTGACGTACTTCACATCCAGTTGTTAGACGTTTGCGTAAAGAACCAGTTAGAAAATGATTGTTACAGAAAATCTTAAGTGACTGAACCAAAAGATATTTTGGTCGATGCAATATCTATTAAACGATCAAGGGAGTAATTGTATCATTATTTACATAGGAATTTTGCCGGGATCACTGAAAATTATGTGTGGATACAGTTTATTGGTACATGCATTTCCAATACATAGAGAGTTCACTGTAATTTTTCGTGCTACACAAAAATTATTTTCTTGTCAATAATATTGTTTGTAAAAGGTTCAAATGTTGGGTTCATCTTGCATTTAGTTTAATACTGTAACTAATCAGCTGCCACAATATAATTAATTATTAATAGATGTAATTTTGCTCCTGGAATTTACAGCTATTGATGAATGTAGTAGAGAAGCAATTGCAGGAGTTCTGGTGCATACAGTGGAATCATAACGGCAACCGATGATGGCAGGATATATTATCGCTATAGTGAATTATCATCGTTATAAACAAAATTTACTGCAAACATTATTTCACACATTTGACAGTGGCATTTTCCATGTGACCATTGTTCATGTAAAGATTTTTATATTAGAATAAGTGATAATAATTCATAATTATGAAAACTTTTTTGGCCACCCCTTATTTGTAAATGCACATATTGAATACTGAAAATAAATATTGCACATTACAGCTGTCTGAACCATTGGAATGATACGACCACTAATCTGATTTACAGTTTGTGAGTATAAGCACTTTTATTTAATAGAACAGCAGAACACAAGAAGGCACTCGTTTTAAACACATGTATTAACTTTGTAATTAATATAGAATATGATTGTATATTAAAAAATTATTGCTAGGGCAAATGTGTCTTTACAGCCCATACTCGTCATGGTGCGGTTCCACTGTAATGTCACAAAATTGGCAACTTTTAGTCACAGCTGAAGTTAAATTGTAGCGAACAAGTTCTGTGATAAACAGAGCTCAAAGCCTGTTAAAGGAAGCATTGTGTAAAATATTTTTGCTTATATTTATAACTCTGTCACTGTAGGGAGTGCCCATTTTCTTGTTATTTTACGGGAGATTTTTAATTTGAAAACATTACTAAGTGTTCCAGTTTTGACAGCTAGTTGTATATGTTGGTAGTTCATTTATTGATGACCATAGTTTGGTGCTCTCAGTGTGATGTTTAGCATTTATGGAGCTGCCAACTTTTCTTACCAAATTAAATTAACACTATATATATATTTTTTTTAAATTTATTTATTTATTATTTTCTTTTCCATGTAGCTTCAGAGGCAACGCTGATCAACATCAGAAATGCAAAGAAGCACTTCGAAAAACTGGAACGGGTCAGCCAAGCACAGAGTGCCCTAGCTAAGTGAACGAGTAGTGATTGTTCAACATACTGCATCAAGTTCATCATTAGCATGATGCTTGTTCATTTGCTCAATTATGTAATCAAGCCATTCATTCAGTAGCATCTCCTCTCTAAAAGTGTTTTATTATGAAGCACTAACAATGAAGGCTTATGCAATAATATGTTCATCCAGTAATCCTGTGTAGTACTTAACCTGGCAAAGTTGAACTGTGGAATGTCAAATGGAACTTTCTGAAGAATATATGGCAGTGCATCTGGAGACTGTCTCTTGTGGTCAGTGTTTGATAATCGTGTAATTTTTTGATAAACACTTTACTGGGATGGTATCAACACTTGTGAAATACCCATGCTTGGTACTGATAATTTTTCGCATGCAACAGTTTATTACGGATTTTTTTTTTGCTGCTGCAAGTAAGTACTCCATCATTGCCTACTTGTAAAAAAATTAATTTGTTGTCATTTTGTAAAGCACTTCAACTAATATCCCTTTCGCAACAACATACAACAAAATGTATCACTTTCACAAATTACATATTTTTTACCGTTCAAATAAGTTGTTTTCTGAAATACATTATATAAGATTTTGTAAGTTTTTGCATAATTTTTGCAATATGTTACTAATTGAGTGATGTTCTGGCTTTACAAACTCTTTGTAAGAACTTACTTGTGACTAGGCATGTGCGAATATTAATTTTCTATTGCGAATCAAAGTCCAAAGTGAATAGTAACTATTCATGTGAATTCATATTGTATGTGAATACGTATTTTGTTGTACTTGTACCTAAAGACCACTACGAAGTCTGAAAAAATAACAAAAAAGCACTGCTACAATATACAATGCAATTAAAACCCACACATTTTACCCTGTCATTTTTCTACAGAATTTTCTGACTTAACCTAACACTAAGACTCTGGCAATCACTAATTCTCTAGCTAAATTTATTAACCCATGGTAGTATGTTCATAAAGTTGAAAATACTTAAATTGGATGGAACCACTAACATTTAAGTAAATTTGCTTATATGTGATTCAGCATGCCAGTTGGCCAAAATTGTGTAACAATTTCCTGACCACTCACTCTGAAGAAAAAATGTTGCATACACCAAACGTGACTAACATTCAGCTATAATCCACACGTATATGTTGCGAAGCGTTGCTGTATAATTGTATAAATGTGTTTAACGTCGCAAATTCATTAATTCTCTAAGGCACAGACTTTTACGTTCCAAGCACTGCATGTACATCACTTAATTATTTTGAATATTTCACTCATTGCTGCCACTAGACCATTCACCATGTGTGCGAAAAGCCTTTGAATTAGAATTTTACTATGATTATAATGTACTGCATAATAGTGTTACGAAACGTGTAAAATACATGTACAATATAATCATTGCATGGTTGTTTCACTGACTGTTGACAAATTACATGGTGCCCAGCAATTGCCAATTTCTGTGAAGAAATTCCATATTGGACTACATTTTTACTTTCTGAAGGACAAATTTCTTTGTCTCGTTTCTTTTGCATTGCCTTTATCCATTTTTAATTGTAGCAGGTTATAACAGTTATATCTACAGAACAGATAACCTCTACTTGTATTGATTGTGGCCATTGTCTATGGTGGCCTCATACTGCATTCTGTTGTCAACTTAACCATTACACTGTGCTGGAATCGACAGTATCACTAAATTGTTTTGCCGATGTCTATATTCAATTACTTGGCAGGAAGTAATGTATACGTGATGTGCACACATGTTTTATTATATGTGTTTGAATGATTCAAAGCTTTTAATTGTGCAAGTAGTAAATTTGTTTGCAAAGTGAAATTGAATGTTAAACTTCAACTTTGATTATACTATTGAAGCTTCGCACATGCCTACATGTAACAATGTTAACTTGGCAAGTTGTTTTTCTCTACACATTGTGTAACCTGATTGATAGCAGTCATTGATCCACTTTGACTTTTACAATTCATTTAGGAATTCAACTGAAGGATCTGGGATCAGTTTCCAGGCACCAGCAACTTCTGAGATGAAAAATTCCCTATCAGCCTCCTGTATGGTCAGTAGTCTAAGACTTACCTGGAGTAAAACATATCCCTCTCTCTCTTCCTATTCCCTTCTTCCATCCCTCACAATGCTGGTAGAAAATGCAGCAATTATTACTAGGAATAAGACACTCTGTTCTCCTGGTACTTAAAGGACCCAACAAAAGGGATGCAGACAGTTTGTGTAGGTTCAGTTCTACAGGATAAACAAGTAACTTAATTATTTTTCATTAGTGAAATAGGTTAAGTATCATGGCATATTTTCCCACTAATTATTTTGCAATATAATATTGTATTTATGCACATAATCCCCATACGTATGTGAATAAATGTTTCCCATTGGCCACAAAAAATGGGGTATTGTGGTTAAGTTTGAAAATCTCAAAAGGAGGTTAATATGTACTTCAAAAACATTGAAGGTATTTAGTTATTTAGTCAAAATGACATCAAAAGGCTATGTATGCACTTTACAGTAGAATGATGTGCATTCCCACAAAACGTTGTGATAAGCAACCACATTTACATCTTCCAATCACTAGGCAGCATTGCACGTTTATATTTGTGACATGCAAAGTATGTGCAACGTCATTACTCAACACATCATTAGCAGTGGGCATGTCTTTATTTTAATTATCTTCAACCACTATCTGCTTAAAATAAAAGAAAAAGCCTCATTCATGAATTAGCAATAGAGCAACTTCAGGCATAATGTTTTTAGCCTAATTTAAATGTAAACTTCATACAAGATGGTAGCTGAAAGTGCATTAACCATTATTAGTGTCGGTGATGCCATCTCTAGTATTAGTTCTTTACCACAAAAAAATTAACAATTTGTGAATTGCTGGGTTATCTAGCAAATATTCCACATTGGTAAGTGAATTAAAAACATAGTTTATATGTGTAACAAGAATTTGCAGGTTTCTTGTAATTTCAGTTTTGTTACATTTTAGGCATGAAATAACATGGTATTTCAAGAACTGAAAGTTCCATTTCAGTTATTTCACACATCTGGAATCATTTCAGGATTGATATTCGCGAGGGTGAATAGGTATGCACTAAGTAATTATTGTGGAGCACTAATTTTACATGGTATATCCAAAGCACTTCTCACATAAAAAAGCTCTTGTGTACGCAACATAAACACATGACGAAGACACTGTGTTTGCAGGCATTTGGCACAAAACTCTTTCGTGGGACTGAACAATAAAAAGTTAAGATTAGGTCATTGTATTGTGATAGCTTAGCAATGTAAGCACAGCACCATGTGTAAAATTTGTCATGAATTACTGGATTCAAATTGTACATCAGGGTTCCGGTGGTTGGCTTTAGCATGCCACTAAAGTATTCAGTATCTGTAGTGCAAAAGTAAAGTGGAACTTACATGGAGCAGTTTAGATATTGTCAAGCAGGAGCTGTGCCCGCTGCCAGAAAAAAGAGGTTAGTAAAATACTAAATAAATAAAATTTTGTTCTGCGAGCTCTTACAAGCATTAGCTACAGTGCTCGGGTAGGCCTCCCTCTCAGAGGTAAATATAAAATAAACCAATTACTACACGTCAAAATACAGGCCTCCTGAAATAAATAAACATTCAGAACACTGACAGTCCTCTGTCAGTACTGTTACTTTTTATCATTAACATCACCATGCCTATTCAAAATGATTCTTAGAATGTTGGGAGGGGGGTAACAGATACACTAGTGAACTTGTCATAGCTCAGGTTGTAGGGGGATCGAATGGTTGTAGAGGGCCTAAGGTTAGATAACACACCACCAGACCATTCTACTACTTAGGATTAAGGTGCAGTTTCAAAGCGACAGTTGTGTTTCTTCACTGCTTGTCTCGTTCGTCGCTGTCTGCCACATGTGTCGTGCTCGCTCGCACATGCCACTCCTCTGTCTGCAAGAGGAAGGGAAACAGTGCATGCAGTTGCTGACCGTTTACATGTCCGGATCTGGCTATCACTTGACCTCTAGTCCGTTTTCACACTTCATTCCTCACAAGTGTAGTTAGAGCATGCACTTCAAGCCTTTCTCACCCGTGTGAGAAATTTATCCATGGGACTGTAGGCGCAGAATAGTAAGTTAAATTACATGTTTACGCATGTTTCTGGCTCGATTCCCAGTTTCAACATTGCCTGAAATGCGATTTGATTACTCCAGCATTTTGTAGGTAACCACAATGAAACTTGCTTTTTTTCGTTGTTCACATCCTGCCCGCCACCTGCACTTAACAACGTTTAGTTTTTAATGTGACTACTTGTTGGTTTCCCAGTGCGACACACCCAGAATGTTTTTGTGTGACTGAGCAGGCTAATGAACGACAAAAAAATTTATTTTCTGAGACGTCAAAAAAAAATTTTCCCAAAACATTTACTTTTAACTAAAAATTCTTTCTTCAAAAACCAAATTCTTATGTAAATCTGTAAAGCATATTTTTCCATTTCAATAACAGCATGTCCTGTATAATCATCAGTTATACTTAATGACTCCTATAGATGAGACACCGTTAGTATTTGTAAAGCGATATTACGAAAACTATACGTGCATTTTCACTTTTTGTGATTCCAATATAGCCAATATTTACAATGCTGTTTTGTGATGTGCAATCTCGATTTTTAAACTTTTGCAAGGTCAATCTACACCCCCAAAATTAGCATAATTACCTCGATAATGACACATTTCTAAGCAAAAAAAAAATTGCACAAAATCTTAGTCTTTGGTGACAAGCATCGATAAATCACTAATTGTTTTACACAGACATGAAGTGTAATGGATTTAGGATAATTTTGTAAATAGATTAACGCGGGGGAGGGGGGGGGACTTGGCCCTGTGTAAACAAAGAAAGAGAAATTTACACGATTCACAGACATGTTGTTTCATGTAGCACTTGATAAGAGTCCATGGAAAACAGATATTTATAATATTTGCAGACCTTATACAGAATGAGTATAAAAAAATACCCTAACTTTAAAGGCCTATAATATCAAAACCAAACAACCTACAACCTCGTTTGGCCAATCAAATGGACCATGGAACCGTGAAGTTTGTTTACCATACATTCATAAGTGTTCAATGTGACCACCATGAGCGGCCCAAATGACATCTACGTGATAATCAAACTCGTTCCACGCTCTTGTCAGCATGTCCGGTGTTGCGGTTTGGATGGCGTCCGTAATTCTCGTTTTGAGGTCGTCAATGTTAGCCGGCAATGGTGGACGAAACACTTGATATTTTATGTACCCCCATAGATGGGGGAATGATTAACAAAATATAAACTTTAAAAAATTACAACTGTGACGGTATATAATAAAATATAAATACAATTAATATCATAAACACAGAGTCATTGCAAAAACTTACACAAAATATTACAATTAGTTCCCCTCCCTCTCCACATAATGGTGCAATGTTATAATTTTAACTGTTGGGGTCCTGTTATAAAAATGAAAATGTTCAACAAGATTATTAATAAAATTTTGTAGGTTAATAGATTTGGAAGAAAAAAAATTGATTCTGTAGTAAATTGGTTAGTCCAAAAACAAGAGTATCATGTAGGGCGAGCAATTTGATGAGATAATGCACATGCAGATAGATGGAATAAAAAGTTGGATTTTCCTGCAGCGCTACTGCATCTAGGAAGCACCATTGCCAACACCAAAATTCTCATCAAGCCGACATTAGGCAAGAGACCCGAACGCCACGAGCAGGATCATTGTCAAGTCTCAACAAGACATTGTAAGTCTCATCCAGGGGACCACTAAAGCAGAAAAAAATATAGAGAAAAGACAAAATAATAATTTAACAAGATATGGGGCATAAAATAAATATAAAAAGGACTTACCAAACACTGTAAAAACTGGATGATTAGTCCAGGTTATGTAGATACTGTCTCTTAAATAAAACCAAACTATGCCATTATTAGTAACGGAACAAGAAAGAAGACGGAATTATTCCGAACGTAGCAATGGGTCACAGATATCAAGTTGCTTGATGCAACGCCAGTAACAATGACAAGTATTTTGTTACTGTACAACAATGTGATTATTACAAAATAAACTGAATAGAAAAACCACAGAAAGACAAAAATAATAATTTCCATATTAAATTTTGCATAGTTATATTTGTTCCAGAAAATGTTATTATTTTGAATGCTTTCAACTTGATCAGATAACGTTAAGCATTGGTCACCAACAAATTTTAAATTACATCTCAACAAAAAATATACAAATACAGTTGGACCCCGATTTTACGAGACCTGACAATTCAGAAAATGGCCTCGCAAAATCGGTGCAGGCAGGTATTAACCCCCCTCCCCCTCAACGAAGCGCATTATATGTGCATTTTTCGCATTAAGTCTGTTTTTAATATTCTCTTATGCAAAAATAAAAAAAAATTGAAATGAAATGTCGAATTATTTTAATAGACAGAGATCTCCCAAATAAAATTACACCCCAGAATGGCATATGTGACTGTCCCTTGCAGAGGTACCAAGTATTACGAATCATCTCTACTTTATACTAGGGATGTAACTATTCCACTTTTCCTCGATCTCGATGCAGATACCAATCTCGATTCCAAAAATCGTGATTCTTTTGTTGCAGACAATTACAGAACTAAATACTGTATAGGGGGGTCTGAAATTTAATTTTTTTAATTAGGCCAACATTAGTAGTGGGCCTATTACTAACATAAAATAGATAATATAACATGAACAGTGGATATATATATATATACATATATATATCCACAGTGGATCCTCTGGGTTTGGAGCACTTCTTTAAAATTCTGGCTTCAATTTTAATAGAAAAATACCTTATAATATTTTTTAAATAATAAAATAACATTGGGCTTACGACATGTTAAAACAAAAATATAACTTTAAATATGTTTAAAACATTGCCTGGATGTTTTCAGTTCGCCGCTATTTTCTTTATAATTTCAGGACGTCTAAGGAACTTCAATATTTTTTGTTCCATTTTTGGTAGTAAAATGTGTGTACATTGACGCAAATTTACTTGAATTAACTTTCAGTGGAAATTTTTACGTCTGTGAACACACACGCTTCGAATCATGTAGTGCAACTGCAATCACAGACAAGTCGTATCAGGCAGGTTATGAATACAACATACCGAATCTGTATGCTAACAAAGCTAATTCCTCTATCGATAATGAAATTAAACTAGCTAAGTAAATTAATTATATTTTTTCTCATAGCAAATTTGCTGCGTTTGGAGTTTGTCAACGTCTGGGCGACGAGTGAGCACAACACACAATTAAAAGTAAACACATGCCGAATGAAAAACAAAGACAATTTGCTGGCATGTTACAAATCGTTTTGACCAAACCCATATTAACAAATACCATGTTGGATCTCAGTAAAATAGTTAGTAAACATTTGGAGCCGAATTAAACTTTCATTGTGCACTAGCTTATTTTCACGTAAAATTTTAGGTTATGTATTACAATACTTGCAACTTATAGATATCGCTCCCATATAAGACTAATTCGGTGCGCACGGTTTACCGTAATTTCCTAATAGTGCAAGATTGCAACCAGTTTTGGTTACTTTCCGCAATAAATACGTAGTGTTACAGTTACATAATATATGACTTACAAAATTTTTTTATCTTGTGTAACTATCATTGACATCTGAGAATAAGTGGAAGAATCAAAATTTTCTTGACAAGATTTGATTCATCAAATCATAATTGCTTATGTAAAGAGTCGATACAAAGCTCGCACGAAACCCATTTTGTATTTTAGTTGTAAGAACCTACAGACGTAAACATAAATTTGTCCCGAAAATATCTGGAAAAAATTATTTCCCACCCGACGAAAAATCATTATGAATTTCCGAAATTCGGGATCCCGCACACCCCTAGTTTTCAGTATGTAGCGAAACTTGTTAAAATGCAAAGTTACCATATTGCAACCAAATCGGGACCGAACTGAAGCTACACAAATACTAATATACTAAATGGGGAATTTGAACACTGCCAGTACAGTTTTATTTTCAGATTATTTCCGCATCTCATATTTTCATGCACGAAATAATTTTCCAAGAGTGATTCAATTACTGGCATAACTTAAGTAATTTTAAACAGTTTTTGAGAGGTGATAGGTTATGTATTTGTAGTAATAGGGTATTTATTACTTTGATTCTTGGACTTCTGATTCTCGATTATACGATTCTTCAAAATTCGCTGGTGTCGTGGGATTGAGTTTACATCCCTAGTTTACACAAATTATTGTGTTTTACTATGGAAGTACGGCTGATAAATTACGATATTTTATTCTTTCAACTATAAATATTATATCTGTAGTGTTGTGCACGCGTGGGTTGTGTGACGCACCATTTCTTTTCCCACTGTCAGGCTATGTATCGTTTTTCCTTTACCATATATGGTTTTCTACGTTCAGACTGCGTAAACAATATGTGATGTCATCTTAATTCTTTTGTCATTCGTGAACATTGGTTTACGCATCACCCGACAAAAATAGACTTGCTGGCATGAGAAGAATTGATTGTTCGTATTATTTCGGATACACAAGTCAATTTTTTTTTTGTGACCTTTGCTTTCAGTATCGATTAGCTAAGCCTGGTCGTTTGCAAGTGGATGAGAAAGTGGAGCATGGTGTGTAGTTTTATTTAATACTTTCTTTTTGGAATTACTGTATGTTACATGTAGCATGTGCAAGTACTCAAAATGACTGCGAGAGAAAAACGTCTTCAGAAATATCGCCAAGAATGTTCTCAGTTGTGGGCAAGTCTTAAAGTTTCTGGTGTGTCTGAGCACCACGTATTTTATGACTTGTGCAAGTGTGATATCAGTTTTCAACATGGCGTGAATGACAACGTTCGGCATCATGTAAACAGTAGACAACATCAAGACAAAGTGTGCTAATAAACTGCTGATCTCATCTTCCTTTATCGTTGAGCACAATATGCCACTGGCTATTGCAGATCACGTATGTTCTCTATTGAAAGTAATGTGTTCGGAGTCAAAAATTGCTCATAACTATGCCTGTAAGCGAACAAATACTACTGCTGTTGTTCAAGCGCTGGCAGATGCTTCCCGAGGCGAAGTAGTCTATAATTTAAAGATTTCACCATTTAGCATTGCCACTGATGGAAGTGACGACAATTTACCCCATCGTCGATACTGCCAACAGGTGTGATGTAGGGAAAATAGTTTTGGAAGTTCTTGCTGTTCCTGCTTGCAATGTACAAAACACCAGAGAAAACATATTCAACTTAATTAGTGAAGAAATGCGGAAAAGGGTTTACTGTGGAATAATTGCATTTGTTTTAGTGCAGAAAACTGATCAACCATGATTGGTAAACACAAAGGAACAACTGCTTTTATAAAACAGGAAAATCCAAACGTTTTTATTCAGGGATGCGCTTGTCATTTAATACACACAGCTGCAAAAGAATAGCCAGTATGTATTTAAGACCTTTTAATTGATTTGTATCATTACTTGGACAAAAGTTCTCGCCATCAGGAACGGTAGCAATGCCAAGTTCTGTGTGATACTGACACACACAAAATCCTAAAGCACACAAGCACTAGATGGCTATCCTAAAGAATTTCATTGACAGGTTATTGGAATAGTGGTCTGCTCTTTTAAATTTAATGTTTGGCGAAAAGAAACTGTCTGGCAAGTATAATTCAAACTCTGAAAGCAACTCAGCTTGTGGTAGTGAAGTACGAGAAACGGTGCATATACCTGTAAATACTGCTTCAGTTTTCCCACTTGATAATTTTAATGCTGTTACGCCAAATGCACCTGACAAACATCACATGCCTCGGGGTCTACACTCTGCACAAACAAGAAACATGTTTCTTGTTTGTAAGCACAAGACTGACAATTTAAGCAGTCAGAAACCAGCAAAACAAAAATGGTAAGGTAAGCAAGTCTAAGTTTCACAGTGCTAGCATACGATTAAAAAGTATTAAGAAAGTTTTGTCTCTGCCTTAAACAAAATTGTATTGCTTTTTTCTTCACAACACTATTCTAGTGTTTACAAGGATTAATACAGTACTGTAAAGTGAAGAACCACTTATTCACATTCTCCATAGTAAGTCATTGTCACTACTTAACATAGCTTTTTGTCTGGTTTCTTAAACTTGAAGGTATTCGAAGTGTCAAAAGTATTTTGAATGTCAAATATTGGGATAGAAAAAGACAATAAGGCCTTAGCAATTGGTGCAAAACAAGAGCGTACAGATGTGAAGAGAGATTTTGAATCTGCATGCAGATATATATTTGCTAAGTTTCCAGTAGTGAATGAACCTATTTCATGCTGACGGACACAAACGTGGAAAGGTTTCGTATGCATCTTTGCAGTATTATTGTATGAAGCATCTACATTTGTTGAATGAGCAGGAAAGATGTAATCTGGAAATTGAATTTGCAATGTGAAGACCTACCTCATGAAATAACATGTGAAAGAATTGATGTTGTATGGCACATTGTTTAAAAATCTGAAGAATGCAGATGTATAAAAGTCTAATGTTCTAACTAAAGTGGTGTCAACAATTTTGTGCATTCCCCACGGTAATGCTTCTTGTAAGCGAATGTTTAGCATTGTAAGAAAAATAAGGCAGACTTTCGGCCAACAATGGGTTCCAAGTTGATTATGGTTATTCAGACGGTACACATGATGAGCGGCATAGCTTGCTTCGAACAGTTCACCATTAACATGATCATGAAAGCAACAACAATATGCTTCAGAAGAAGGTATGCCGAACTATGATGAAGTGTCAATACAAAAAGTGTATAGGTTTTATTTTTTTAATTAGCGGAAAACAGGTGCGAACTTAAATTATGTTTAAATTTATAAGTTAAATTTAATTCAAAGAAAACGAGGGATTCATTTACCCAAGAGAAACGTATGTTTGTATGCCAATGACTGACTTACGTATTTAAGGAATGTGTCTTAAACTGCACCAATGCTTAATATGCCTGGATTAATTTTTCTATGTCAACATAGGTTAATATAAACACTTATTTTAATGTTACCTGAGCGGTCGGGGATAGCAAATGCGGACGTCGTCCGGCGACTATGTTAAGAAAAGTCAGAATATTTCACAGTAATCGTATTTCGAATAGGATGGGCACCAGCTCACTGGGTAAGCATGAAGTCAAAGTTCTCAGAATCGTGGGTCGAACGACCATGTGGCTGTATCCCCTGGCACACGGTACAAATTTACAGGAAAAAGTAATGTATAGCCGGGGTATTCAGGCCCCTCAACACGCCTTACAATTACCTTTTAACTTATGAATGTACGATGCCTCTTTGAGGCGTCGATGACTTCCTGGATAGGGCCAGGGCACGAAATACAACACTCAACGAGAGCTCGCAAGTTTCGGTTAACTCAAGTAAATTGTATTGCCGAATAGTGTGCATACTTACATATATACAATGCAAATTAAAGGGTACCTTACTCACAAAGCCTACCAGTCCCCGAGTACAGAGTAAGCCTAACCGGGCAGAATTACGTGACCCCCTCCAAATTTCAGACTCCCAAACTTTTCTGATCAGACAGCTGAGGGCGCAAGCGCGTTCCTCAAAGGGTGCACTACCCGATTGCAATATTCTTGTAAACACATTTCGTAGGCCAACATAATTGACCTTAGCACACACAACTTGCAAACGCAATGGTTAATACTATATATATTTTAACATACCTTAGAACTGTGGATCTGAAGCGTTTCAACATTTCTGCCGTACGTGGTTAGCGAGGAAGAGTGGGCGAGTGGCATCGCCAACCATCTTCTCGGGTAATCGAAAGCATGGTGGGGATCTGCCACAGAATACGACACATCCTGGGGGCAATTTGTACGCAAATTTACGACCAGATATATGAACACGTATACCACGTTAAAACAACAGGTTACCCTGGTACCGAGGAACAAGGCGCCACCGAAGACATGGACATATTCGTAAGGAGAACGTTTAAGTCTAGCCGACAGACATCCACATCTCCCGGAAGAAGACGTGCTCGAAACGATCGTGGAAGCTGTGAAAAACGAATACCGACCGGCCCATGGAGTTCAACAGAACACAACACTTCCTAAGAAAAGCCGTGAGTGTAGCACAAGACACGGAGAAGTGCAAGGCGGCAAATTTTAATGCACGCAGCAAACACGGGTGGACAGAGGCGTGGAGAAATACTCTGTACATCCGGACGTCTGAAGGGAAGAATGGTATAAGGGACAATCCCAAAATCCGGGACATTGATAGTGAAAAGGGCTCATCAAACCTGCCTCGCTGCCACATATGTAATAACGAATAACACCACTGGCACAAAATGTGCCCGAACTGGGCGAGTGAACCGCAGGGAAACGACGAAGTGGAGTAGGGCAAATTGGGGCAGCCCTCTCCGCCATTGTCGCGACCGGAACTCCCGAAACTACCAATAGCAAAACGATCCACCATTACCTACGCCAGGTTAGTTCCGCCAGTGATAAGCTGAACAGAGAACAGTGTAGCAGGACTTCACAACTATCAGATGTTCGTGGTGCGAGCAGGTCTTCAATACTGCCAACCCACAAANTGGGGAAACCTTAACCACTTTTGCAACCAGTGAGATCAATTTAATCAAAAATTTTCACCCACAAATGAGAGAAACCGAATTGCTAGAAGTAGTGGTTGCCACAGTGCAGGAAGAAAATATATCATCTCTGGTCCCCTTAATTCATGNCTAGAAGTAGTGGTTGCCACAGTGCAGGAAGAAAATATATCATCTCTGGTCCCCTTAATTCATGGTAGTATAGAGTCATTCATGTGGTCAGATGCGACATGAGCGGAATGGGTATTTCCCATGCTGCGTGCACGATAGAACAGTGTAGCAGGACTTCACAACTATCAGATGTTCGTGGTGCGAGCAGGTCTTCAATACTGCCAACCCACAAANAGAACAGTGTAGCAGGACTTCACAACTATCAGATGTTCGTGGTGCGAGCAGGTCTTCAATACTGCCAACCCACAAAGATGCAGACAACAGCTGTGCAGCTGCATCAACACCTGCAGGCCCTACCATGTGGTGCGAGGCCAATGTGAGGGGCCGAACCGGTAATGGTTGCCCTCCCTATGCACACAAACATTGTGAAGGGCAACAGTTCCATTGGCATAGTGACTGTCCATATCGCAATGTCAAAGCTGTCACACCCGCAGATGGTAAATGGTCGCTGATGAGAAATGGCTGGCTGGGGTAGGAAAGCTGGACACTCACACAATTACTGCAACTTGCTACACTACAGCACATGGTGGGAACCACGGGAGAGACAAAAATAACAGCCCGAATACACAATGTGGAAACCACAACCACGGCCCTCGTGTCAGATGACTTAAATGGATATGCCATACTAGGTATTCTCTGACTCACTGAACAGAACACCATTGTCGAGCCAGCGGCAAGTAGAATACATTTTGGACAAAAAGAACTACGAACCTCGANCTAGGTATTCTCTGGCTCACTGAACAGAACACCATTGTCGAGCCAGCGGCAAGTAGAATACATTTTGGACAAAAATAACTACGAACCTCGAACCCCAAACCACAAGTTACGACCCGACATCTACATGGACGAAATAGAAAATAGATCATGCANAACTACGAACCTCGAACCCCAAACCACAAGTTACGACCCGACATCTACATGGACGAAATAGAAAATAGATCATGCAGTACTGTCGAAGTTTCGAAATGCCATGCAAAGGCTAATTCATGACCGGCCCAATGTATTTGTGGCAGCCGACCCACTACATAATACGAACGTGGGAGAAAACGAGATTCCATTGGAACACGAGTGACCGATCTATGCTGCTCCGCGCAGTTATCAGCCACACCTATGCAGAATCATAAAATAACAATTTAAAGAAATTGATTGAACCCACCCACAGTCATTACATTAGTGCCATCACCAAAAATAAATGGTACATGGAATTTTCTCATCGATTTTAGGCCAATTAACCTAATCAAAAAGAGTGCACCACCACTATACAAAATAATCAGTGACGCGTTGCATACACTCGGACGAGGCAAAATCATGACGTCACNACTATACAAAATAATCAGTGACGCGTTGCATACACTCGGACGAGGCAAAATCATGACGTCACTATACCTTGCCAGAAGGTACTGGCAGGTGCCAATAAAACCTGAGGAAAAAACCAAAACAGCTTTTACCACACCAGATGGGTTGATATTTCAATTCTTTGCAATGTCTTTCGGGCTTAAATGTGTTGTGTCAGAAACATTTCAGGCCATGTTGGTCAGAAATGTGGGAGGACCCTATAAAGCACCTGTGAATAGTTTTATAGCAACTAGCCGTTAACATACTGACATACGCCAAACAGAAGTGCTACATTTTGGACTGGTAAACTAAGAGAGTACATTCGCAACTTCGCCATAGTAACAGAGCCACTGATGNCAGAAGTGCTACATTTTGGACTGGTAAACTAAGAGAGTACATTCGCAACTTCGCCATAGTAACAGAGCCACTGATGGATATACTTTTCCTCAACCAAAACTACCAGTGGAATACAGAACATGACACGTGTTTCGGGAAACAGAATGAAACCCAACAATGCACCACTCTAGCCCGCCACGGCCCGAGAAAACAATTGTACCTCCAAACAGACGCGAGTGAGAAAGGATTGACAGCAGTTTTATTTAAGCTTGGAGAAAATAAGAAGTGANATTGTACCTCCAAACAGACGCGAGTGAGAAAGGATTGACAGCAGTTTTATTTAAGCTTGGAGAAAATAAGAAGTGACAGATAATGGATTTCAGCAGTGCAAAATTTGGACCTACAGAGCACAGGTACGACCTGGATGAGCGTGAGTGCTTTGCTGTAGTGTGGGCCATCAAGTGGTACCAAGATTTTCTGGAATATCAGCACTTCATGCTCCGAATGGATAATCACTTCCTAGTGTGACTACACTTCATGAAAAAGAACATATCAAGTTAGCACGGCACGCATTGCATCTCTGGTCATATGATTTTGACATAAAACATGTTCTGTGGGTCTAAAAACAAGTTAACTGATGAAGTCTCATGCTCATCTAGTGAAAATGTAGCGGTGGACGAAGACGAGTGACGTGGCCTACTGCTTCTATAGCAGACACCCACCGAACATCTAGCAAGGGTGTAGTTAGCTGCAACAACATTGAAGTACCGACAGAAGTATAACTGAGGCTGGATGGACTCCATGTCTACATGNGGGTGTAGTTAGCTGCAACAACATTGAAGTACCGACAGAAGTATAACTGAGGCTGGATGGACTCCATGTCTACATGATAGCTGAACAACAACAGTATTCAGGTGTACAATGCTGCCTAGCAGAACGGACACAAAATCAGGGAGAATAAAAGTGAGGGGAAGTCGCATGTGGAAACTCGAGTTGCGGTTGACCTTCGCGACACCTTCCTCTAGGTTATCAAGGACGCGCGTCAACAAGTGTTACATCACAAACATGCCAGCCAATTTGCAGGTCATCCAGGAGCACTACAAATTACATGGAATGTAAAAGTTCATTTTCACTGGCAAGGAGTCCAATGTGGCATGCTTGGGCTTGTACATGAGTGCGTGACATGTAACCAATTCAAAAGGCGCCATGCCGATGGAGTGACGGAACAAAAATTATGCTTCCTTGTAGTCAAGAGCGACTAATTTTCCAGGCGGAGAGTCCTATCCGGTTTCCAGTGCACATGCACTTAACATCGCACATGTACTGCAAACCGAGTTCTACCCCTGCTGGGGCTACCCCAGAATACTNCCAGTGCACATGCACTTAACATCGCACATGTACTGCAAACCGAGTTCTACCCCTGCTGGGGCTACCCCAGAATACTGCTTACAGACAATGGCACTCAGTTCACATGGTAACTGTGGCATCATCTNACCCCTGCTGGGGCTACCCCAGAATACTGCTTACAGACAATGGCACTCAGTTCACATGGTAACTGTGGCATCATCTGCGTAATAAGTGGGGGTGGAGCACCACAGCCTGGCCGTTTACCACCCGTGGACCAACCCAACAGAGTGTCGAAACCAGGACTTCAAAACACAGCTGTGCCTGCGAGTTGAGAAAAATCTCACAACCTGGGCCGAACACCTGCCAGCGGCACTTATAACTACAGGAGACGTGTGAATCTGGCTATAGACTTACTACCTGCCACAGTATTGAAGGGCCCAGAACTACCGCTGCCTCGTGAGTTCGATGGACAGCGCATAGAGACTGCGTGCAAAGCAGAGAACAGCACAGGTTGGCAGCAACGCCGGAAACACACCTGCAGTCTGCCCAGATAAATCAGGCATGCTACATAGCGAAGTGGGAGCCGGCAACCATGCGCCCACCTTTGTACATGAACACCTGATGTCTAGTAGCACAAACTCTCCAACAGGGCGAAAAATTACTATGCAGTCTCGCCCCGAAATAGAGCAGGCCGTATAGTGTAGTAAATGTACTTGAATACACCGCATATCTCATCAAGGTAAGCAACAGGAGGAGAGTATCCATACACCATCACAACTTCTGCCTTTCCAGTAGAAGATTCCAGCATCGAGACATCTGAGGGTCTCCAGAAAAGCACAGAAGCAACAANACAACTTCTGCCTTTCCAGTAGAAGATTCCAGCATCGAGACATCTGAGGGTCTCCAGAAAAGCACAGAAGCAACAATAGCAATTGCCCCAAGCTGCAAATCGTGAAGTTCAAGTTCCGAGACTGATGGGAGCTCGTTCCGGCACCTGTTTCCTCTTGTGAATTCCGGCATCTCGGCGCCCACAAGAGACACAGTAGAATAATAGGAGGTCCTCGGATAGCCGTCCCCACCATACAACANTCCGGCATCTCGGCGCCCACAAGAGACACAGTAGAATAATAGGAGGTCCTCGGATAGCCGTCCCCACCATACAACTGCTACACACCAACAGCAACCACTAATGACCAGATTTGGCCTGCCGGAAGCATTATGACACCCCACATTGTGATGCCCACATCTGATGACATAATTTATGGTGAGCANGCCTGCCGGAAGCATTATGACACCCCACATTGTGATGCCCACATCTGATGACATAATTTATGGTGAGCAACCAGAGACACCAAGGGCAGGTTTTCCCCACAGGTAAACTCCCCACCCAGCTCCACTGCGCCATCTTCGAGGCNGGCATCTCGGCGCCCACAAGAGACACAGTAGAATAATAGGAGGTCCTCGGATAGCCGTCCCCACCATACAACAGCTACACACCAACAGCAACCACTAATGACAAGATTTGGCCTGCCGGAAGCATTATGACACCCCACATTGTGATGCCCACATCTGATGACATAATTTATGGTGTGCAACCAGAGACACCAAGGGCAGGTTTTCCCCACAGGTAAACTCCCCACCCAGCTCCACTGCGCCATCTTCGAGGCGCCCCTCAACATCTGACACCACACCATGGAATGACTGGCCCAGTGACGAGGGAGTATATCAAGCTTAGATAGCTTGACTGCATTTGTTAAAGTGTATTTGTTTATTTTTATTCCAGTTGACTGTCTACCATGTCTCCAGATTATTTATTCCATTTCTTTAGTGTGGTAACATACCCGTGACATCACAGTCTCATACTCAATTAATATTTAATTAAATACAAGTTGTTACCATTGTGTATTTTACCATTTAATGGTATTTTTGTTCACTTAATTTACTTGTAAGAGGGTTGTGGTAATTTTTCCACTTAATTTTGGCACCTGCTTCGAGCATATCAAGCGGATGCCGACATTAAGATTTTAGTCTGACCTCAGCACTTGGGCCCGCTGGCAGCAATGGTGTTTCGCTTCGCGTAGAACCTCTCAGCACCATCAACTTTTAGGCTGTAATAATTTTCACAACAATATTAATTTGACGTGATTCTTGCATCCACGAGCTCCTTGTGCCCACTCTGACTTCCGCAGTCACAATAACTACATCAGCTACACCGGGCCGCACCAACCACATCAGGCCAAGAGTGTGTAGTACAAGACGATAAGAACGAAATTTGCACCTTCTTGCCGATAAGAATTATTTTACTCAAGAGTTCACCCTACTTTTTTATTAGAAGAGGCAAATTTTTAAATAAATGGGTAGACGATCCGAAACGGTATTTACCCCAAACACACTGATGTTGGGTGCACTAGTTATTGGTCATTGCATCGTGGCAGCTCGCGCAGCGACCTACAATGTGATGCACCACCAAGTGGCATCGAATTGTCTTGATGGCCGAAGCTGAAGTGATAAGTGCCCCAAAGTGTCACCAGTAGTATGGAGCATTTCTACAAACACATTAAACAACGTCACCCCATTCACCACTACAGTCAGGAATCTTTTTTATTGTATTTAGAGCAATCAAGCATGGCATTCCACACCTTTTTGCCCAGGTAGACTCGTCCATCCCTTTAGGAGAAAGCCACCTGGCAAGACTGTAGCCAGTGAAATTCAGACATATCACAGGTAGTGAAATTCAATTAATTATTACGAGAAATTTAATGTTTTATTTAATAGGTATTTATCAAAGGTCAATTATGTTTTCCCAAAGGGTGATTGCCTTAAAGGCCTCCATCCTTGTAACATGTAATTTAGTGTGGTGACATGCCCTGTCAAATTCACAACTGCAATCATAACATATATTTGTTAATAATGGGGTGTCACTAATGTGTTCATCTAATTTATACAATTTTTCACCTTTGCAATAATATCAAATAGTGTTCAAATTATGTTTCATCTTTTGCAGTTAGACTTCGGTTCTCATCACTTGTGATGGAATCCGAGGTCACTCTGCCAGTTCGTCTCAGCACTCAGACCAGACCGTCGGCGTTGGTGGCCTGCTCCGTGAGCCTCCATGGTACCATCATTTAGGATGTAATCATTTCACTGCATTATTAAGGTTAATTTACTGGAACATTTGCTTGAGTTTTTTACTGCACTGAGACGAGAGCAACCCGCACTCTCACCAGCGAACTTAACGCTATCGCTTATCAATATAATACCATGTTTATTTCACGCTAAGGTCACTGACAGGCCGTAAGTGCTGGGTCCATTTTCATGTATTATTCACCTGTAAGCAAGCACATTGAATATACTGCTTTACAAAGTTAAAAATGTGTCGATTAATTGTAGATTACTACACCCTTTACGGCATCACCCACAATTTCATAGTGTATTTCAGGTGTACGAGACAGCCTACAGTCACGTCATAATGTATAAATAGTGCAATAGTAAGTAAGTTACAATATCACCAACAAACTGACGGAGATATACACGGCCCCCTGGGTAGTCAACCAAACGATCCTCATCATTATCTCTACTGGGTTATGGTGCCAGGCAATCCAACACTCAACCAGACTTTGGTAACCTCGACGACGTNGCAACCAGAGACACCAAGGGCAGGTTTTCCCCACAGGTAAACTCCCCACCCAGCTCCACTGCGCCATCTTCGAGGCGCCCCTCAACATCTGACACCACACCATGGAACGACTGGCCCAGTGACGAGGGAGTATATCAAGCTTAGATAGCTTGACTGCATTTGTTAAAGTGTATTTGTTTATTTGTATTCCAGTTGACTGTCTACCATGTCTCCAGATTATTTATTCCATTTCTTTAGTGTGGTAACATACCCGTGACATCACAGTCTCATACTCAATTAATATTTAATTAAATACAAGTTGTTACCATTGTGTATTTTACCATTTAATGGTATTTTTGTTCACTTAATTTACTTGTAAGAGGGTTGTGGTAATTTTTCCACTTAATTTTGGCACCTGCTTCGAGCATATCAAGCGGATGCCGACATTAAGATTTTAGTCTGACCTCAGCACTTGGGCCCGCTGGCAGCAATNTGCTTCGAGCATATCAAGCGGATGCCGACATTAAGATTTTAGTCTGACCTCAGCACTTGGGCCCGCTGGCAGCAATGGTGTTTCGCTTCGCGTAGAACCTCTCAGCACCATCAACTTTTAGGCTGTAATAATTTTCACAACAATATTAATTTGACATGATTCTTGCATCCACGGGCTCCTTGTGCCCACTCTGACTTCCGCAGTCACAATAACTACATCAGCTACACCGGGCCGCACCAACCACATCAGGCCAAGAGTGTGTAGTACAAGTCGATAAGAACGAAATTTGCACCTTCTTGCCGATAAGAATTATTTTACTCAAGAGTTCACCCTACTTTTTTATTGGAAGAGGCAAATTTTTAAATAAATGGGTAGACGATCCGAAACGGTATTTACCCCAAACACACTGATGTTGGGTGCACTAGTTATTGGTCATTGCATCGTGGCAGCTCGCGCAGCGACCTACAATGTGATGCACCACCAAGTGGCATCGAATTGTCTTGATGGCCGAAGCTGAAGTGATAAGTGCCCCAAAGTGTCACCAGTAGTATGGAGCATTTCTACAAACACATTAAACAACGTCACCCCATTCACCACTACAGTCAGGAATCTTTTTTATTGTATTTAGAGCAATCAAGCATGGCATTCCACACCTTTTTGCCCAGGTAGACTCGTCCATCCCTTTAGGAGAAAGCCACCTGGCAAGACTGTAGCCAGTGAAATTCAGACATATCACAGGTAGTGAAATTCAATTAATTATTACGAGAAATTTAATGTTTTATTTAATAGGTATTTATCAAAGGTCAATTATGTTTTCCCAAAGGGTGATTGCCTTAAAGGCCTCCAACCTTGTAACATGTAATTTAGTGTGGTGACATGCCCTGTCAAATTCACAACTGCAATCTTAACATATATTTGTTAATAATGGGGGTGTCACTAATGTGTTCATTTAATTTATAAAATTTTTCACCTTTGCAATAATATCAAATAGTGTTCAAATTATGTTTCATCTTTTGCAGTTTGACTTCGGTTCGCATCACTTGTGACGGAATCCGAGGTCACTCTGCCAGTTCGTCTCAGCACTCGGACCAGACCGTCGGCGTTGGTGGCCTGCTCCGTGAGCCTCCATGGTACCATCATTTAGGATGTAATCATTTCACTGCATTATTAAGGTTAATTTACTGGAACATTTGCTTGAGTTTTTTACTGCACTGAGACGAGAGCTACCCGCACTCTCACCAGCGAACTTAACGCTATCGCTTATCAATATAATATCATGTTTATTTCACGCTAAGGTCACTGACAGGCCGTAAGTGCTGGGTCCATTTTCATGTATTATTCACCTGTAAGCAAGCATATTGAATATACTGCTTTACAAAGTTAAAAATGTGTCGATTAATTGTAGATTACTACACCCTTTATAGCATCACCCACAATTTCATAGTGTATTTCAGGTGTACGAGACAGCCTACAGTCACGTCATAATGTATAAATAGTGCAATAGTAAGTAAGTTACAATATCACCAACAAACTGACGGAGATATACACGGCCCCCTGGGTAGTCAACCAAACGACCCTCATCATTATCTCTACTGGGTTATGGTGCCAGGCAATCCAACACTCAACCAGACTTTGGTAACCTCGACGACGTNCCTCATCATTATCTCTACTGGGTTATGGTGCCAGGCAATCCAACACTCAACCAGACTTTGGTAACCTCGACGACGTAAAACTTAATCAACAGGAACATTTTGTTTATTTAGAGGCAAGAGCATAACAATCTNACCTCGACGACGTAAAACTTAATCAACAGGAACATTTTGTTTATTTAGAGGCAAGAGCATAACAATCTGTTTTCCTTTATTCCCAAACAGGACTTAACATGTAATGCTGCATCATTACTTAAAGTATCCATGGCTTAGGCAGCTTTTGTTCTGTACTTGTCACAGACTGACCTAGTGCCTGGTCTTCTTCAATTTGGTATNTATCCATGGCTTAGGCAGCTTTTGTTCTGTACTTGTCACAGACTGACCTAGTGCCTGGTCTTCTTCAATTTGGTATGCAATAGCATAAGTGCATATGTACATCAAGGTCAATTAAATGTCTTGAACAGCTAGTGTTTTATTGNAATTTGGTATGCAATAGCATAAGTGCATATGTACATCAAGGTCAATTAAATGTCTTGAACAGCTAGTGTTTTATTGGTTTTTCCCCTCTGGGTACTTAGGGAGCTACACCCACTTGTAACAGACCAAAAGTGTAAGCAACGCTTGAGAGGTGGCCTACAACCTCGGAAATGCACAGGTGAAAAGTTCTAGGTATGTTAAATTACTGTTAACTTCATCATCATCAAGCACCGCAGATCGACAGAGGACTCCAAGGACCCACAGGCTGTTGACCGCTTAACCCTCATTAACCCTTGCTCACTGTTTTATGGCACCAGCAACTTCATCAGTTTCCACCCTAGTCTGGTAGGNGCTTAACCCTCATTAACCCTTGCTCACTGTTTTATGGCACCAGCAACTTCATCAGTTTCCACCCTAGTCTGGTAGGCCCTATAAGGTGGAGACCCACATCAGAACCCCTTGAAACCCCTATACATTAATCGAGTGTATTTTACTGCACAATACACTGCCAAGAAGTATATATACTGTAAATTAATGTTGGGCGGATGGTTTTCGCTTTAAAATATGTTACTTTCTTGGTAGGACTATCTGAAGTTATATTTCTGAGGAAAGGTGTCTAATTCATTGCAGTGAACATTTTATTTGGAATTGCAAAATATAGCAGAGCCTACATGGTATACTGTAGANAGGTGTCTAATTCATTGCAGTGAACATTTTATTTGGAATTGCAAAATATAGCAGAGCCTACATGGTATACTGTAGAATAAAATACCGGTGTGCCCTGTATTTCTAAATATGTGCTCTGCCCATTACCCCCTCATATTTCAGAGGAAGCAACAGCATTATTACAGTAATGGGTGGGGGAAGGGGTAACGGTGGGAATCATACANCCCCTCATATTTCAGAGGAAGCAACAGCATTATTACAGTAATGGGTGGGGGAAGGGGTAACGGTGGGAATCATACTCTATGACTTAATAATAGCTATGTATATCATTAACTCCAGGAATATTGCTATTTTTTTTACTCCAATCACACTATATGCAGCAATTATTTTTGTCTTTATTCAAACTTATTTGGCAGCCAACAGAAACCTTCGTTTTAACACAAAAATACCATACGGGAATCAGTAAATGAACAATTCCACAACTCATTATCATTTTAACCAATAAGGCATGAGCAACAGATTGTTGACACACAATGCACTGCAATGGTTTCAGAAACATTTGAAAGGAATCAACAAAATTATAAATATATATTGCGATGAATCAGTGAATACATAACCTAGAAATTCAGACAACACCCATGGCCTTCTATTGTTTAGAATACAAATTTTTTTTACAAAGGAATGTAAGTTTATTTCATAACTGACTTCTACTTGGCCCCAAATATATTGAACTTTATAATTTTCACAATCATTTTTTCAAGTAAATGAAATAAAATCTACATGGGAGGGTTATCTATTTGTATTATTTTGAATGGTAGTCTACTTACATAGACATAAACAAAAAAAAAATTATATAATCTTCAAATACACCTGTGCACTAAAAAATTTCTGTTTGTGGTTAATTAGGACCTTCACCAAAAGTAACATTTTAAAACAAAATTATACTTAAAAAGATGATTCTGTCTAACAACAGAACTTTACAAGTCATAGTCGGCCAAAGGTTTACAACTTGTCGTTGAATGTTCAAGCTCTATTTATTTCGTTGATAACGCTAGTAGTGTACGATTCATTGTAACCGATCATGCACCAATAAAATGTTAATTCAAATTAAACTACTCAACTTTGATTATTGTTGCACTAATCGTTTGCAATAATTGGAATTAATGTTTTATTTTATTTCAACGCGATAGGGCTCTCCAGTTTTTTAAGTATAGGAAAATACACTATAGGTTAAGTTACGATGCCCTAACGAGAATAGTACAAAACAGTTATATTTGCACGGTCGTAAAAGTTGATGCAGTTTTTCATATTTGTGCGTAATTATATTTGCCACCTACTTGAAATTCTCATAATGTTTTCAGGTCAAAATCTGTATGGTTCCTATTTCAGCAATAACTACATTAATTCCTGTATTTTGACATGTTTTTCGACCTTTGGTTTACATCATTTTTAATCTATGTAATATTCCACATGTGTTTGTTACCTTGGCAACTGTTTATTTGTGATTCAAATAATTCTATTTTCAATGAAGAATTTTTAAAAAAAATGATGGACGAGATTAGAGAGCAAGAACTTCAAATTGTTTTATTTTTAAAAGAAGGTTGGTTAATTGTAATAAGCCTGTTTCATTCTATAATTATTTATTTATTTTTTCTGTNAACTGGTAAGTGTAATTTAATTGCTACTCATGAAGCAGGTTAATAATTGCAGCCCTTCACGTTTGCTTTGCTCACGCTCTGGAAAGCACAGTGACACAGAGTTGGGTAATTATTTAGAATAGGGGCTTTCTGAAAATAAAAGAAAAAATAACTGAAAGTGGTATATTTCCACTCGGTAAAAAAAAACCCCTGAAAAGTGGTATATTTCCATTCTGCTAAATAAGCAGAACACGAGTATCTTAGGGGCATTAACGTATGACTAATTTCGTAATATGTGCCCATCTAACAGCAGAACCTAACCCCACAATGAGTGAATCACTATTTTACATTTTTAAACTAACCTTGGATTGTTGGGTTTTAAACTAACCTTGGATTTTAGGGTTTTAAACTAATATACTAATTTAATCAAATCTTGGATGTTAGGGATTTAAAGCGCTCGTAAATACATGGAAGAATATTAATTAACTCACCTAGGTAGCTGCGAGTACAATTCCTCTGTTCTCTGCCGAGTCAACTGTTGTACACCGTACCTCACTCGACGAAACAAGTAACACCTGCCACATAGGCAAATATTATGCACNGCCGAGTCAACTGTTGTACACCGTACCTCACTCGACGAAACAAGTAACACCTGCCACATAGGCAAATATTATGCACAGAAGCATAGTTTCATGAGCCTAGCTTGTGCCCACAAAAGGCCTTCTACCATGCAATTTATATGTAAAAAAATGTGGGAGTAATTTGAGAAAACTCACATACTCGTTCGCCCCAGAAAAAAACACAAAGATACCATCACATATGAATATATGTTATTTTAACATGCTTGTAGGCATATGTATATGGAAATAGAAAATATAAAAATT
Organism: Clitarchus hookeri; assembly: GCA_002778355.1. NCBI lineage: Eukaryota > Metazoa > Arthropoda > Insecta > Phasmatodea > Phasmatidae > Clitarchus > Clitarchus hookeri. Next base: position 159,221 of record NQII01003584.1, read on the forward strand.
AATTACTATCTTAGACGTAGTTTTCTTTTGGGGTGAACAAGTATGTGGCATATTCTGGGGTGTCTACTTCTTCCACTAGACGTCCAAACAGCAGGTCACTAGGGAGGCACAGCTCTCTCCCAAACAATATCCTTAGAAGGTGTGGTTACCCTTGTAGACTTGTAGGCTGCCAAATGATATGCCAGAAGAAATAAGGGTACCTTGGAGTCCTAATATTTCTGGTTGCCTTCGATGAGGATCGTCAGATACTGTTCNATGCCAGAAGAAATAAGGGTACCTTGGAGTCCTAATATTTCTGGTTGCCTTCGATGAGGATCGTCAGATACTGTTCCAGGGTACAATTTAGCCTCTCAACCATCCCATCCGACTGGTACGGACTTCATTGTAAATATTGGAACTGTCATATATGGCATATAATTTATAAAAGTAATTCATTAGGTTTTGATACACTGGTCTATTATGACTGATTTTAGTTGTTTAATGACATTGTAATTGTGAACTGTACTGATTGAATTTATTAATTGAAAATAGCAAGAGATATCAGTTTATTGGGAGATATTGAGACAAAATTTCTTTCTTCNCTGATTGAATTTATTAATTGAAAATAGCAAGAGATATCAGTTTATTGGGAGATATTGAGACAAAATTTCTTTCTTCGTAATTATATTGAATAAATTATGAAATTATAATCAACTCTTTTATATAATTAAGGCCTCCATCCCTTAGCGAACCTGGTTTAACACAATGACTTTTAAGAAATTGTAACAACATTTTGTCAGTGTCATTGCTTAGAAGATTTCAGTAAGTGTTGTGTTGTATGGTATCTGAAACGCGTAATACACACTTTTTGAAACAAGTATTTTGAAGATCCGGGTTTTAGAAAAATTTTTACTTCTAGTCGTTACTTCCGGCTCCTTGGGGGACAATCTTGTTAAGTATTACCGAACTTCTGTACCACTCCAAGTTCAGAGTCTTACAGTTCCAAAACCAAAACTTTGCCACGCCGAATCTAATAATTCTTAACACAAAGTGTGTTACAAAAAATCTTAGTCCAAGTACAAACAATTTTCAAGNGCCACGCCGAATCTAATAATTCTTAACACAAAGTGTGTTACAAAAAATCTTAGTCCAAGTACAAACAATTTTCAAGAAAATTTTTAATTTGTGCAGTGTACTCGTCCTTTCAAAAATTACTCCGAGTTCGGCGCCCTACTGTGTGAAAACCAAATGCTATCGCACTGAATCTGATATTGCTGTGCAAAGAGCATTCAGTATGTAACAAAATATCTTTATTTAAGTATGTGGTAAAATTTCAAATTTTCAAGGGAAAAAATATAATTATCTGTGTTACTTTAACTTGTTGCTACTAGGCCACCTGAGTTATACAGGATGATGGCCAGTAGGTTACTTAATTAATTTACTTTAGTGCAGACTAATGGCACCTGTGGTTGTTGCGTTAAGGATAAACAAATACTTGTATTCTCCATTTGTTTACACACCAGTATTTTATTTGTCTGAAGGTAACATAGGTATTTACACACACACTGGCGAGGCTGAGCCCCCTTACAAGTCGTAGGCCTGAAGAGGTGGTGGGTGGAATACTATGCGTTGGGGAAGGTTTTTTGAAGGNCTGAGCCCCCTTACAAGTCGTAGGCCTGAAGAGGTGGTGGGTGGAATACTATGCGTTGGGGAAGGTTTTTTGAAGGGAGATGTTTCTACTTATCTGTGACTGCGGCTTTTGGTGAGTTGTCTTCGTTGGTAGTGAGGCCTGGTGAGTTGGGTGGCCTNGTTTCTACTTATCTGTGACTGCGGCTTTTGGTGAGTTGTCTTCGTTGGTAGTGAGGCCTGGTGAGTTGGGTGGCCTTTTTTCAGGCCCTCGGACTGGCTCTCGTTGGCGTGTTGTACTCAGCTGGCTTCTTCCTGCGGCTTTGACTGACTCTCTCGNACTGGCTCTCGTTGGCGTGTTGTACTCAGCTGGCTTCTTCCTGCGGCTTTGACTGACTCTCTCGGAAGTCCGGGATGGTTTCCCGGTGACTTTGAGTGTGTTTGCCACCTCGGCTGGCGTTACTCGTAGGAGAGCGCGTCTCCTCGTCTGCATCGACGTCTGCAACAATCCGGCTCGCGTTTCTGACTTCCCCCGCCTCGGCACCTACCATTACTATTTTGGGAATGTAATCATTAGTGCTCGACACTTCTACTTGGTTTGTCTCAGAAATCTGCACATGAAGTTTTGACTGTTCCTGGGTTCTTTCCCCGGTGACGTCACAATTGACTGACTGACTGCTTTGTCTGCGTACCTCGTCGCCATCCGGCGCACGACTACGTCTTCTCGGGGAATGGCGCCTCTCGGTATGGGGCTGCCACTCGTTTCCGCGAATTTACTCAAGTTCTCGGCACTGTTCCCGTCACACGACTGCCTACTCTCGTGTCTCCTTCGCCTCCCGTCTCGGCGGAACACCTAACTCGTCTCGCGGCTGTGCCGTCGAACTACTCCCGTCTCGGCTAGCTACAATTGACTAGGCCAGGATCCGAACCCGGCCTTAGNCGTCTCGGCTAGCTACAATTGACTAGGCCAGGATCCGAACCCGGCCTTAGACTGACTCACCTGAATGCTGCCTCTCTGCATGCGATATGTCTGTCTGACTGACTGACGCTGGTCCGGCGCCTCTCAACAACTGCGAACAACTGACTTCTGCCTTGGCTGCCTCGTGAATTTAACGCCTGTCTCGCTGTATTCAAGTTAGCTGTCAGCATTTTCTAGAGAGAGAATTCGGGAAATCCTCTGTTACCTCGCGCGTTTTTGTGCATGATTTCGTGTCTCGTCAGCGGCTTGTGCGCCCCTACGAGGGGGGAGGGAAGGTACGGTAGGATGTTTCAGGGATTCCGGTGAGCTGTGTCTGCATTAATTCTCGTCGGGGGCTCCCCTAATTCCTTCGTCGAGGGCCGCATATCAGCTATTTCTTGGGACTTACCCTGTTTCTCTCGACTTCGGTTCTTCCCCTTACGCGTCGGGACTGTCCCGACGGTGTTTCCCTGGAAGTTTTAACTTGTCAGCTGCCTGCCCTGGATAGCTGGCTGCCTGCCCTGGATAACTATAGTAGGGTGTGGAAACAGCACAATGCCTATCCCATGTACCGTCACGCGTCAACTTCACTTCCGCACCACACCATGTTTGGAGTCCTACTGTTCCAAAACCAAGTGCCGCCACACTGAATCTAATGGTCCTTAATTCAAAGGGCGTAATGCGTAACAGAAAATCTTAGCACAATAATGCAAATTATATTTTTGCGGTGTACTCACCCTTTCAAAAATGACTCTGACCTCGGAGCCTTACTGTCTGAAAACAAAATGATATCACACTGAAACTGATATTCCTCTGCAAAGAACATTCAGTAAGTAACCAAATTTCTTTACTCAAGTATGCGGTACAATTTAAAATTTTCAATGAAAAAAATATAATTTTTGTCAAGTGTTACCTAACTTCAGCACCACTCTATGTTCAGAGTCCTACTGTTTCAAAAGAAAATGCAGCCACAGTGAATTTAATGGTCCTTAATACAAACGTTTTAATGCATAACAAAAAGGGTTAGCACAAGTATGCAAAATTTAAAAAAGATTTAAGGGTAGTATTTATACTCANGTTTTAATGCATAACAAAAAGGGTTAGCACAAGTATGCAAAATTTAAAAAAGATTTAAGGGTAGTATTTATACTCAGATTTTATTATTAAATTGATTCTGTTTTTTTTTTTCAATGGTTAGTAGTCACGCTGTATTTAAATGTACTTGTCTTTGCACAAGTGTGCAAAATTAAAGAAAAACATTTAAGGGGAGTATGCATACTCAGATTTTATTACATTGATTTTGGTTTTTTTTTTTTCAAATGTTATACACTAGGTTTTTATTGCATTTGTGGAAGTTTAACAGAAAATCTTAGCACAATTATGNTTTTTTTTCAAATGTTATACACTAGGTTTTTATTGCATTTGTGGAAGTTTAACAGAAAATCTTAGCACAATTATGCAAAATGTAAAAAAAAAATTTTGAGTAGTTATTATTGTCAGTTTTTATAACATTGGGTCAGGTTATTTTTTTCAAAGTTTAGTATAGGTACACTAGGTTTTTAAGTNATTATTGTCAGTTTTTATAACATTGGGTCAGGTTATTTTTTTCAAAGTTTAGTATAGGTACACTAGGTTTTTAAGTGTACATGGAAGTGTAACAAAAAATCTCAGTACAAGTAATTTAAAAAAAAAGTAAGGCAAGTATGCATACTTAGATTTTATTACATTAATTCTGATAATTTTCCGAAGGTTTTTAAGTGTTCTTGTGGTNAAGGCAAGTATGCATACTTAGATTTTATTACATTAATTCTGATAATTTTCCGAAGGTTTTTAAGTGTTCTTGTGGTAATGTAACAGAAAGTTTTAGTACAAGTATGCAAAATGTAAAAAAAAATTTGGAGTAGTATGCATACACAGATTTTATTACAATGATTCTGGTTATTTTTTTCCAAAGGTTAGTTAGTATACACTAGGTTTTTAAGTGTACTTGTGGAAAATATAACAGAAAATCTTAGCACTAGTACGCAAAATTGAAGAAAAGATTGTGGTAATTTTTTTTTCAAATGTTGGTAGTCACAAGGTTTTAAAGTGTTCTTGTGGAAGTGAATCTGAGATTTGAATCTAACTTGACTCCAGTTCTATCAAGTGGTAATGGAAACACAAAGTTTCATCATTGTGTTTCAACTACAAGATGTAAAAAAATCTTCAAAGTATATAAAATAATTTGACTGGAGGTAGCACATTCCTGGGCAGCGTGTACTCTGCTGTCTGCAGCTAAGCACCACATTATCTAGAGATGATTCTGTGAAAGAACCTCCAGTATNGGGCAGCGTGTACTCTGCTGTCTGCAGCTAAGCACCACATTATCTAGAGATGATTCTGTGAAAGAACCTCCAGTATAGTTTTGTTTACATCTGAAAATGTCATTTCTTCGGTAAATATTTTGTATCAAATTTAATGCGTAACAGAAAATCTTAGCACAATTATGCAAAAATTTTCAAGAAAAAANCGGTAAATATTTTGTATCAAATTTAATGCGTAACAGAAAATCTTAGCACAATTATGCAAAAATTTTCAAGAAAAAATATATTTTTGCGGTGTACTCACCCTTTCAAAAATGATCTGAGCTCGGAGCCTTACTGTCTGAAAGCCAAATGATGTCGCACTGAAACTTATATTCCTCTGCAAAGAACATTCATTAAGTAACCAAATTTATTTATTCAACCACACATGTTTTGGAATTTTATGTATCCAATAGTCGCTCAGTAAACATTTTATTTTATTTTCACTCCACCAGTATCCAATATATATGTTAATGTTTGTGGTATTGTATCATTATTGTAAATTTTAAATTTANTATTTTCACTCCACCAGTATCCAATATATATGTTAATGTTTGTGGTATTGTATCATTATTGTAAATTTTAAATTTACAGTTTATTTGGTACCGAATTTGATGTTAAGATATTTTATTTTCTCTTTGCATTTTTATAATTAAAGTGTATTGGACTAGGAACCATATGTATGCATGCAAATATTTGTTTTGTGATTTTGATGCAAGTCTCAGGAAGTGTTAATTTCTAGAGAACAGAAGAGGCCCAAAAGTGCCAGTTATACTAATTTTTGTAGTACTTGCAGCCTATCCTTCGGACTGCCCAACAACACCGCCGACGCCGCATAAAGGACNGTTATACTAATTTTTGTAGTACTTGCAGCCTATCCTTCGGACTGCCCAACAACACCGCCGACGCCGCATAAAGGACCATAACATGTTTCTATCTTTGGTAATGCCATTTCGGATTTCTACAATTCTAAACTTCATAGTACTTTTGGACTATAATGTTATATAAACTTGAATAAAGAAATTTTGGGCTAATTAGTTTTCCTTTACAAACTGACCAGTGATCCNGACTATAATGTTATATAAACTTGAATAAAGAAATTTTGGGCTAATTAGTTTTCCTTTACAAACTGACCAGTGATCCTACATAGAATGAACTCTAGCTCTCCAAATCCTATGCGAGCATCTGCNAGTTTTCCTTTACAAACTGACCAGTGATCCTACATAGAATGAACTCTAGCTCTCCAAATCCTATGCGAGCATCTGGGCAAATTTAACTGCCTAATTTGGTATTGAATTCAGAAGTAACTCTTTTCCAAGAGAGATGAGGTGCCAAAATTTGTTTAAGTTTGCCTAATGAAGGATTTAGTTAACGTTCTTTTTCTAGTTCAAGTGAAGAAAATGATTTCAGTCATTAAAACATACATGTTCTGCTTAGAAAATTGATCNACGTTCTTTTTCTAGTTCAAGTGAAGAAAATGATTTCAGTCATTAAAACATACATGTTCTGCTTAGAAAATTGATCACAGAATGACCTTTCTATTGGTTTTCCAAAAATACACTATTATTAAGATTTTAACTTATGAATCATATGGTTATGGTATGATTTCCTGTTTTTGCCACGCACATCGCCTGCCAATTACATTCTGTCACACATAGTCCAGCTATTTACATGACTACACATATGCCTTTACTTAATTTACTCACACACCAACTCTAACAAACTAAATAAATGTAAGTACTTTATTTTTGAACAGAGTGGCAATCCAACGTGGTGGCCTAAAAAAGGAAAACTTTTATTTTAAGGGTTTTGAGAAAGTTTGAGCAATCGGTCATTTTGAGAACAGTATTTTTTACGTAGCTCAATATGTAAAGCTGACAACATAGAAAACAACAAAATGGCGGAAAGAGACACTACCTNCAGTATTTTTTACGTAGCTCAATATGTAAAGCTGACAACATAGAAAACAACAAAATGGCGGAAAGAGACACTACCTCAGTTAGAGTATCCGGAACTCCATCCTATGTAGATGAATCATATTCTGAAACCACTGAAAATGTTTCTACTAATGAAATTGTAGAAAATGTAAATGATGAAANCAGTATTTTTTACGTAGCTCAATATGTAAAGCTGACAACATAGAAAACAACAAAATGGCGGAAAGAGACACTACCACAGTTAGAGTATCCGGAACTCCATATTATGTAGATGAATCATATTCTGAAACCACTGAAAATGTTTCTACTAATGAAATTGTAGAAAATGTAAATGATGAAANTATGTAGATGAATCATATTCTGAAACCACTGAAAATGTTTCTACTAATGAAATTGTAGAAAATGTAAATGATGAAAATGCTACAGCCAGTAATTCAGAAAATGAGAATTTAGTTCCGGTACTTAATTCAGACATGAGTACACCACAACTCGTATGCTGAAAATGGAAATGGTTAAACAATCTATGCAATAATTTCCACAAGACCTGAATGTGAAGCTAGATGCTCAAACACAAAATTTGATTGCTAAGTTAGATGCACAAACTAAAGAGCATAAGCTAATTTAGAATTTTTAACACAAGGCTAATGCTTTATCACAGAAAAGCAAAAACATTAATTCACAAGTTCAAAGTATGAATTAATATAAAATTTGAAACTCGGACACATCAATTAGTGAATTGATAGCTGACATAACTTGCAGTATGCAAACCTTACAAGCTATAAAAAAAATAGTTTTGACTCCACACAAAATACTGTTTCTATTTTGAAAGTTAAAGTGAATGTTTTGTCACAGAGTCAAGAGAAACAAACTACTCAAATTAGTCAGCTTACAGAGAGTTTCNGAAAGTTAAAGTGAATGTTTTGTCACAGAGTCAAGAGAAACAAACTACTCAAATTAGTCAGCTTACAGAGAGTTTCGACATATTAGAAGTGAGAGTTGATGAACGCTTCACATGTGCCCTTGATCACACTGGAAGTCAATTAAACACAGTTAAAGCAGATTCGTCTATTGGCTCAACGGAATAATAACTAGCAAGCTATATTTCAAAAACCTGAAAGAATCATGCATCACATCACAACACNCTATTGGCTCAACGGAATAATAACTAGCAAGCTATATTTCAAAAACCTGAAAGAATCATGCATCACATCACAACACTGCAATGCAGTACTCACCTTGGTATTGTTAATCCAGTAACAGATTTGAGATGCGTGTAATTTTAATGGTTGAATATTTCTTGTANAGTACTCACCTTGGTATTGTTAATCCAGTAACAGATTTGAGATGCGTGTAATTTTAATGGTTGAATATTTCTTGTACAATCTTCTCATATATTTTACCACCAAAATGCAGTTGTATTCATGTCACCTCATTGCACACACATAATGTTAGTAGCAATGATATAAGATGTTAATTTTTTTGTTTATTTCTATATATTATTATTATTTGTTGCAAGTATTGGTAAAATTTTAGTAAAGGTGTGGTGTGTTAATATTTTTTGGTTGATATTAAATTGTATTTAAAGCATAATCAAATACATAATTTAAAGCCAATTGAATTTACCTTGGGACAAATTTTGTTTCTGAACACTGTCTCCTCCATTATATAGTGCCTAGGTTCTTCTATTTGAAAATATTTAGAGGGAAGGTAGTCTGAACGATGTTCTAAAAGTAGTATACACTGTCTAATCAATAATTTCACTCTTCCGCAGATACAGTTAGATGACTAAACTGCCATAGTAGGGATCAGTGGTGATGCGTGAGGCCGTGCTCGTGTGCTTTAGCACTGACCAAATTCGTATTCATTTTGACGAATATTTTATTCAATCAAAGTTTTAAGTATGAAGTGTTATTGACTCAAATTTGATGTTATTTTCCTATATTGATGGAATATTACTTGGTTAGAGCTCAATTTTGTTGCCAGATATAATTATTTGCAGTTTTTTAACATTGCAGTAAAGCCTCAGTGCTTTACTGCGGCTGCGCACGGCTGCCGCTCCTCAAGCCAGACCCCGTGCTGGCCGGTGCCGCGAAGAAACACTGGAATCTCGCCTACATCTGCACCTCCTCCGTGCTCCCTCGGCTTTTGCACGTAGGCAGCTCAACAGTGCTGCGTGCTCACCTCGCACCGCCGACGTTCAAACTAAACTCGTCGTCACTCGAAATCTATCCACTAAAATGTTTTTAATATTTTACTAAGAAATTTTTGATATTTTATTTTGATGATGCAATCACAATATTTTCTTTACTAAAAACATTTTTAACGTAAAAAATGGTAGAACAATGGTCTGTTGACTATTTTTCTGGACGTCCACAGGAATAAAGTAGCAAGCGAGAAGCTTGTTTTTGATTTTACATATAGATGGGTGGTATGCATGTGGAATAAAGAGGAAACACTAAAGTTTATACCCCTCTTAAAGCATTACCACTTGCGATTTCCTTGTTACTGTGACTTCAGAAATATTTCAAGTGTTTAGGAGAGCAACTGCTACGAACTTGTGCACACAGTTAAAATAATGTTGCTAATTATTAGTTAAATGTTTATACTGTAGCGTACAGTAATATTAAATCCAAGAATCACAAGTAAGACAGAGTAAGCAAGCATCTTTCACTACTGTAATTTNTGTAGCGTACAGTAATATTAAATCCAAGAATCACAAGTAAGACAGAGTAAGCAAGCATCTTTCACTACTGTAATTTACAAGTTACTTTAGATTTAAAATCACACTTGCCTAGCCTAATCAAATTCACAATTCATTCTGTAGAAAATTAGGGTAAGGAATAGTNTTAGATTTAAAATCACACTTGCCTAGCCTAATCAAATTCACAATTCATTCTGTAGAAAATTAGGGTAAGGAATAGTTTGCCATAATTGTTATCATTTTACAAACATTCATACTATATATGCATTTATTTCTAATTAATTCATGCATATAAAATNTGCCATAATTGTTATCATTTTACAAACATTCATACTATATATGCATTTATTTCTAATTAATTCATGCATATAAAAATATAGTCGACAGAGATGTTTTCTAAATTTTAAACATTTTAATCCTTTGCATATCTCCATGTTTCTACAGCCANAAAATATAGTCGACAGAGATGTTTTCTAAATTTTAAACATTTTAATCCTTTGCATATCTCCATGTTTCTACAGCCAAACATGAAGCCTACAGTTCATTGGTTGTGACAGCTAAACAAGTGTATGTTCAAAAATTGGTAATTATTAAGTTTAGGAACTTTTCTAAAAAACACAAAAAAAAAATTCAAAATTATGATATATTTCCACTCTACTAATCGTGTAGAACACAAATATACTAGGGGCATTAACGTCCGACTAATTTCGTAATATGTGCCNATTTCCACTCTACTAATCGTGTAGAACACAAATATACTAGGGGCATTAACGTCCGACTAATTTCGTAATATGTGCCACCTAACCTAACAGAACCTAACCCCACGATGGGTGAATCACTATTTTACATTTTTAAACTAACCTAGGATTGTTGGGTTTTACACTAACCTAAGATTTTTGAATTTTACACTAACCTATGATTGTAGGGTTTTACACTAACCTAGGATAGTAGGGGTTTANTTTTGAATTTTACACTAACCTATGATTGTAGGGTTTTACACTAACCTAGGATAGTAGGGGTTTACACTAACCTAGGCTGTTTGGGTTTTACACTAAACTACGAATGTAGGATTGTAGGTATTTAAAGGAACCGTAAAACACACCAAAAGAATGTAAATTGACTCACCTAGGTAGGGGGCTGGCATAATTCCTCTGACGTTAATACGACGTAAGCAGACATATTTCGCAAGTGTTTTAAATATGTTCTACTTATTTTAACATTACCCCCTCTTGAATATGAACAAGGTAAGCTGTGCAGAACCCATTAATGCAACTTTTGTTGGTCTACGACGTTTCGTTCAGAAACTTAAACAAACTGGCTATACTGCTCATTTCGCAATGTTGTTCAATTTTTTGAAAATATTTTGTATTTATTTTAAAGCTACGCCCCTAGTATATTCGTGTTCTACGTGATTATTAGAGTAGAAATATATCATAATTTTGAATTTTTTTTTTGTGTTTTTCAGAAAAGCCTTTAAACTTAATAATTACCCAAAAATCTCAAACACAAACTGTAACTGANAAACGTAAAATAGTGATTCACCCATCGTGGAGTTAGGTTCTGTTAGGTTAGGTGGATACATGTTAGGAAATTCGTTGTACGTTAATGCCCCTAGTATATTCGTGTTCTACGTTATTACATCTCAGTTTTATATGGTGAAAGACCTCAAAAATTTATTATTTTCAGAAAAGCCCCTAAACTAGAAAATTACCTAACCTAAGATTTTTGAATTTTACACTAACCTATGATTGTAGGGTTTTACACTAACCTAGGATAGTAGGGGTTTACACTAACCTAGGCTGTTTGGGTTTTACACTAAACTACGAATGTAGGATTGTAGGTATTTAAAGGAACCGTAAAACACACCAAAAGAATGTAAATTTACTCACCTAGGTAGGGGGCTGGCATAATTCCTCTGACGTTAATACGACGTAAGCAGACATATTTTGCAAGTGTTTTAAATATGTTCTACTTATTTTAACATTACCCCCTCTTGAATATGAACAAGGTAAGCTCTGCAGAACNGCAAGTGTTTTAAATATGTTCTACTTATTTTAACATTACCCCCTCTTGAATATGAACAAGGTAAGCTCTGCAGAACCCATTAATGCAACTTTTGTTGGTCTACGACGTTTCGTTCAGAAACTTAAACAAACTGGCTATACTGCTNACCCATTAATGCAACTTTTGTTGGTCTACGACGTTTCGTTCAGAAACTTAAACAAACTGGCTATACTGCTCATTTCGCAATGTTGTTCAATTTTTTGAAAATATTTTGTATTTATTTTAAAGCTACGCCCCTAGTATATTCGTGNCTCATTTCGCAATGTTGTTCAATTTTTTGAAAATATTTTGTATTTATTTTAAAGCTACGCCCCTAGTATATTCGTGTTCTACGTGATTATTAGAGTAGAAATATATCATAATTTTGAATNCTCATTTCGCAATGTTGTTCAATTTTTTGAAAATATTTTGTATTTATTTTAAAGCTACGCCCCTAGTATATTCGTATTCTACGTGATTATTAGAGTAGAAATATATCATAATTTTTAATTTTTTTTTTTGTGTTTTTCAGAAAAGCCTTTAAACTTAATAATTACCCAAAAATCTCAAACACAAACTGTAACNTTTTTTTTTTGTGTTTTTCAGAAAAGCCTTTAAACTTAATAATTACCCAAAAATCTCAAACACAAACTGTAACTGATGTTCTGGAATGAAACGTATGTCTATAATTCGTTGAGCTCTTTTTCAGTATTTTTAGTTTTATATTTATTTTTAAGTTATGTAGCTACTACACTTGGAAAAAACATTTAATTAAAAGTAGATTATATAAAATGTTAAAACACTAGGTTAGCTTGTAGTGTAGAGTTAATAACCCTAAAAGCTGTTTGTTTAATTCAAATAAAATACAATATACAAATCCATAAAATTGTATAACTGCCAGCAAATTAATTTTTTATTACTCACAGCTGCTAATTGTATTGAGGAAAGACCAAAAAGTGTTTGTCAAGGTTACAAAAAAAATGTGTCTTAAGGTAGTTTGTTTTAGAATAATAACTTGGAATTGTATTAAATTTGCAAAATGAAACCAGTTATATGATCAGACATTCATTGGAAAAATATTGTTTTGTAAAGGTAAAACTATATCGGACGCACCGCAAAGTTTATGAGTTTAATTTGGGGTTGAGAAGTGAAATTTTTCTAAGAATGCTAAGAAAGACAGGTGGATATGCAAACATTTTTCAAAAAATATACGTCTATGACTACACGGTAGCCCACTAAATCTTGTATTGGGGGGGAGAGTGATTGATCTATACTTGTGCTAGTTTCGACTGCCGGCCGCCACTGGTAGCTGTAACAGACCTTAATTCAAATGTAGAACTCAGTTGTAGTAATGCAGTTGTGCACAAGCCAGTGCTTCACAACAAAGAGCACAGTTATAACATATAGCAACTGTTTGCATAAGTGCAGCCAATCTATAGTGTTTTTCCCAGCATAACTCCAATAATTTTAACAAAAATGCAACAGCCTTATTTTCAGTACTGTGAAATTTTTGTCTTCTCTTTTCGCTTTTGAATTATAAAATCAATCATATACACAATAGTTAGAGTTTGTGTAGGTCATTTTTTTGTTATGTGGTAATGAATAGCATAAACTCCTATTGTACGGGGGATATATATATNTGTAGGTCATTTTTTTGTTATGTGGTAATGAATAGCATAAACTCCTATTGTACGGGGGATATATATATATATATATGTTTATATATGTATAAATCATTTTTCTTACAGAAGTGGACTTAGAATCTGAAATAAACNATATATATATGTTTATATATGTATAAATCATTTTTCTTACAGAAGTGGACTTAGAATCTGAAATAAACATATTCATTGTAAAAGAAAAGTCTGACCCTTAAAATTTTTTCGATGCATAAAAAACAAACAGTTAAGATTTTATTGCAACTGCACTCCTGCCAATCATGGCACGTCTGCTAGTTTTGAGTTGGTTTGGCTACTTTTTAAATTTTTGTGTATGCATTTAGAAATGGGTTTGAGATTGTGTGTTATTTTGTCTCTTCTTCTGTAGAATCTAGTATGCCTGTTGTAGGGAGCGTACGAATGACGCGTGCTGCACTCTTGCAACCGGCTTCGTAAGCTTTGGGTGGGATGCTTGCAGGAAGCTTGATACATAAACATGACTTTTCAGTGTTTATTAAAACTTAATAAGGAACTTCATTAGAGCAGTTAATACTGTTGTGTTTTGGGGTGCAGTGCTACGTTGAAAAACAGTTGTTCAGTTATTAAATTGTCGGTTTCCTACCGATAAGCACCATAGTTTCAGCAGAAATCTTAGATTGTGGCAGTAAAGCATGACACTATGAATGGACAAACAGGGACTCTCATTTACTCAAATAATGCAAAACACAGATTTTAACTCCTTGCTTCAACAAAAATTTTATATTTCTGTTGTGTTGTTATTTTTACATTAGTGTTATAAAATTTTTGCATCTGTGCAGGTAGCATATGAATATAATTCGATGAAGTCAGCAACTACTTAATACTTGGACACTTAAAAAAAANTGCATCTGTGCAGGTAGCATATGAATATAATTCGATGAAGTCAGCAACTACTTAATACTTGGACACTTAAAAAAAAATGGTACATACATGCACTTTGTGACCCTGATTTTGTAATGAACTAATGTATTTCATCAAATTTCTAATTNAAAAAAAATGGTACATACATGCACTTTGTGACCCTGATTTTGTAATGAACTAATGTATTTCATCAAATTTCTAATTTAGATTTTTTTTTTAACACTATCAACTATCATTTTTTATAAAATTAAATCTGCCTTTCACAATGGTCACTCTCATATTCCTCTTTCAACATCGTAGTGAAAGTTAATTTAGTGCATGTTATATTTGTTCATACAACGTAATTTTGTCCAGGGGTGTCAAATTCAGCAACTGTAAACTTAGTTTTTAACATTTCTTCAACACTCGCTCCCTCAAATGTGAATTTTCATGAGCATACTTTAGTTTTACCCATTGTTGTACTATGGTTGCTTTGCAATTAATAAAGAAACACAGTACAGCAATATTTTTGCTACACTTTGACTGACATGCTTGGCATTCATAGTCGCCTGTCACTATGTTCCGTTTTAAGTCAATCTATAATTAAATAAAAAAAAAAAAGNACATGCTTGGCATTCATAGTCGCCTGTCACTATGTTCCGTTTTAAGTCAATCTATAATTAAATAAAAAAAAAAAAAGTACACTCATGACTTACATTTTTACTGCCTGATTTTCACTTTGAATAATGCAATACTTGTACTANAAAAAAAAAAAAGTACACTCATGACTTACATTTTTACTGCCTGATTTTCACTTTGAATAATGCAATACTTGTACTAAGAATTTAAAAGGAATAAACGAGTTTTGGTAAGTGTTATATTAAAACAATGTTGATATAGCGCAAAACCATGTCAAAATACTTTAATTACTTTAATTTTGATGTTATAAAGGGGCTTGTGAATACTCATTTCTCTCAAGCACTTGCCATGTATTTCACACCCTAACATTTCTTTAACATCAAATGTGTGTTTACTCTCATTTAAATTTCAACCTTTCTTAAAGTGGACTCTGGAAGTTAGTCAAAATGTTATTTTCTTTAAAACTTAGGAAATTATAGTACATGTTTCTGCCAGTGACATCATTATACTGTTTTCTATAATGTGCCTGCTTTGTCGTTCTCTCCCACACTGTTTCTACCACCGTCTTCATTAGGCGCGCCACCAATCAAACATAGCTTATTCACACGCTCCCTATTATCCATGGATATAACATAAAGTAAAAGAAATTAGATATTGGGTAGGCCTAAGGGCTGGATCTAAATCTCTCTCACTCTTACTGCTCTGATAGGACTGCGAGTGATGCTTCTTTAAAGACAGCAGGTGCAACAACATTAAGCTTTCAATGCACTAGTAAAATATTCCTGAAAGCATACAGCAGACATGCATTATTAGGTACATGTTATATTTGTTTAGGACGTGGATTCAGCACTGTCAATAACCCACTGTACATTGAAGCCTCATTGGATGACCGCTACTTGGACACAGGTGTAGTTCCTCCCAGTGCTGAGCCGCAGTTTGGTCAGGAATTGTCATGGATATTTGACAGGAAAAGGATGAGAATGTAAGTATATGTGCATGTACATACGTGTATTCTTACAACTGGAGGGTGTGGTGGTGTGGTAAGACTACTCGCCTCCCACCAAAACAAACCAGGTTTGATTCCAGGTGGGGCTGCTCCCGTATTTTTGCACGTGGGAATCGTGCCAAACGATGCTGGTGGTCGGCGGATTTTCTTGGGGATCTTTCGTTCCCCCGTTCCCTTGCATTCTGCTGTTGCTCCATACTCACCTCACTTCACCCTCATTGGTTCTCAAGACCCCAATGTTCAGAGCCACCCAAACCTCTCCACTTTCCACTATTCTTACAACTACAGAAGTGATGATGATCTTCACCCTCATGCACTACATACAGTTGCATATGTATTTTGATATATGTATGTACATTTGCACCTATATGAGTATGGGTATGTTAGATGTTTTGACTAGTTTCTCAAAGGTCGGTTCCACCAACTGAAATTGAGATAATTTTACGGAGATAACAAGTTTAACTTAATTTTTTATTTAGATAAATTGTTGCATATTTTGTAGTGACTTATCCTCCTCCGAGAAACTGGAGATATGTTGAAATTGATTTGGCAACAGTACCCTAATCTAATAGCTCAATCAACAGTGAATTTTTAGGATTGCACATTAAGTTTGAGAATAGTTTAGTACTTTCATGAAAAGAAGTAACAAAACTTAAACCTATCACACAAGAAAAAAGATTTTGTTAGGCCTGGAAAATTCAGCGTAATCTAAAGAAAATGAGCAGTGGACCAGGATAAAATATCAAAGAAGAAAAAATTGATATCAAAGTCCCCAGAAAATGGCATTTTCTATAATGTTCCACCTACACAGTTTTTAATATTAATGGTGGTTTCAATTTCTTTCACACAAAATACTCTTCCAAAAGGCAACTAGTCTTAACTAAACTCCCCTTTCATGAAAAAGGGAAGTTTTTATAGAAACTTCAACAAAAGAAGGGGAATGCATTCCCCATCTTGGATTACCCTGCCTATGACAAATACATTGAGAAGTTTGAATGATCTGCAGGTCCTGAAGCCGCTAGCAAAGTAACATTCCAGATCTTTATTTTGGTAATATATTTTTTTTTTGATGTGGTAGCATGTTAGACTCAGAATTNAGCAAAGTAACATTCCAGATCTTTATTTTGGTAATATATTTTTTTTTTGATGTGGTAGCATGTTAGACTCAGAATTTTATACTTACGACAAACCCGAAATTTCTCAAGCGTTTTGTTACGTGCAAGTTAACCAGGTGAAGTATGTGTGCTTGAATAAGTCTGGGTTTTAATAGCAAAACATAAATTATTAAAATTATTTTTGTTTTCTGTTGCCTGCCTCAAAAGATGAGTAATCTNTGGGTTTTAATAGCAAAACATAAATTATTAAAATTATTTTTGTTTTCTGTTGCCTGCCTCAAAAGATGAGTAATCTTTCTGAATATATATTTTATAATGGTTTTAATTACAGTACTTGTTTAGAATATCTCACGTGTTTTGAAGTCATGGTTCGTTGTTTATGTTGTGTTTATTTATTTTGAGGAATAGTAAATATTCCCACCGTTTTGATTCTGTATCTTTTTGTAGTAGAGTTGTGTATTTGCAATTATGTTACTGAAAGAAGGCAGTATACTGTTTTGTCTGATAAGAGCAGCACTAGTTTTTCACATATATTTTCAGTGTGATGCCTGACTCTTAATTTTAGTGTTTTCTAGAGCAAGATGAGTTACTGTTTGAGAAATATCGTCGTAAGTATTGTGTGTTCGCCAGTATCACCTGTACACTTCTCTTCACATGCGCCTATTATTTTATTACACGAAACACTGAGTTCTAATTTGCACTAACACTCAATTACTTAGTATTATGTCATATGGTACATAATAATAATTTTATGCTATCAACTAAGGGTTGTGTCGAGTTGAGACTCGCCTGTAGTTTCACATCTTATTATCTGTGATTTGCTGGATTAATAGAGCACCAGGTATCCTTACAATTGGAAAAGCATGCTATGTAAACAAAGTTACTGTTCCAAATACATTTTCCAACTTCTTATAAACCAGTCAGTTTTTAGAATGACACCGGGTATTATCTCTTTTTTTTTTNTTCCAAATACATTTTCCAACTTCTTATAAACCAGTCAGTTTTTAGAATGACACCGGGTATTATCTCTTTTTTTTTTGTCTTATCTCAATGAAATAAAGGATAAATTGTAACTTGGTATGGGTGAAAATGTGTTGCATGGTAANTTTTTTTTTTGTCTTATCTCAATGAAATAAAGGATAAATTGTAACTTGGTATGGGTGAAAATGTGTTGCATGGTAAATTTTTAGAAGAATAAGTTGGAGAAGTAGTAAATTTGCAAAATAAATTAGTTATAAGATCAGACATGCAATTTAAAAATTTGGTTTTTGTAAAGGTAAATCTATAGGACATACCGTAAAGTTTGTAAGATTAATTTGGGATTGATAAGTATAGTTTTAATAAGAAGCCAGCTGTGTGTGCAAACATTTTTCACAAAATATATGTTGATGGACACATTGTAGCTCACTAAATATCATATTTTCAGGGAGTTGGGGAGGAGGTGTGTGCGGAGATCTCTACTTACTCACATACTGGAAAAAAATATGGAGGGGGTGATGGTTGAAGCTGGCTACATTCATAGCACGGGGCTTGTTTTATCTGCCTGCTGCTACTGGGTACATGTTATGGCGACAGTCTTTGGGATGCAGATGGTGTGATTGCTTGATTTTTTGGAGCAGGGGTGCACAATAAACTCTGTCCAATATGTTAAGACCCTCAAGAAACTTCAAGCATGTCTTTGATGAGTTTGCCCATCAAAAGCTATGGCAGGTGTTCGTCTTTTTCACGACAATGCAAGACTACATACCAGTCACCACACCACTGGCGAAATTGCAAAAAATCGGCTGGAAAGTCTTGCTCACTCCTCCATCAGATTTCCATCTGTTCAGCCCACTAAATGAAGTTCATCGTGGGCATAATTTTGAAGATGCGGAGACCCNCCTCCATCAGATTTCCATCTGTTCAGCCCACTAAATGAAGTTCATCGTGGGCATAATTTTGAAGATGCGGAGACCCTGAAAAATTCAGTCTGCCAGTGGTTGAGGAAGCAGGACCATGATTTTTACCGCACTTGAATACATGCTCTTATTNCCTGAAAAATTCAGTCTGCCAGTGGTTGAGGAAGCAGGACCATGATTTTTACCGCACTTGAATACATGCTCTTATTTCAAGGTGGTCAAAAATCGTGGACATAGATGGTCATTATATTGAAAATTGACAATTTATTTGTGAATGTTGCTACTATACTATGTACACTGCAAACCATCATAATTTAAATAAACTTTGTGCCAGAGGCACCNTATTTGTGAATGTTGCTACTATACTATGTACACTGCAAACCATCATAATTTAAATAAACTTTGTGCCAGAGGCACCAGGAAGAAATATGTGCCTAATGAAGTAACATATAAAAATCTTTAGTAAAAGAGACTATTTGTTCTTATGGCACAAATATTTGCCAAAATAAACACCACAAAAAAGTAAGANAAAATCTTTAGTAAAAGAGACTATTTGTTCTTATGGCACAAATATTTGCCAAAATAAACACCACAAAAAAGTAAGAATCTTTAGTAAAAGAGACTATTTGTTCTTATGGCACAAATATTTGCCAAAATAAACACCACAAAAAAGTAAGAGANAATCTTTAGTAAAAGAGACTATTTGTTCTTATGGCACAAATATTTGCCAAAATAAACACCACAAAAAAGTAAGAGAGTGAAAATATTAAATGGAATAAGACAGGACTTTCTGCATAACTGCTATCAAATGGTTATACTCTTCAATTCAAGCAACTGAACATGTTGTTACTTGTCCATGCTGAAGATTGCAACACTTGGCATATATTTGCAAGTGTTTTAGTGTACTTTATAACANCATGTTGTTACTTGTCCATGCTGAAGATTGCAACACTTGGCATATATTTGCAAGTGTTTTAGTGTACTTTATAACATTTAAGTTGAATAATGTTTATGTTTTTTGGACTGTAGTTTTTTAAACAAAGGTATTATCCTTTTACAGATATGTCAATGCCAGGGCAGTAATTGCTGCAGCCTCTGTAGTTCACCTGAATGTAGTTACTTCCACTTACCGTCTAACAACACAGTGGCTACACAAGTTAACCACTTAGGTCTTGCACAGGCACGGCTTAGCCCGT
The DNA here is from genome assembly GCA_002778355.1 of Clitarchus hookeri. Taxonomy (NCBI): domain Eukaryota; kingdom Metazoa; phylum Arthropoda; class Insecta; order Phasmatodea; family Phasmatidae; genus Clitarchus; species Clitarchus hookeri. Next base: position 179,198 of record NQII01003584.1, read on the forward strand.
TTCCCGCCATGACTAGGACACCTGCTGCGTCCATACTCATATTGCCAACTGTGCCCCGCCAGTACACAACACCTCCTCCCTTCCTAGATGGCTTCCCTAAACTACTAGCATCCAATGTTCCTTTCTAAATGGCACTGTACACTACAAACTGCAATTGGGTGCAGTCTGCAGTCACATCCCCTCCCACAGGTACTGTTGCACATAATNGGCACTGTACACTACAAACTGCAATTGGGTGCAGTCTGCAGTCACATCCCCTCCCACAGGTACTGTTGCACATAATTCTTTAGCCTCACTGGCTGCCGTCTTGTTCTGTGGGGGCAGTGACCATGTGGTGTGTTTTGCATAGCATGTTGGTTGCTGCACTCCAGCTTTGCGAAACCCCTGAACGGACTGGTGATACTTTCGTCTTCCTTTGACATGGCGTGTTCCCCCATTGCTGGTTCATGCTGTTCGAAGTTGCGGGTGATGAATAACCCCCTTGCAGAATGCAGCTGGACCTGCTCTGCCAGCTGCATACCTGTTGCTATAGGCTGTTCATGGTAAAGTGAGCACTTTTGAGGCCCTAGTTACTTTTTCCTTTCAGCCATTTTGTAGACTTTAAACACCATTTGTAATGACGCAGTATTCTTAATTTTCGGGACAAGTGTTTCATTTTCTTGTCTATTTTGCAAAGCTTCATAATATTTTTATCGGGTTGGAAATTAAAAATAGTGGTGGCTCGTTTTACCGTGATAGTTTGTGTATCGGGCATACGTTTGCAGTTTTGTTTCAAAAGTTTGAGTTTTAGTAAACTTCAGCATTATTTAGCTTTTTTCTGACTGCGTTGACAGTTTTAGTTCCTACAGCGCAGTTTCAATAACGTGTGGAGANGCACTGTACACTACAAACTGCAATTGGGTGCAGTCTGCAGTCACATCCCCTCCCACAGGTACTGTTGCACATAATCCTTTAGCCTCACTGGCTGCCGTCTTGTTCTGTGGGGGCAGTGACCATGTGGTGTGTTTTGCCCAGCATGTTGGTTGCTGCACTCCAGCTTTGCGAAACCCCTGAACGGACTGGTGATACTTTCGTCTTCCTTTGACATGGCGTGTTCCCCCATTGCTGGTTCATGCTGTTCGAAGTTGCGGGTGATGAATAACCCCCTTGCAGAATGCAGCTGGACCTGCTCTGCCAGCTGCATACCTGTTGCTATAGGCTGTTCATGGTAAAGTGAGCACTTTTGAGGCCCTAGTTACTTTTTCCTTTCAGCCATTTTGTAGACTTTAAACACCATTTGTAATGACGCAGTATTCTTAATTTTCGGGACAAGTGTTTCATTTTCTTGTCTATTTTGCAAAGCTTCATAATATTTTTATCNATTTTCTTGTCTATTTTGCAAAGCTTCATAATATTTTTATCGGGTTTGAAATTAAAAGCAGTGGTGGCTCGTTTTACCGTGATAGTTTGTGTATCGGGCATACGTTTGCAGTTTTGTTTCAAAAGTTTGAGTTTTAGTAAGCGTCAGCATTATTTAGCTTTTTTCTGACTGCGTTGACAGTTTTAGTTCCTACAGCGCAGTTTCAATAACGTGTGGAGANTCAGCATTATTTAGCTTTTTTCTGACTGCGTTGACAGTTTTAGTTCCTACAGCGCAGTTTCAATAACGTGTGGAGAGCGTGCGTGGCAGCCCACGCTAGGCCCTTATTTGAGGAGAGGGGGGTGATAGGCAGCACAAGTACACGTGTGCCTGTCGCCTTCCGGCAGTTGATACCGAGCAGTTGTCTAAGTCAGTCGTTATCGAGCAGTTGAATCAAGTCACTCGTTTGAAGCAGTTGTCGACTAGTGCTCGCCTAGGCTGTGTCGAGCGNTCGTTATCGAGCAGTTGAATCAAGTCACTCGTTTGAAGCAGTTGTCGACTAGTGCTCGCCTAGGCTGTGTCGAGCGTAGCGCTAACCCCCACACCGTCAAAGGTGAACTTGCTAGATTATTTCTCCGCCGGTGTGGGAGGTTGCTGCATTTGNGTGGGAGGTCGCTGCATTTGTTATTTATCCGGGGGCAAGTTCTTATAACATGAACAATTCGTAAACTACTGTGGCACTGTTCTGCACTGGTCTGTTTATCTGTGAACGGTTCGTACTCTGCATATCTGAACTTCGTGTGTGAACTGTGTCACTTAAATAGTAAATAAAAGTATGGAATAAAACAAAACCGGAACTTGACTTTATTTCATATTTAATTGGCGTCCATTTTACAGAGTCTCGTGTTACTCCGTCTTGAGCTAGTCGAGTGGAAAGTTATAGGTAGTCGGCAACTTAAAGTCGGCTGTAACGGTGCGTGTACCAACGTTACACATTTTAAATAAAAATTGTCATGTAAGTAATAAACATAGTGTGTATATTCCACCACACTCTGAAGTTAACGTCTAAGGCTAAAATAATATTTATTTATTGACTGTTATTCCAAATGAGAGGGCTTTCAAAAGTGCTCACTTTACCGCAAATAGCCTATACCTGGGTATTACTCTCTCCAACCGCCTCACTATTGCGATTTTGAGACTGTCCCTGGTAGTTACCATGCAGGTTGGCATCATGTGGGCTGTATTTTGGCTGCACTTGTTGGCCTAGAGACTGCCCCTGGTAGTTACCTTGCGGGTTGACATTGTGTGGGCTGTATATCAGCTGCATTTGTTGGCCACTCCATCCCGAAATGGTAATCCCATTACCTGACGGAGGTACNTGTGTGGGCTGTATATCAGCTGCATTTGTTGGCCACTCCATCCCGAAATGGTAATCCCATTACCTGACGGAGGTACCTGTAGTGGGTCTTGGGACTTGCCACTTCCTGCCACTAGTGCACCTGACTGTCTCTGCCATACCTGATCCACATGATACCTATGCTCCTGTCCAACACTGTCAGTAACTATATATGTGAACCGTCCTTGTACTCAGTGATTTTCCCAGGTAACCATTTCTTNTCCTGTCCAACACTGTCAGTAACTATATATGTGAACCGTCCTTGTACTCAGTGATTTTCCCAGGTAACCATTTCTTGTGCCCACTGTAGCGCCTAAACCACACACACTCATTCACCTTAAAACATCTGTTCCACCATTTTGGTGGTGGCTGTGATGAAGGCACTAGTGCCCTATGGCTAGCTGTTGGGTGAATCTGGTCCAGAGCTGTCTGCAGTGGCCTCCCCATCAGCAGTTCAGCTGGAGTCTATCGGCTACCTAAGCCTGGTGTAATTTGCAAATTTGCAGTGTAAATAACGTCCTGGCGAGTCTTGTTTGCCAATCACCAAGAGTTAGTTTCTTCAGCTTCACCTTGACAGTCTGAACCATGCGTTCTGCTTGACTGTTGCTCAATGAATGGAACGCTGTTCAAATCAGCCTGATACCATTCTTCCTTGCAAAACATTCCATCTCTTTGGACACCCGTTGTCAGAAACAGTACATTCTGGTATGCCGTGAATGCTGAAAATGTCCCTCAACTCTCAAGCTACTATTGCAGATGACGTTGATGGTACCATTTTAACATCTGGCCATTTTGAAAAAGCATCAACTGCAATCAGGAACATTTTGCCCTGGAATGGCCTGAAGAAATTGATGTGGACCCTGGCCCATGGTCTAGCTTTCTGCTCCCAGCCAATGCCCTTATTCTNTGGAATGGCCTGAAGAAATTGATGTGGACCCTGGCCCATGGTCTAGCTTTCTGCTCCCAGCCAATGCCCTTATTCTTGGGTGGGTCAGCTTGGAACTGTTAGCATTGCTGGCACTGGCCTATGAAGTGCTGAATGTCACTTTCCATCTTGGGCCACCACATATAGCTGCGTATAACTNGCATTGCTGGCACTGGCCTATGAAGTGCTGAATGTCACTTTCCATCTTGGGCCACCACATATAGCTGCGTATAACTGCTTTTGACCTCACTACACCATCATGAGTCGCATGCAGCACTCCCAGCAAATCTTTTGCAACACTGAAGATATGATCACTCTGTTTCCCCACAGAACACAGCCTTTTTAGAGAGATAATTCACTTCTCCGGTTCCAGTAGGGTTTGAGCTCTTCTGACACCACCTCTGCTCACGGCCAGTGTATATTGGTGATCTTCCTGACCACACACAGTACCGGGTCCACTTTAGTCGATCGTGCTNCTCTGCTCACGGCCAGTGTATATTGGTGATCTTCCTGACCACACACAGTACCGGGTCCACTTTAGTCGATCGTGCGATCTGTGTAGTTTCCAGTGGGGGATCCGGTAAGGCTTCCAACATCAGTACATACCCTACAGCTGGGTTTTCCCTTCCTGGTCTCTCTAGCGGCAGCCTACTTATGGCATCTGCATGCCTTATTCTTGGCCCTGCATCTGCATGCCCTAATCTTAGCCCTGGTCTGTACACAAGCTTGTAGTCAAACATTAATAGCCATAAGCTCCAACACAGAAGTCTCTGAGACAAAATATCTGGGGTCTGCCTAAATGGGTCTAACAACCATAACAGTGGTTGGTGATTCGTAACAATCATGAAGGGTTGAGCTGTTACATACTGTGTGAACGTGATGACTCCAGACATAATCGCTACCGTCTCCTTNTAACAATCATGAAGGGTTGAGCTGTTACATACTGTGTGAACGTGATGACTCCAGACATAATCGCTACCGTCTCCTTATCGATTTGAGCATAGTTATTCTCATGCTTCTGTAAGGTGTGTGAACCAGATGCGATGTCACTTTCACTCCCATCCTCTCTGACATGAGCGAGCACTGGTCCCAGACCATACTTAGAGGCATCACAGGTCAGCGTCAGTGGCTTCGTCACATCGTAATGCACCAACACGNCACTGGTCCCAGACCATACTTAGAGGCATCACAGGTCAGCGTCAGTGGCTTCGTCACATCGTAATGCACCAACACGGAGTCCGACTGAAGAAGTTCCTTTGCTGCACAAAATGCATCATTGTGGGCCTTTGACCATTCCCATTGCCTNACACGGAGTCCGACTGAAGAAGTTCCTTTGCTGCACAAAATGCATCATTGTGGGCCTTTGACCATTCCCATTGCCTCCCTTTGTCCAGCAGACGATGCAATGGTTCTGTCACACTAGCCTTGTCATGGTGGAACCTGTCGTAGAAATTTAGCAGCCCTAGACATGCATGTAATTCTTTCTTGCATGTATGTGCTGGAGCCTGGTGGATAGCTTCCACCTTCTATAATGTCGGGTGTAACCTAGTCTCGTCCAGGCAATACCCTAAAAATTTCACTGATAGCACGGCAAACCTACACTAGACTTCTTTAGTCGCAATCCGTCTTCCTCAATGCGACTTAAGGACCTGATACACTCGCTGTCAGTGCTGCTCTGTGTCTAGGCCTGTAATGAGGATATCGTCCAGCATTACTACCACTCCTGGTATCCCTGACAGCATAGTTTCCATTAATCTTTGAAACACTGCTGTGGCACAACTTACACCAAAAGGCAACCACTTCACTCTGAACAGCCCCTTCATGGTGTTCACTGTCAATAAGTTGGAAGTTTCCTCATCTATTGATACTTGCAAATAAGCGTCTGCCAAGTCCAACTTGGTGAAAATTTTACCTCAAGATAAATTAGAGAACACCTCATTGGTTGTCGGGAGTGAGTAGGCCTCCTTCTTGCACACCCTATTCAACGTACACTTGTAATCCTCACAGAAGCGCACTGATTCATAAGCTTTACAGATGACAATGATAGGGGTCGCCCAATTGGAATATGTGACAGGCTCGTAAACGCCTTGCTCCACCAATCTGTCTATTTCCTTTTCCATGCTTTCTCGTAATGCGAATGCTACTGGACGTCACATCTGAAATACTGGTTTTGCATCTGGCTCAATCTCNTTTCCATGCTTTCTCGTAATGCGAATGCTACTGGACGTCACATCTGAAATACTGGTTTTGCATCTGGCTCAATCTCTACACGTACAGGTGGTCCTGTGTATTGCCCCATCTTGACACTCGCAAACACCTTTTGATGCTGACTCACCATTCTGACTGCTTCTTCGGGCTGTACTGTGAAGATACCCTCCACAGATATGCTTAGGGGTTCCAACCAGCTATGCCCTAAGAGACTAGGTCCCNTTTCCATGCTTTCTCGTAATGCGAATGCTACTGGACGTCACATCTGAAATACTGGTTTTGCATCTGGCTCAATCTGTACACGTGGTCCTGTGTATTGCCCCATCTCGACACTCGCAAACACCTTTTGATGCTGACTCACCATTCTGACTGCTTCTTTGGGCTGTACTGTGAAGATACCCTCCACAGATATGCTTAGGGGTTCCAACCAGCTATGCCCTAAGAGACTAGGTCCCNGGGCTGTACTGTGAAGATACCCTCCACAGATATGCTTAGGGGTTCCAACCAGCTATGCCCTAAGAGACTAGGTCCCTTCCCTTCAGCCACTAGCAAGGGTAATGTAGCATCTACAGCTTTGGTATGCACATGCACCTCAAAAACCCTAGTACTCGTAACTTCTCTTGAGACCAAGTGTGCAACAGTAACTTAGCTTCTTGAAGTTCAGGTTTCTCTGGCCACAGTCACTCAAAGGTATCTTTGCTGATAATTGTAAAACCAACCCCCGTATCGACCTCCATGACTAATTCCCTGCCATCCAACCTTACTGTCATTCGTATTGGTGGCTGGTTCTTTGGTAAAATGTGTGTGCAAGCTGTACATGCTGTACAAGGCAGAATTTTCCTCAGACAAGTCCCTCTTGTTCACTACACTGTAAGCACCAATTCTCTGGTTCAGCTTCGTTTTCGTGCGGCCATCTCGGGCTCAATCTGTCTGTTTCCTTTTAACTATACATGCTCGCCCCAAATACCCTTGCTTGGAGCAGAAATTGCATACAGTGCTTTGGTGCCTGCAACTTTCTGGGCTGTGTAGGCTATTGCAACGCCAGCATGGTGGTTGTTCTGGTGCACTGTTAGGCATTGCAGATGGTCCATCCCGGTTGAGTTTGTTCCTGGGTGGGAGGCGATGCCTGCAAAGACTCACTTGATTCACTGCCTCTGCCACCTCACTCACCTCACTCTACAAATCACTCACATTTCGACTGGCCGNTCCCGGTTGAGTTTGTTCCTGGGTGGGAGGCGATGCCTGCAAAGACTCACTTGATTCACTGCCTCTGCCACCTCACTCACCTCACTCTACAAATCACTCACATTTCGACTGGCCGCTTCTGCTGCCACGGCCATATCCACAGCCGCCTGAAATGTCAACTTGTCCTTGCACAGAAATGTATTCTGGCGTGCTGTGTCGTGCACTCCACACACTAAATGATCTTGCAGCATTCTGTTCATGTCTTGAAAGTTGCAATGCGCAGATGGTCGTTACAGCTTGGTAAAATAGCTGGAAATTTATTCACCTTCGTGCCGATCACACTTGTGGAACTTGTATGATTACAATTTCGCTCGGTTTGGGTTCCAAATGATGTGATAACGTCTCCATAACCTCTATGTCCACCTCGCTTGTAGCCTTTGGTAGGACTAATGATGCCACTAAGTTGTACAGCTCAGCTCCGCATACCGTAAAAAAGACCGCCTTCTGTTCCTTGTCTGTCACTTTGTGTGCTATGAAGTAATACTGTAAAGGCTCNCGCATACCGTAAAAAAGACCGCCTTCTGTTCCTTGTCTGTCACTTTGTGTGCTATGAAGTAATACTGTAAAGGCTCTGAGTATGTTTTCCACGCGTCCCGGCCCGGAACAAATTGACCAAACAAAGTAAACAAAGCCATTGTTGGTTATGTCACGCCTGACAACATCCCGACACAAATACTGTCTTGCATACTAATTGCTTTATCTCGTCACCAGTGTTGCATCCTTGGTAGTTCACCTGGATGCAGTTACTTCTGCGCACCATCTAACAACACAGTCGCTACACAAATTAACCGCTTATATCTCACACAGGTGTGACCTCTCCCATTTCCCGCCATGACTAGGACACTTGCTGCATCCATACTCATACTGCCAACTGCGCCCTGCCAGCACACAACAGTAATGTGTCAATTTTACAATTATTTTACTTTTACTTCTGCTCACAATAAATTATAGTTAGTGTATGTTTAAGATATACTACATTTAACAATTTACCATTAATTGTCTATAGACAATGTGTACCACTATAGTTAATTAAAAATCCTAGATATATCTACACGAGTCATCACATATTCTATATTTTGAAATAAAATAAGTTCAAGAACTGCATAAATAATAATTTTAATTCTCTGCAATTTTAACAATCAACAATTCTTTTCTGCAGGAGTCACGGTGGTATAGTGGTCAGACTACTTTCCTCCCACCAAGGCAAACAGGGTTCAATCCGTGGCGGGGTTCCTCCTGGATTTTTGCATGTGGGAATTTTGCAGGACGATGACGCTGGTCGATGGGTTTTCTCGGGGGTCTCCCATAACCCCCACCCTTGCATTCCAGTGCTGCTCCATACTCACCTCACTTCACCTTCATCGGCTCTCAAGACCTCAAAGTTATGAGCCACCAAAATCTCTCTTCTCAACTATTTTATACAGGTCAAGCAAATAAACAAATATCCGTTAAATTGCTGACTAAATCACTGATCAATCAGATTCTTCATTAGTTTGCAAGGTGTCCAGTATACCTCAGGTTTAATTCTACACTGTGTCAGTTAATGCAAGTAAATGGAATTGCCTGCTGTTAGTTTTAAATTCTGCAATTTTATTACTAACATGATGCCTAGATTTAATTCAAACATCACTTTCAGACAATTAGTAAACAAATTTGTAGACACCAAGACAACCACATTTGCTAGCCATGCTACTAAGCTTCTGAATTAAAACATTGTACAGGCTGGCCCAAAAGTCACGGTAGATTATAACTTGGAAATGTTTGGGATTTATTTTTGCTAGTGATTTATTATTACAAGTGAACCATGTTGAATACTGGAGAATGGTAGAAATAGTTTTGCTCTTTGGAAGCAAAGACTACATCCATAGAGCAAAATGGTTGATGTGCCACAAACAGGATGACAAAGCACTTGACGAAGCACATTAATGGCTGGTGATGATGCATTCAACTCTGAAGAAATAAACACGTTGGACAAGTTTGGAACTAGGCTTTCCCCATACAATTGTAATAAAGCCCATCTTGAAGCACAAGTTTTACTCTTGTAAGTTGCAGTTACTGCACCATCTGACAGAAGAAAATCCTGACCATCTACTTAAAACCTACGAGTGGTTTCTGGGAAAGATGGAATAGGATGAGGAACTATTGGGCTAGGTCATGTTTGTCAATGAAGCTAATTTTTATTTGAACAATGAGGTAAATCGGCAGAGTATGTGCAACTGATCCAAAAATAATTACATTAGTTTACTGACAACAAGGAACAAGGTGCCGACCCCATCATGGTTTGGTGTTTCTGTAGAAAGATCATGTCATGGCCCATACTTTTTTGAAGGCACTCACCAGTGAAACAGACCTGGCTATGTTAGAAAGTTCATTAATTCTTAACTTGGACATAATTAGTTTGTGTCCACAGTGGTTTATATAAGATGGGGTACCCCCACCACTATTGTGGAAGGCAAGTATATCAGTGGCTGGATGAGAATGTCAGTCAATGGATAGGCTGTAGAGGTCATGTGGAATAGGCTGTCCAATCCCTGGATTTGAATCCAATAGACTTTGCAGTGTGAAACTGCCGGAAAGCAAAAATTTACAGTGTTAAAATCACTACCAAATAGCATCTGCTTGAATGATCTGCTGCTAAGGGGAATGCCTTTTTCATTAAACTTTGTCAATCACATCATGCAGGTATGTTTTTACACTGACTGCCATCACACTGAACAAATTTTGTAACCTAGTCTATGGTGCATGACTTTTTCAAAGTTATCAGAAACCTGCAGGACTTTTGGGCTATCCTGTCTTTACCATGGTGGTGAAGAGAATTGGCATTAGAAATGCCTATTAGTGCATGTGCATTTTTTAGTGCCAAAAATAATTAGTGAAAGAAAACCAGTCACCATAAGAAGCATGCAATTATAAAAAAAATAGCCAAATTAAGTGTTATATTCCTGAAAATTTGCAATTTACTGTCGCGGTTGACTGTATGCACTAGCCAAAACCAAGAATGGTATTTACTTTCTCCCTATGATAATTGTGACTATTCCCCATCTTGGGTATTATTAAAGTCTGTTGGATGTATATGACTAGCTTACATGCACTTAAACACAGTTTAGTTGGTCCCATAAAACTGTACCACTATGTAACATACTTAAAGTGACTGTCAGCAGATCGGGCAATAAATAAGGGGGAGAAATATTTGGATAATACTACATCCAACACCAAATCACTGCTCATTGGTACAATCAACCAATGGTTTTTCTGCTTATCATGCATTAAAACACCATTCCCTGAGTGATTGTGACAAATAGGTATGGTAAAATACATAATTTTGTCGTATAATTTCATCACAAGCTTTAAAATACATTGAAAATGCATTTAAACTCTAAAATAACAATCACTCAACCAACGNCGTATAATTTCATCACAAGCTTTAAAATACATTGAAAATGCATTTAAACTCTAAAATAACAATCACTCAACCAACGCATGTTTTTAGACGAACCAATGTTTATACTGTCTTCACTAGTAAAAAATTTAGCCTCCAGATGTCAGCCACTTTGCATAAATTCATAGATAGGAGTTTGGGGTCACAACAGTGATATTAATATTTAACCATATGGAAGTATAATAGTCAAAAAATGGGTGTTAACAAATTATTTTATTGAGGTTAATGTTAGAGACAACATTTATGTGTAGTACGTGATAACTATTGAACAAATAATGTATCTTATTGTTGTAATCTGCATTTGAGTGTACATATTCTAACANTACAATCAACCAATGGTTTTTCTGCTTATCATGCATTAAAACACCATTCCCTGAGTGATTGTGACAAATAGGTATAGTAAAATACATAATTTTGTCCTATAATTTCGTCACAAGCTTTAAAATACATTGAAAATGCATTTAAACTCTAAAATAACAATCACTCAACCAACACATGTTTTTAGACGAACCAATGTTTATACTGTCTTCACTAGTAAAAAATTTAGCCTCCAGATGTCAGCCACTTTGCATAAATTCATAGATAGGAGTTTGGGGTCACAACAGTGATATTAATATTTAACCATATGGAAGTATAATAGTCAAAAAATGGGTGTTAACAAATTATTTTATTGAGGTTAATGTTAGAGACAACATTTATGTGTAGAGGTCGACTGTATTGAATTTCGAGTTGTAGTACGTGATAACTATTGAACAAATAATGTATCTTATTGTTGTAATCTGCATTTGAGTGTACATATTCTAACATGAACTCATGACTAAACTGTTAAACTGAGTGGTCTGTATGCACAAGAGTAGTATTATTTTTAAATAATCAGTTTTTTTATGTAAAATACACTCACTTGCAAAAAAATTGATCACCCTGAAGGTGCCCTCACAGGGGTATATAAGTGGGTACTGGCTCAGGATATGGTAGTATGTATACAGAAAACATCAAAATATTGTACCACACCAAGCATGTATTGCAGAGGACCATCACTGCACTTAGTATGGTGTTGGGCCACTCATAGCATGAAGACAGGCGACAATACAGTCAGGCATGGAGGCATACAGATGTCGGATGTTCTCCTGAGGAAGATTCTGCTACAGCTGGCACATGTGACCCTCCAAATCCGTTGTAGTTGCAGTTGGCCGAAGTTGCTATCCAATCTGGTCCCAAACATTCTCGATGGGTGATAGGTCTGGGGACCTTAATGGCCAAGGAATCATGTTGACATCACAATAGGAGGCCAGAAATACCTATGCTGTGTGAGGCTGGGCATTATCATGCTGGAAAATGGGGTTGTCAAGCTGCACTAGGAAGGGAAGCGCAATGGTTACAGAATTTCCTGGATGTATCGCAGCACCTGCAGAGTTCCTTCAGTCACCATCAGTGGGATGCANCAGATGTCGGATGTTCTCCTGAGGAAGATTCTGCTACAGCTGGCACATGTGACCCTCCAAATCCGTTGTAGTTGCCGTTGGCCGAAGTTGCTATCCAATCTGGTCCCAAACATTCTCGATGGGTGAGAGGTCTGGGGACCTTAATGGCCAAGGAATCATGTTGACATCACAATAGGAGGCCAGAAATACCTATGCTGTGTGAGGCTGGGCATTATCATGCTGGAAAATGGGGTTGTCAAGCTGCACTAGGAAGGGGAGCGCAATGGTTACAGAATTTCCTGGATGTATCGCAGCACCTGCAGAGTTCCTTCAGTCACCATCAGTGGGATGCANAGCGCAATGGTTACAGAATTTCCTGGATGTATCGCAGCACCTGCAGAGTTCCTTCAGTCACCATCAGTGGGATGCAGGAATCATAGGAAATGGCACCCCATACCATGACACTTCTTGTTTTGGCTGTTTGCCATTGTACAATGAATCGTGGTTCATGACGCTGGCCAGAACTTATCCAGACTCGAATTTGGCAGTCATCTGTATCCAGACAGAACCGTGATCTTTCGCTGAACACCACTTGTCACCAATCCGCAAGCTGCCATGCTGCCTGTTCCTGGTAGAAGGTAACTTGTACTCTGCGATTCTCAGGTCTTAATGGTAGACGTAAGTGTTGCGACAACAGATGTCACTCTGCTAACCGCCTGGATATGGTACTGGTGGAAACAGAAATAACCCCAGCTGCTGTGATAAGTCCATGGATATGGTGCACAGTGATGCCTGTACATGCCTGTCCCATAATGAAACTATCTTCCCTGCTGGTGGCCCGCCAGGGTTCCGAACCTTCTCGAAGGGTGTATGTACCCTCCTCTTCCCACTGCATCCAACACCAACTGAAAGTGTAGGGAGAACAGCTCAAGTGGTGAGCAACATGCCGAAACTTCCAACTTACCTCTCGGAGGCAGACAATGTGGCTTCTCTCATACTCATCCAGCTGGCCAAAGCCTTGTCAAATGCACCATCGGGGCATGCTGTGTGTTCACTGAACTTGGCTCTGTGCTTCACACTTTTCACAATGCTACCAAGGCTGTATTCTGTGTCTTGCAGCTATGAATGATGGAGAGATAGTTATACCTGCTAGTGGCACGTTCACACATTAAANGGCTGTATTCTGTGTCTTGCAGCTATGAATGATGGAGAGATAGTTATACCTGCTAGTGGCACGTTCACACATTAAAACCACATTAAACACAAATGGGACATATGCCGGGCTATGACGGTGTTGTGCGACAACCTTTGTTGTACTTGCGCAATTCNCACATTAAACACAAATGGGACATATGCCGGGCTATGACGGTGTTGTGCGACAACCTTTGTTGTACTTGCGCAATTCAATCATGGTGATCAATTTTTTTTGCAAATGAGTTTATTTATAAGAAAGCACTGCTACTGATATATATGTTCAGTGAAATGAATGGTTTTCCCTCTTACTCAGAAATAAATGAAGTCTTATTTCTTGCATCTTATGCAGTGTTCTGTATTTTCAACTAATGAACACATTTTTTCCCAACTAATGATAAAATTTTCTCCCCACATGCTTTTGTTGTCATTAGGCTTAGGTAAGTGAGAATAATTATATTATGTGATCAAAAGTAACCAGACACCCACCTGAAAATGAAGTACAAGTTTGGGCCGCCCTCCAAAGGGAACACTGACTGTCAATACAGTGTTGGGTCATCCTTAGCATTCATGGCAGCCTGCACTCTCGCAGGCATACTCAATCAGGTGGCGGAAGGTTTTCTGGGGAATGGCATCCCATTCCTCGCAGTGCGCCAAAATGAGAAAAGGTATCTATGTGGGTCTGTGGGGTTTATCTCAAAGTTGGCATCCCAAAACATTTCAGAGATGTTCTATTGGATACAAATCAGGAACCTGCACAGGCCGGCCCATTAGTGAAACGTTATTGTCGCCAAACAACTCCCTCACACACCCTACAGAATGGACGGGTGCTCAGGCATGTTGAAAGACTCAATGGTCATCCCCAAACTGGTCTTCGATGGCAGGTAACATGAAAGCATTTAAAATGCCAACGTAAACATATGCCTTGACATTGCAGTATTAAGGAACAAGGGGGCCAAGCCTCCTCCTGGAGAAACATGACCATACTGTAAATCCAGTACCTCCGAATTTCACAGTCGGCATTATACATGCTGGTAGATGTCGTTCAGCAGGTATTTGCCACACCCACACCCTACCATCAGATTGCCACATTGTATACTGTGATTTATCATTCCAAACAATGGTTTACACTGTACTATTGACCAGTTTGAAAGCTCCCTATGCTGTGCGAGGCAGCATTTGGCATTTTCCTTTGTGATGTGTGGCTTATGGGCAGCTGCTTGGCCATGTGAACCAAGTTTCTGCACCTTTCATTGAACAGTCATGGCGCTTGGAGTAGATCCTGACGCAGGTTAGAAGAATTCCTGTGTGATGGTGGTGATGGATGTTTGACGATTATGCTTTATGACCCTCTTCAACATTCAACAGTCTCTGGCGGTCAACATGGGAAGTCGGCTGGTACACTTTTGGGTTGTACACATCACATTTCCACTTCACTATAACATCAGAAACATCAGTGAGTTCCTCAGACCTCCCCACTCTTCTGTCTTGCGCTGTCTGCTGACTACTGCGATCGCTGACCATGTGTTCCATGCTGTAGGTGGCACTAGTGTGTTGCTCTCTATGTAAAATACACATTTTACGGGGTGTCAGGTTACTTTTGATCACGTAGTGTATGTAGCGCTAGCCTTTTATGTATGTTCCATATTATTGAAAGATAACTTATAAGATAACAGTGGGATATTATAGAAAGATGTGTAGACATGTCAGTAAACTCATTATAACACATCTTGTTTACTACCAGATGGCTATCATGGGAGTGACTAAAATGATGGACTCAGGCCCTTTTATACTCCAGTGAAGTTTGTTATAAAGTAAAATTTGAAATTCTTTTACCAAAATATTTATTTATTGATTGCAGTTTTAAATGCCATGATTAATTGCTGGTTCTTAACTTATTTTTGCAGGTTGCGGACCAGCACAGGACACATTAGGGTGAACTGCTATGCTCNTGGTTCTTAACTTATTTTTGCAGGTTGCGGACCAGCACAGGACACATTAGGGTGAACTGCTATGCTCGGATTGGCCCCTGCAAACGAGAAAACATTGGTTTTTTATTACTGAATTTGAAATATGCACAGATTCAGACTGACAGTCGTACTCAGGTACGCAATAAAATAATTTTTCTTCTATAGTAATTTAATGTGATAACGGTACGCAACATAATGATTATGAAAATACTATATTTAATTATATTGTTAAGGCCTGTTGGCTGGGTGATGTTGGGTTAATGGAAATTTTGAGGGGCGGTGAAACAAATTACTAGGTAGGTTTGGAGTTGGATACCCAACTAGGAGCCAGACACCGTCGGCAGGCAATGTCGATTGCTGATGATGATGATCTCAAGGTACGGCAGGCCATTCGCCTGGACGTACACAGTCCCTCGGTGAAATTGTTGTGTGAGCCCCTCTGGACAGGAAAACCAGGCGTTCCCTACGCCTTATACTTATGTCGGAATGAAGTGGGCCTATTCAGGCTGACCCACACGTCTTTTACTAATAAAAGCTCTGTGTTGAGCATGCTGGTTATTAAGGTAGATTACGTGAAATCATGGTGAGAGCGGGTTGCAGGGGACCCAGACCCCGAAATGCCCAAAGGCGGTACTTGAAATGAAATAAACGAAGTCTAAAAACTTGCGTGTAATTACTCTTGCACAAAATTTTACATCATTCTCAGGTGAAAACTTTTAAGTTAGTTCTGGTCTGCTGCTCGCCAGGGGAAGAAGAGGTGGTGACTCCGGGTGTAAATGAAATAAAAAAGATTCCAGGAAGTTACGTTACTATTGCAGATATGATGGGTGCACAAAAGTTGAGTTCACCTGGAGCGCACGCACTGCGCAATATACCCTTGGAGATGCTAAACTGCAACTCAATCTGGCGAGCTCGCGCGGCGCCAACTATGGCAGCACATGGCTCGCTGAAAACTTAGAACAATTAAAAGAAACACAAACCCTTGCATATAAATGAATAAAGCGAATATATAATATACCGAGTATATGAATAATTACAATTTTAGCATGGATGGCATGAAATGAAGGTGAAAAAACTGATAAAAAAACTTGAATCCTAACTAATATTATAAATGTGAAAGTGTGTTTGTTTGGTTGTTTGTCCTTCTTTCACGTCACAACGGAAAAACGGATTGATGTGATTTTTTGTACAGAGATAGTTGAAGGGCCGGGAAGTGACATTTGCTACTTTTTCTCCCGAAAAAATATTTCAGTCCCTCAGGAAAAAAAATGTTAGTAAAAATAGCGCTTGGGGTACAATACTGGATCAATGTAAGTTGTTAGTGTGGGATAACATCGCAACGGATCAAAGTTATTTTTTGCACAGAGATAGTTGGAGAGCTGGGAAGTAACATAGGCTGCTTTTTATCCAGAGAAAATATCTCATTCCCTCGGGGAAATTTTTATTGGAAAATGAAAAAGTATACAAACGGAATAACAATGCAACAGAGCAACAGATTGACGTAATTTCTTGCACTGAAATAGTTGGAGGGCTGAAAGGTGATATTGGCTATTTTTATTGCAAGAAAATATCTCAAAATATTTACAAACGATAATAGTGAATCAAGTTGGAAAAAAGTTTGCCGCCAGCGCGCTCTCTTGCAAACACTGTCCAAACCATTAAAGATGGAACAATATCATGTAGTAAAGAATGACGTAGAATAAAAATACCTAAAAAAAACTCAACGGCAGCATATATCTATCTATAACAGAGAAATGCTAATAAGTGTTTTTACCATTTAATTCACAGAGATGTTGAGTTTTATAATATGTATAGAGTATAGAAGATTAGCACTAAGTAAAAGTCAACTTTATTTAAAAAAAAAAAAACCTAACCAATAATTCTGCAGTCCACGCGAGTGGAGCCGCTGGCACATCTAGTTAGAAAATAAATACAATTAAACCCAGAAGCGCTTGTAGGGGTGTCCTTGAATGTCCACATGCTTGGTGTGTCTTTCTTTGCTTTGAATTAATTAAAATTGTATTGCCCTACAATTTGTCTGCGTTGTCCGTCATAACGCACCCTCGTCCGCCCATGCGGCCGAGNATTAATTGCTGGTTCTTAACTTATTTTTGCAGGTTGCGGACCAGCACAGGACACATTAGGGTGAACTGCTATGCTCTGATTGGCCCCTGCAAACGAGAAAGCATTGGTTTTTTAGTACTGAATTTGAAATATGCACAGATTCAGACTGACAGTCGTACTCAGGTACGCAATAAAATAATTTTTCTTCTATTGTAATTTAATGTGATAACGATACGCAACATAATGATTATGAAAATACTATATTTAATTATATTGTTAAGGCCTGTTGGCTGGGTGATGTTGGGTTAATGGAAATTTTGAGGGGCGGTGAAACAAATTACTAGGTAGGTTTGGAGTTGGATACCCAACTAGGAGCCAGACACCGTCGGCAGGCAATGTCGATTGCTGATGATGATGATCTCAAGGTACGGCAGGCCATTCGCCTGGACGTACACAGTCCCTCGGTGAAATTGTTGTGTGAGCCCCTCTGGACAGGAAAACCAGGCGTTCCCTACGCCTTATACTTATGTTGGAATGAAGTGGGCCTATTCAGGCTGACCCACACGTCTTTTACTAATAAAAGCTCTGTGTTGAGCATGCTGGTTATTAAGGTAGATTACGTGAAATCATGGNGACCCACACGTCTTTTACTAATAAAAGCTCTGTGTTGAGCATGCTGGTTATTAAGGTAGATTACGTGAAATCATGGTGAGAGCGGGTTGCAGGGGACCCAGACCCCGAAATGCCCAAAGGCGGTGCTTGAAATGAAATAAACGAAGTCTAAAAACTTGCGTGTAATTACTCTTGCACAAAATTTTACATCATTCTCAGGTGAAAACTTTTAAGTTGGTTCTGGTCTGCTGCTTGCCAGGGGAAGAAGGGGTGGTGACTCCGGGTGTAAATGAAATAAAAAAGATTCCAGGAAGTTACGTTACNGCTGCTTGCCAGGGGAAGAAGGGGTGGTGACTCCGGGTGTAAATGAAATAAAAAAGATTCCAGGAAGTTACGTTACTATTGCAGATATGATGGGTACACAAAAGTTGAGTTCACCTGGAGCGCACGCACTGCGCAATATACCCTTGGAGATGCTAAACTGCAACTCAATCTGGCGAGCTCGCGCGGCACCAACTATGGCAGCACATGGCTCGCTGAAAACTTAGAACAATTAAAAGAAACACAAACCCTTGCATATAAATGAATNATGGCAGCACATGGCTCGCTGAAAACTTAGAACAATTAAAAGAAACACAAACCCTTGCATATAAATGAATAAAGCTAATATATAATATACCGAGTACATGAATAATTACAATTTTAGCATGGATGGCATGAAATGAAGGTGAAAAAACTGATAAAAAACTTGAATCCTAACTAATATTATAAATGTGAAAGTGTGTTTGTTTGGTTGTTTGTCCTTCTTTCACGTCACNAAAAAACTTGAATCCTAACTAATATTATAAATGTGAAAGTGTGTTTGTTTGGTTGTTTGTCCTTCTTTCACGTCACAACGGAAAAACGGATTGATGTGATTTTTTGTACAGAGATAGTTGAAGGGCCGGGAAGTGACATTTGCTACTTTTTCTCCCAAAAAAATATTTCAGTCCCTCAGGAAAAAAAATGTTAGTAAAAATAGCGCTTGGGGTACAATACTGGATCAATGTAAGTTGTTAGTGTGGGATAACATCGCAACGGATCAAAGTTATTTTTTGCACAGAGATAGTTGGAGAGCTGGGAAGTAACATAGGCTGCTTTTTATCCAGAGAAAATATCTCATTCCCTCGGGGAAATTTTTATTGGAAAATGAAAAAGTATACAAACGGAATAACAATGCAACAGAGCAACAGATTGACGTAATTTCTTGCACTGAAATAGTTGGAGGGCTGAAAGGTGATATTGGCTATTTTTATTGCAAGAAAATATCTCAAAATATTTACAAACGATAATAGTGAATCAAGTTGGAAAAAAGTTTGCCGCCAGCGCGCTCTCTTGCAAACACTGTCCAAACCATTAAAGATGGAACAATATCATGTAGTAAAGAATGATGTAGAATAAAAATACCTAAAAAAAACTCTGAGGGAGGTGCTGACGCACCTTCCTCCTGCATGGGTGGTCAGCGGACCTCGACATTGGGGTTGCCATCATGGGGAACCTAGCCACTTAGTGCGGCGGCGTTGCAGAAGTCACCTTGTGTTAGGCGCAGGTCATACCGGTGCACCTTGACAGTGTTTCNCCACTTAGTGCGGCGGCGTTGCAGAAGTCACCTTGTGTTAGGCGCAGGTCATACCGGTGCACCTTGACAGTGTTTCTGCGAAGCCGGACCAGGTAGGTGGTAGGTCCGTTAGCTCGTATAATCACATTCGGCCCACTCCACTTTGCCGNTTTCTGCGAAGCCGGACCAGGTAGGTGGTAGGTCCGTTAGCTCGTATAATCACATTCGGCCCACTCCACTTTGCCGCAAATCCCACGCAGAAGTCTCTGCGGGCGCGAATGGGCATAGACATGCTGACCGGGTCGCAGTCGAGGTGGTGGTTGCGTTGTGGTCGGCAGCCACCGCGCGATGTAACCTCGTTGGTGAGTGCGTACCTCTTGGTGTTCCCTCTCATGCCACTCACGTCAGGCGTCACTGCTGACTGGGTCACCACTGTCTTCTGCCTGCTGTGCCCCAAACTCACCAGGCAGGGTGAGTTTGGGGCACAGCAGGACATCAGCAGGTGACTTGCCGGTGGCTGCGTTAATGTGACACAGAGGGTGAAGAGGATTGCGGGCAGCTGGTCGCCCACACGGAGCAGCAGCTGGGTCTTGAACTCATAGTTGCAGCGTTCCATGGGGTTGGCATGTGGGTGGTGGATTGCCGTCTTCAGGTGTCGCACTCCCCAACGAGCACACAATTCTCGCCACTTCGTGCCGGTGAATTGTGTGCCATTATCTGTAAGTAGGTTCTGCAAATATCCTCACCTGGGGAAGAAGTCTGTTTGCAGGACCTTGGCAACATTCGTGGCTTGTGCACTACAAACGGGATATGCCTCAACCCACCTGGAGAAGTTGTCGGTGACCACCATGATGAATCTCTTCCCCTTGAGGTCGAGCGACACCGTCTCGAAGGGCTTAGTAGGCAGTCGGGGCAATTTTTGTTGTACCCCGTCAGCTTGCAGTGCTTTGAAATGGTTGCTCTTAACACACTGTTGCATGTACCTGCATGCTTGGTTAGTCCGGGCCAAAAGAAATGATCACGCACATTGCGAATTGGTTGCTTCCGTCCCCGGGTGTCCTGCTATGTTGCTATAGTGTGCATCTCTCAGTATCTGCTCTCTAACACTGAGGGGAACAAACAGTCTCCACACATCATAGTTACGAGGTGAACATGTTTATAAATAGCCNTCTGCTCTCTAACACTGAGGGGAACAAACAGTCTCCACACATCATGGTTACGAGGTGAACATGTTTATAAATAGCCATCTATTATGCGCCAACACTCGACAGCTTGCTGGGTGCAACGNCATGGTTACGAGGTGAACATGTTTATAAATAGCCATCTATTATGCGCCAACACTCGACAGCTTGCTGGGTGCAACTGTCTTTCTGTTCACAAGTGAGTGTTCTGTCTCTAGCTGTGCTTGCACTATGTCACGGTATAGATCACGTACAGTGGTACTGATTTGGTGAAGGCTTACTTCACTCAGTGGTTCAAGCATTGTGGGTGGTAATATCTTCTACCGCTCTGCGTCGTCCTGCANTCTGCTCTCTAACACTGGGGGGAACAAACAGTCTCCACACATCATAGTTACGAGGTGAACATGTTTATAAATAGCTATCTATTATGCGGCAACACTCGACAGCTTGCTGGGTGCAACGGTCTTTCTGTTCACAAGTGAGTGTTCTGTCTCTAGCTGTGCTTGCACNCAACACTCGACAGCTTGCTGGGTGCAACGGTCTTTCTGTTCACAAGTGAGTGTTCTGTCTCTAGCTGTGCTTGCACTATGTCACGGTATAGATCACGTACAGTGGTACTGATCTGGTGAAGGCTTACTTCACTCAGTGGTTCAAGCATTGTGGGTGGTAATATCTTCTACCGCTCTGCGTCGTCCTGCANTGGTGAAGGCTTACTTCACTCAGTGGTTCAAGCATTGTGGGTGGTAATATCTTCTACCGCTCTGCGTCGTCCTGCACCACAACGTCAGCGCATGGTAACCTGGACAGTGCGTCTGCTAGCTGGTTTTCACTGCTCAGGACATGCTCCACGACAAAGTCATAAGCTTGAAGAAGCAATGCCCACCGGGTCAGCTTACTGCATGCCTCGTGCATGTNACATGCTCCACGACAAAGTCATAAGCTTGAAGAAGCAATGCCCACCGGGTCAGCTTACTGCATGCCTCGTGCATGTTGTAGAACCAGACTTAGCAGCGGTTGTCGGTGTGAAGCATGAAGCACGGTACTTCTTGATGGACCATACCACAGCCAAGCATTCACTTTTGTTGACGTCGTACCTCCATCCAGTTGGTCCGAACTTGGCACTAAGGAAGTCGATGATGTGACGTTCGCCATTGTCACTGNGACGTCGTACCTCCATCCAGTTGGTCCGAACTTGGCACTAAGGAAGTCGATGATGTGACGTTCGCCATTGTCACTGCACTGGTAGATCATTGCACCGAGTCCTACTTAGCTGGCATTGGTCTGCACGTAGAGGTGTTTTGTGGTGTCTTACCTCGCCAAGGTTGGGCACATGAAACGTGACTTGATTTTCTAGAAGGTGTCGTCAGCAGGGTCGTCCCATTGAAACCGCCACTGGGTTGACAGCAGATAGGTGAGTACTGCTGTTATGACGGCAAAGTCCTGGATGTGCTCTTGGAGCCAGTTTATCAACCCAAAGGACTTTTGGAGCTGCTTGCGCGTACATGGTGTTGGTTACTCGTCGATCAGCTGCAGTTGCTCAGGGTTGGGTTTGTTGCCTTCCGTGTCGACGTCATGCCCCAGGAAATCTATGCTGGTCTTTCTGAGGTGGCATTTTGCAGTTGCGCACGTGAGGCCTTTGATGGCCAACCTCTCGAGCACTAGTGACAGGTGCTGTAAGTGCTCCTCCCAACTTGCCGACCATATCACCACGTCGTCCGGGTAGGCGAGTGTGAATTTCAGGATGAGGCCGTNAAGTGCTCCTCCCAACTTGCCGACCATATTACCACGTCGTCCGGGTAGGCGAGTGTGAATTTCAGGATGAGGCCGTCCAACACTCTTACTATCATCACCTGGAATGTGGCCGGTGCACACTTCAGTCTGAACGGCATGGTGCAGAACTGAAAACACCTGCCGTTGGGGCTGTGAAAGCTGTCTTGCCACAGTCTTAAAGCTTGACGGGCACTTGCCAATAGCCGCTCTTAAGATCAAGGGATGACATGACCTTGGCTTGTCCTAAGGAACTGAGGGCATCTTTGGCGCTGATGTATGGTGGTAATGCACTACATGTCACTTGGTTCATCGGCCAAAAGTCTACACAAAACCTCCACGTTCAGTCTTTTTTAGGTGCCAGTGTTATGGCAGAATTGAAGTCGCTGTTTGTTGGTTCAACAACATTTCTTGAATTTGTTGTTTAATAATTATTGCTTGGTGCGGTAAATAACTGCATGGTGAAGTGTACACTGAGGCGACAAAAGTCATGGGATACCTCCTGATATTGTGTCGGACCTCCTTTTGCCCGGCGAAGTGCAGCAACTTGACGTGGCATGGACTCAACAAGTCGTTGGAAATCCCCGGCAGAAATATTGAGCCATGCTGCCTCTATAGACGTCCATAATTGCGAAAGTGTTGCCGGTGCAGGAGTTTGTGCACAAACTGACTTCTCGATTATGTCCCATAAATGTTTGATGGGATTCATGTCGGGCGATCTTGGTGGCCAAATCATTCGCTGGAATTGTCCAGAATGTTCTTCAAACCAATCGCGAACAGTTGTGGCCCGGTGACATGGCGCATTGTCATCCATAANTTGCGAACAGTTGTGACCCGGTGACATGACGCATTGTCATCTATAAAAATGCCATTGTTGTTTGGGTACATGAAGTCCATGAATGGCTGCAAGTGGTCTCCAGGTAGCTGAACATAGCCCTTTCCAGTCAATGATTGGTTCAGTTGGACCAGAGGACCCAGTCCATTCCATATAAAAACAGTCCACACCATTATNAACATGACGCATTGTCATCTATAAAAATGCCATTGTTGTTTGGGTACATGAAGTCCATGAATGGCTGCAAGTAGTCTCCAGGTAGCTGAACATAGCCCTTTCCAGTCAATGATTGGTTCAGTTAGACCAGAGGACCCAGTCCATTCCATATAAAAACAGTCCACACCATTATGGAGCCACCACCAGCTTGCACAGTTTCTTGCTGACAACTTGGGTCCATGGATTCGTGGGGTCTGCGCCACACTCAAACCCTACCATCAGCTCTTACCAACTAAAATCGGGACTCATCTGAACAAGCCACGGTTTTCCAGTCGTCTAGGGTCCAATCGATATGGTCACGAGCCCAGGAAAGGCGCTGCAGGCGATGTCGTGCTGTTAGTAAAGGCACTCGAGTCTGTCTTCTACTGGCATAGCCCAGTACAGCCAGAGTTCGCCGCACTGTCCTAACGGACATGTCCGTCGTATGTCCCACATTTATTCCTGCGGTTATTTCACGCAGTGTTGCTTGTNCCGCACTGTCCTAACGGACATGTCCGTCGTATGTCCCACATTTATTCCTGCGGTTATTTCACGCAGTGTTGCTTGTCTGTTAACATTGACCATTCTGCGCACATGTCGTGGTCTTGGTCATTAAGTGCAGGTGGTCGGCCACTGCGTTGTCCATGGTGGGAGGTTATGCCTGAAATTAGGTATTCTCTGCACACTCTTGACACTGTGGATCTCGGAATGTTGAATTCCCTAACCATTTCCGAAATGGAATGTCCCATGCGTCTAGCTCCAACTACCATTCCGCGTTCAAAGTCTGTTAATTCCTGTCGTGCGGCCATAATCACGTCAGAAACCTTTTCACATGAATCACTTGACTACAAATGAAAGCCCAACCAATGCACTGCCCATTTATACATTTTGTACGTGATACTACTGCCATGTGTGTATTTACATATTGCTATCCCATAACTTTTGTCACCTCTGTGTATATAGGCTTGTATTGCACTAGCAGTATGGCATGCTCAGCTACTGTGGTTCGACGAAGGGCTTTGTGCACTGCAAACAGGCCTCGGCGCTCGTCAAGGAGCTGCTGAAAAGCTGCCTGGTGTTCGGGCGCTACATTGTTGTCAAANCTGCAAACAGGCCTCGGCGCTCGTCAAGGAGCTGCTGAAAAGCTGCCTGGTGTTCGGGCGCTACATTGTTGTCAAAGTCCACTAGTAAAACAGCTGGTACTGTATCGGCTGGTTGCGGGTCAAGGTTATGTACTGTGTGTCGCTCCTTCAGGCCGAAATGGATGGGACATGCCACGTGTTCAACTATGGTATTTTGTTCAGTAAGCCATGGTACATCAAGGCTGGCATCTTCGCTAATGTCCGAGGTAACAACTGCTGTGGTTANGTATTTTGTTCAGTAAGCCATGGTACATCAAGGCTGGCATCTTCGCTAATGTCCGAGGTAACAACTGCTGTGGTTATTGTTTCTAGGTCACGCATGCAACCTGCCACTGTGGCTTGACCTAGTTCTGTACTGGTGTGTTGATTTGTGGCTAAACGAACTACGTGAGTGGCTGGAGTGATANGTATTTTGTTCAGTAAGCCATGGTACATCAAGGCTGGCATCTTCGCTAATGTCCGAGGTAACAACTGCTGTGGTTTTTGTTTCTAGGTCACGCATGCAACCTGTCACTGTGGCTTGACCTAGTTCTGTACTGGTGTGTTGATTTGTGGCTAAACGAACTACGTGAGTGGCTGGAGTGATATCTGTAGAATGCACGAAACTCAGCTGTATGAAGTTATTTAAGGCAGCGGTGTCTATTAATGTGTGGCAATGACGACTGTCGATAAACACTTAAATGGGATGAACTATGAATGACTGCTACTAACCTGGTTAATCAGAGCTTTCTGCAGCATCAAATTGGTAATATTGTCCGGGACTGGGGTGTTGGGAATGCCCTGCTCCTTTGCCCCTGTTTCCCGTTTCCTGGATTGCTGTTTGCATGGTGAATTGTTTGTTTGAGGTGGGGATTGTTAGGGCATATACTGTGCCAATGGTATTCCTGACTTTCACGCTAGCGGCACATAGTTCGCGGTGGTTGGCTTCTGTCCTACTTCACATTTTTGTTTCGCGCACTGTCTGTCACACTATTATTTTTGTTGTCACTTGCATCAGTAATTTTTTCTGTACTACTTCCTGCACTGGAATTTTTGTCCTGTTGTTAACTGAAAGAGTGTGTTTTAGCACTGTTTTGCACTGTGTCTTATCCCTTCACACTGTCTTGACGTTGCTCATGGCTCCATCCTGCGGCACGGATTTCGCTCCAAGATTATCGCGGCGAGCATGAGTTCATTGAGGCTGCTATTGAGCAGTGGTACCAATGCGGCACTGTATTCTGGGCGCACTGTTTCTGCCACCACTTCGAGCTCGGGCTGGTGTGGGTGGAAACGTCTGACAAGAGGTATTTTTCTGATGATAAANCTGTTTCTGCCACCACTTCGAGCTCGGGCTGGTGTGGGTGGAAACGTCTGACAAGAGGTATTTTTCTGATGATAAATGTGGTTAATTTCTGCGTTGGCTATTGCTCTTCTAATGTCAGTTTGCTTTGTGCTTGAAGTGATGTGAATGCTCCTCCTAAGCAACACTGGAAAGCATGGAGGCACTCCTCCCAGCTAGGCCACTCCTCCACGCATACCCCATAGCATTGCAGGTGTACTGTACAGTCATTCAGGAACGCAGATGTGTTCTCTGTAGGTGATCCCGCAAAGGTGGGTAGTTACTGGAATCGTAAGGGCCTGGCAACACTTGTTGCTCCAGGCGCAAGTGTTGTGATGGCTGCAGTGGTTTGGTTTTGCCTTCTGCTGCTTTGTGGCCACTAGCTCGCAGCTGGTGGAACAAAGTTGGGCGTGGGAAATTGTGTCACCAGGTTTGGTTGCAGAAATTGTGGTGCGTGAGTTGGTAGCACTGGAATTATCTGTTGGGGGAAGGCAGGNGTGTCACCAGGTTTGGTTGCAGAAATTGTGGTGCGTGAGTTGGTAGCACTGGAATTATCTGTTGGGGGAAGGCAGTCGTGGGAAAGTAGGTGGCGAGTGGTGGTAAGTAAGGGGCAGATGGTAGTAGAGGGAGAGATGCTGAAGTCAAATCCNGTCACCAGGTTTGGTTGCAGAAATTGTGGTGCGTGAGTTGGTAGCACTGGAATTATCTGTTGGGGGAAGGCAGGCGTGGGAAAGTAGGTGGCGAGTGGTGGTAAGTAAGGGGCAGATGGTAGGAGAGGGAGAGATGCTGAAGTCAAATCCNTGGGAAAGTAGGTGGCGAGTGGTGGTAAGTAAGGGGCAGATGGTAGGAGAGGGAGAGATGCTGAAGTCAAATCCAGCTGGCGGGGTGTGGAATGAGTGAGCAGCGTTGCTTTGTTTACATCTGCCAAGTGCGCACTGATAGCGTGTGACAATTGTGGTGCAGTGTCAGACGCTGCTGTACATTACCGACACGTGAATTTGCGGTCTTTGGCTGCAAACATTGCTCGAGTACATGTACCGCACACACCCAGCATTTTAACACGTCATTACTTTCGCCCCCTGGACACATTGGGCAGTGACATTGCATTGGTTGACAGTCTGGACAAGTTAATAAATCTTTGTACACTTTAGAAGTGTTTAATTTATTGTTTTTGCTGTGGCACTGTGAGCACTGAAAGCTCCGGTTTTGTACAGTCGGAAGTTTGGTTGCGGTTAGGCACATTGAATGGTAATGCTGTAGGCACAAAGTACACTGGAGAGTAGGGATACCTTANGAAGTTTGGTTGCGGTTAGGCACATTGAATGGTAATGCTGTAGGCACAAAGTACACTGGAGAGTAGGGATACCTTAGCCCATGCACAGTAAACTGGCACACAAAATTTTGTTGATTGGGAGCTGAATGTTTGAATTTTGTTGTATGGTATCGTCCAAAACTTCAAATTTACGCTGGCTTTGAACTTGATTTATCACATCGGAGNCAAGTTTGGTTGCGGTTAGGCACATTGAATGGTAATGCTGTAGGCACAAAGTACACTGGAGAGTAGGGATACCTTGGCCCATGCACAGTAAACTGGCACACAAAATTTTGTTGATTGGGAGCTGAACGTTTGAATTTTGTTGTATGGTATCGTCCAAAACTTCAAATTTACGCTGGCTTTGAACTTGATTTATCACATCGGAGNGTTTGAATTTTGTTGTATGGTATCGTCCAAAACTTCAAATTTACGCTGGCTTTGAACTTGATTTATCACATCGGAGCTGTCTATGTGTTCGCGGTTGTTCACGGTGCGGTTGCTCATTGGGGTGGTCTTACGAGCGAACTTGTTGTGCCTAATTCGTACTTGGCTACTACATCCTGTGGGATGGGGCGCAACCATTGCCAACACAAAGGCGTCGGGACGCCTACAGTTGTAAGGCCAGTCATTGTTGACGGTCGCGGTGCGGCAACCAAGCCTGGTGTTGGAGGTCAAGGCCACGGCAAACCCCTCGCGGCTGACCTTCCTGCGCTCGCGTGGAGGTGTATACCGACCGGCGGTGCAGAGGGGTGCACGTCTGCGTACACAGCCCGTTGCACCAATCGATACTCCCAGCTGATGTTGAAGTGCTGAAGTGGGGGAAGGGGGTGAGTGCAGGTACACCCGTCTGCTCTGCTGCACAGTTCATGGTGCTGGAGGGGGAGATGGGTGATGTGACGCCTCTGTGTGTCGTTCTGGCATCTGGTTGGCGTCAGAGCNGTTCATGGTGCTGGAGGGGGAGATGGGTGATGTGACGCCTCTGTGTGTCGTTCTGGCATCTGGTTGGCGTCAGAGTGTTGTCCCAGGTTGATCGCACTGCTCCTGACGTGCCCTTGATGTTGTCAGGGTGAAAAACAAGTGGGAAAAATGCTTAAAGAGGGGTTGAGGTGCCGGGAAATTTTGGAGGTTTTTGGGTCGAAAAACGTGAGGAATGATGAAGGAACGGTACGCCACACAGAAGGGCAACAATTTAACACCCTTTGGCTGGGTGGTGTTNAAACGTGAGGAATGATGAAGGAACGGTACGCCACACAGAAGGGCAACAATTTAACACCCTTTGGCTGGGTGGTGTTGGGTTAATGGAAGTTTTGAGGGGTGATGAAAAACTGTTAGGTGGGTTAGGAGTTGGATACCCAACTAGGCGCCAGACACTGTTGGCAGGCGGTGTCGATTACTGCTGCTGCTGATGATGATGATCTCNGTTGGATACCCAACTAGGCGCCAGACACTGTTGGCAGGCGGTGTCGATTACTGCTGCTGCTGATGATGATGATCTCAGGGTACGGTGGGCTGTTCGCCTGGACGTACACAGTCCCTCTGTGAAATTGTTGGATGAGCCCCTCTGGACAGGAAAGCCAGGCATTCCCTAGGCCTGATACTTACTTCGGAATGAAGTGGGCCTATTCAGACTGACCCACATGCCTTTTACTGATAAAAGCTCGGTGTTGAGCATGCTGGTTATTAAGGTAGATTATGTGAAATTACGGTGAAAGCAGGTTGTTGGGGACCTGGACCCTGAAACGTCCGAAGGCGGTGCTTGAAATGAAAAGCACGAAGTCTGATGACTCACGTGTAATTACTCATGCACAAAACTTTATAACACTCTCAGGTGAAAACTTTAAGTTGGTTCTGGGCTGCAGCCCGCCGGATGGGCTAAACTGAAAACAGCACGAATGACCACTGTGGAATTACTGTGATTTTAAGCTTACCCAGGTAATGCAAGTCCTGGGGAAGACTCAGAGTGAAAATGAAATAAAAAAGTTTCCAAGAAATTACGTTACTACAGTAGAGCACCCCTCAACCGGAATCGTCGGGGGAAGGGCTATTCCAGTTGAGGGAAAATTCCGGTTATGGGAAATGAGGGTGGGATGGTGTGAAAAATAACACATTTTTAGTCTGAACTTGTGTATATGTGGCACATAATTTTAACTTAAGAAATCGATGAGTGTAAATTATAATTTTTATCCTTAAAGTTACAAAACCATTTAAAAAAAACACTACTTACTGATTATGAAATGTGAGTCATAAAACTCCCAGCGCTGGCTGCGTTAATGACCTTCATTCTCAACCTTTTAGCAGGGTTTCTTATCTCTCCGAATGTGTGTCTGCCTGAGTAAGCGAGATCTGGATATCATGTTACTGTTTATGTTGCCGTGCATCTGATAAAACTTCTGGAAGAATAGTATTTTTGTGTGTATAGGCCCCACATTTTTACAAAAAAAATGACAAAAAGTGGGGTGCGGTTTATTTACGAGATNGGGTGCACGTCTGCGTACACAGCCCGTTGCACCAATCGATACTCCCAGCTGATGTTGAAGTGCTGAAGTGTAAGGGAAGGGGGTGAGTGCAGGTACACCCGTCTGCTCTGCTGCACAGTTCATGGTGCTGGAGGGGGAGATGGGTGATGTGACGCCTCTGTGTGTCGTTCTGGCATCTGGTTGGCGTCAGAGCGTTGTCCCAGGTTGATCGCACTGCTCCTGACGTGCCCTTGATGTTGTCAGGGTGAAAAACAAGTGGGAAAAATGCTTAAAGAGGGGTTGAGAGAGAGAGAGAGAGAGAGAGAGAGAGAGAGAGAGATAGAGATAGAGATAGAGAGATAGAGAGAGATAGAGAGAGAGATAGAGAGAGAGATAGAGAGAGAGATAGAGAGAGAGATAGAGAGATAGAGAGAGAGATAGAGAGAGAGATAGAGAGAGATAGAGAGAGAGATAGAGAGAGAGAGAGAGATAGAGAGAGATAGAGAGAGAGATAGAGAGAGAGATAGAGAGAGAGATAGAGAGAGAGATAGAGAGAGAGAGAGAGAGAGAGAGAGAGAGAAAACCAAATTTTTCCTAGGTATAGCTGAAGATTTCCGGCTTGCTTATAAGAAGATGATAAAATCTTGACTTGTGCATAAATGGCACAAATTAAATGTGTAGCGCAACAGCTGCTCAANGCTTATAAGAAGATGATAAAATCTTGACTTGTGCATAAATGGCACAAATTAAATGTGTAGCGCAACAGCTGCTCACTATCCACAGACACTGTTGGTATCTGCTCTAGCCTGTAGCCCCAGTAGCCAGTACCGCGACAGGCTTTGAATGATACCCACCACTTTTTCCATTTCCTTGCATGTACAGTTTTTTTTAAATTATGAAGCTAAGTAAACCTTGTGTAAGCACCAGTAGTTGCAAAAGGAAAGTGGTTCACAAACAAGATTGATCTAGAAGAGTAGACTTTTTTTTACTAAATCACATCAAAAAGAAATTTTGCGAAAGTATAAATTTCAAAATAAGAAGTTTGACAGCAAGAGCGTGTGATGTCGGTGAACTTATAGTGCGACTAATATGCAAGGANTAAATTTCAAAATAAGAAGTTTGACAGCAAGAGCGTGTGATGTCGGTGAACTTATAGTGCGACTAATATGCAAGGAAGGAAAGAGCAGCATTGCGTATACATCAAAAGCAATATTTGTGTCACCTTAAAAAAATGTGAGGGAATGAGTGATTTAACTTTGCTGAGCAGTACTATAATTTTAAGTTAAAGGAGCGAGTAGGGGATGGGGAAGAGGGGTAATTCCGACAGAAAATTATGGTAGCTATGCGTGAGAAAATAGGTTATATAGTTTCGGAAAGCTCCATGGCAAGATTTTTGCAAAGTGTCAGTTTTTGTTATAATAAATTGAGTGATGGGCGGAAGTTTGTAATAGAAAGGAATGACATTGCAAATGCGTTGATAGGTAAAAAGAGTTGTGCTGCCATTACAAGCTACAGTGGTTACACAACGATGAATAATTTTATATACTACACCCAACAGTAAGTAAATGAAAATAATTACATCTATATTTAATAGACGTTGCAAATATGTAAATTTAAGTGTCAGAATGTTTTTGCTACGAAAGTAAAAATGTACCATTTCGCCTGCTCAAGTAGTTTCCTAATAGATACAAACTCCGAAGTATATTGTGCACGTGCTTTACTGATTTCTGTTTCTACTATATTCAATTGTTCCTATTTATATAAGAATAGTAATTTGTAGTACTACAATAGAAATTTCATGATACATGTATTATGTGGGATGGGTGCTTGATAAATGTGGCGGCATGGCTTGGTAATGCTCCCCGATAGGCTGATACTGAGCTGCCCAGAAATTCTGTGCCTGGTATAGCAATGTTCTTTCCATGCATTGAAATATCATCTGTCTTTGTAACACTTTCCTCAACACATTAAATTGTATGCTGCTTCCACCATTTCATCTTTCCCAGACTTTCTTTTTGTCATTGTAGATGTAGTCAGTGGTGGCAGGTAATGCTATCAGAAGAACTTGTTTTCATAGTTGTATCAGTAAGTTCATAATCTTCAGTTGAAAAGCTTGAAGATGACTCCACCATCATGACATGAAACATTGCCATCTATACTGTCATCATTAGCATCAACTTGGAACAACATTAACATTTGATATACTTGTCAACAGTGATGGTAATGCAATGTAACACTACAAAAAGTATGGTACTAGCCAGTTTTCGTTGAAGTCAATAGTATTATAGGTGCGTGTAACTATTACATATTTTCCACGATACAGTGCACAATGTTCTGTAGTACGAAGCATGGCTTAACATACACAAAAGATATTTTTACAAGATGCCAGAGGGGCATATCCGTGTTTGTAAAGGATGCAGATATTTAAAAATAAAAGAACTAAATTTGATTGTTAATTTATTTACACACTTATTATTTACAGCATTAATCTATCCATCTCCACTATTACTCTTTTTATTTCTCAATAAACGCAGTATTTAATGTTTTTCTCAACTTTAATGAAAGTCCTTTTCAATGTCTCTGTTTGNTTTTTATTTCTCAATAAACGCAGTATTTAATGTTTTTCTCAACTTTAATGAAAGTCCTTTTCAATGTCTCTGTTTGGTTATAGTCAATTAACTCACACTCATCATTAACACATGTTCAGTTTGTCTGTTGCCATTATTTGAAATGTCTTTCACTCACGCATTCAGTTCAATAGTCCAACCTACCAGTTGCACCCTTCACTGCACCNGCCATTATTTGAAATGTCTTTCACTCACGCATTCAGTTCAATAGTCCAACCTACCAGTTGCACCCTTCACTGCACCAATGCTTGTAGTCACAGATTTTCCCCCCGCTGGTCACTTTCGACGCCACTTGTTGTGCTTAAGGTCATACAATCGCCCAAACTCCCGACTCTCATCAACTCTCAGCTCAAAGGCCCATCACACTTATATTGTTTCAGTCACCGAATCTGGAAGGTTCGCCGCACCCCGAGTCATGCTGAGAGAAACTAAGTCGTTAACCAGAAAATTCCTTCAGATAAACATAGATATTCAATCTGCTGAAGGTCAGGCACGTGCAAGCCATATAAAGGCTTTTCATGGTGCCATGCGGAAGAATGTGCGGTGGTATGCCTTTATAACTTAAAACCCTGATAGGATTATCTGTCACGTGTCATTCAAACATGTCCTTAACTTCTGCTCGCTCGTACAGGACAGGTCAAGGGAAGCGGATCCATAACACTGCCCCCTTCTCAAGTCTGTTCGTCCTGAACAGATTCTGCAACATTCCGACCTTAGTAGAGTCATTCGGTCAATATGGGCAGCCTTTGGCTCGGCCCAAGAGCCTTGACTACAAATCCAAAAGACCACATCATTGATCTTCAGAATCCTATAGGGANAGCCTTTGGCTCGGCCCAAGAGCCTTGACTACAAATCCAAAAGACCACATCATTGATCTTCAGAATCCTATAGGGACCTTCCCAACATTTCTGTAGATTTGAGTATACTTTTCGTTTCAGTGGGTTGTACAGCCACACCGCCCTTCTTGAAANCCTTCCCAACATTTCTGTAGATTTGAGTATACTTTTCGTTTCAGTGGGTTGTACAGCCACACCGCCCTTCTTGAAATACTTCGCCCAACATTCTCCTGTTATACCGGGTCTTCATTCTGTTACTATATAGTCTTTTGTGCCTTACAGAAGGACTAATACCTTCATTACCGGTTTGAAAGGATGATGCAAATACACAATTTACCCTTGCATCTTCCTTTAGACTACGTCTACCAATCTAAAAAATGCTGGCTTTTGCGGTGGATGCTGGAGGTTGTGGCTGGATCCTCATTCGATGTACTCTGAAGCACTGGTAACTCCTGTCAACTGCCCTACTCCCCTTCTCGAGCTCATGCAAATTGTTCTTTGCCCCCCCCCCCCATGCACTTGCTCCATGGGACATCTATCCTCNGCAAATTGTTCTTTGCCCCCCCCCCCCATGCACTTGCTCCATGGGACATCTATCCTCATAGCCACTACTGAGAGGGGCTGTCACATCACTTGCTCCATGCCATGGGCTCCTTTCACTGTGACACAGTGTGCAAAGTGCGTCTGGACAACACTCGATGCAATATCTCAGTTTTTGGGCATATGCACGAAGCTCACAAATTTCTTGACGCAAGTGCTTGCATGTGCTCATCGAAGCCATGTGTTCATCACCTCACTGCCTCTTTTCCCGCTGCTGCTTCTATTCTGCTGCTGCTGCTTTTGTGGGCAGTAGGCTCTCAGGTGCCCCAGCTGTTCACATTGTAAGAGGGACTATATGAAGGTTGTACAGGCAGTCCTCTACTTTCATACACAATGTGTTCCTAAATTTGTGTATGAAAGTTGAAATGTATGAAAGTAGAACCCTTATTTTAATGTGATAAATGAGGTTCCGTTCCTACATGGGAAAAAAAACGTAACTAAACAAAAAAAATATTCAGAACAATATATTTACACACAAAGAAACAAGATCATGCATCAAAGTTATTTAAAAGTGTTTAANCTTATTTTAATGTGATAAATGAGGTTCCGTTCCTAGATGGGAAAAAAAACGTAACTAAACAAAAAAAAATATTCAGAACAATATATTTACACACAAAGAAACAAGATCATGCATCAAAGTTATTTAAAAGTGTTTAAATATATAGCTAATAGTTCAAACAATCGAAAAGACACATTTTACACACACAAACATTTGACTAATTGCAGTGGGTACATACATACATACATACAGATTCAGCTCTCTTTGGAATTGTACATAGCCTGTTTAACAATCACTGGGACCTGGTGATCTATTGAATAGTCGAAACGTCTTTTTCAATAAATCGCTGTCAACTACGCCACCCTTCTTCTTTTCATACACATTATTTTGGAGCTTGTATATACACAGACTATAAATCAGGCCATTGCTTATGAACAGTTGAAAGGTTTACGATTNCACATTATTTTGGAGCTTGTATATACACAGACTATAAATCAGGCCATTGCTTATGAACAGTTGAAAGGTTTACGATTAAAGTGAATTAGAATTATTCCTTTTACAACACGCACAATACAATACAATTTAAAGTATTGTACACAGAAAAAAAAATCTTAGAAATTAAAATGCACTTAATGAGGTGGCATAAAATGTAAACGCCAATGATCGGGAGCAAAAGTGGTCATATGCGAAATGGGCACCACTTTAAGAAGCGTTACTTTAACCAATGAATTCACCGGTGTATTCATTGCGTCCAACATCCTAGCCCACTGCACACACGCAGGGTAGGGTAAATTAGGTTTACTGGAGTTCAAGCCTACTGCAAACTACACTTACTACTGTTGCGACACAATTATACAGCCGGTTCATATCAAAGGCAAACAACAAAATGTGTTATGTAAAAAAATAACAAATACTATCTGCAAAAAAAGAAACACTAGGCCACGCATACACTGGGCTGGCAAAAAGTTAACTGTCCAGACCAATATGACTCAACAAACTCTAATTGTCTAAAGTGTTTTAACATTTCAAAAAGACTAACATGGCGCATATTTTTGTCCCCAAATGGCTGCTGCTTAGCAGAGCTCCACTATCAAGTGAACCAGTCGAAGGATGAAAAAGAAAAGCCATTNTGTCCCCAAATGGCTGCTGCTTAGCAGAGCTCCACTATCAAGTGAACCAGTCGAAGGATGAAAAAGAAAAGCCATTCTTTTTGTCCCGACGAAACCAGGGCAACACCTTCATCCCCTCCACAATTACATAGAGTAAGGTGGCACTAACACATGATGAAGCAAACGACAGTGTCTCAGCCGCAGTAAAGCCAATTGACGAAACCAAATATAAACTTGATGCACCAACCTCTTGTCCAACATACTCCGCCACAGCACAACATAAATACAAGCAGCACTGTCGACGATGTGTAAAGATGTTCACAAATGATCCAGAGTGCGTAATGCTCAACCGCCGCGTTACATCCTCCACAGCCCCAACGTTACAGTCCCTGCTGGAATACGAATCAACTTGCCAGATGGTCAGTCTGAGAATAAGGCAGTCCAACAAGCCAAGGGGCAAACGCAGTCGGCATCAGGAACAGGCGTAATTTGAGAGGTCCCACCAAGGACTCCCAGACAGCCATGCTGCCAAGATGGAGGTGGGCAGCCACCAGCTGCAGAACACCTCACCATTCTTTGGTGCAGGCTCCAATGCAGATCACAGAAACACATAGACAAGGCAGGCAAGCAGGAGACAAGAGGCGGCTCAGAAACGATAGCATCTTCAGGGCGTCTAGGCGAATTGGCNTAGACAAGGCAGGCAAGCAGGAGACAAGAGGCGGCTCAGAAACGATAGCATCTTCAGGGCGTCTAGGCGAATTGGCATCGAGAAGAAAACCTCGGTGTTGTCGTGAAGGGGAAGGAATCATCCCGCCCGGAGTTGCCAGAAAACAGAAATACCAGACACATGAGAACTAAAAATAAAATAGCCTAACACACATAAAACAAGTATAAAACTATCTATATCTCTACTGCTCCACAGGAGCTACAAAGGGCTTTGTATTAGCAACATGCACTTTCATAAACCAATGAGTAGGGTTTTCTACTAAAAGCTTAACAGGTGTGAGCAAGTTTATAATTTTGACGCTATTCCCCACCTGTGTGATACAGGATGGTTCATAGGATCTGAGTTAATGTTACCAGGGACAGACTATAAGGTGCCTTGAAGGTTGAGGGTAGATCAAGCAATAACTTCATCACGTCTTGGTTTTAACAGGTTTANACAGACTATAAGGTGCCTTGAAGGTTGAGGGTAGATCAAGCAATAACTTCATCACGTCTTGGTTTTAACAGGTTTATTTGACGGGAATTCATACACACATTCCCGGCAATGCATCTGCTTTTCCGAGAATTAACTCTTACATTACTGACCCTGCGAGTTCTGGGCCTGAAGATCTGATTACAGTGTTCTGGCTAACGTTTCCGACGTTGTGGGGGGCATTAGGTGACAGGACACGTCCCTGAGTGACGACGTTCTTACTTAACTCTATTTGTTGTTGGGTGGTTGTTCCGGCAGTAGTTGAGGTATGGTGAGTTGGGTGGCCCTGTTACAGGCCCTCGGACTGGCTGTTGTTGGCGTGCTGCACTCAGCTGGCTTCCTCCTTCAGCGTTGGCTGACCGACTCCCACGTCCCGGCGAGGGACCCTTGGCGGATCCCCACCCTGGCTTTCGGTACGAGGTTGCACTGGACTACTCCCACTCGCTTGACATGACGCTCCTCGTTGAAGAGCACCATTCGACTCCCGTTCTCGGCGTNCGGCGAGGGACCCTTGGCGGATCCCCACCCTGGCTTTCGGTACGAGGTTGCACTGGACTACTCCCACTTGCTTGACATGACGCTCCTCGTTGAAGAGCACCATTCGACTCCCGTTCTCGGCGTAGGGTTGTAACTGAAGGATTACCTCCCTACCACGTCCCGGCGAGAGACCCTTGGCGGGCCCCCACCCCGGCTCTTGGCACTGGACTACTCCCACTCGACGTGGCGCTCCTCGTTGAAGCTCACCACTTGACTCCCGTTCTCGACGCGGGATGTAACTGACTCGGCTGACTTCCACGATCCGGCTCCCGATGCCTGACGCCATGCGNACTCCCGTTCTCGACGCGGGATGTAACTGACTCGGCTGACTTCCACGATCCGGCTCCCGATGCCTGACGCCATGCGCGTCCCGGTGTGGCGCTTCCAAGCGCCGCGCCACCTGCCACTTGTCGCCTCCCATTGACAGAGTATCACGGGCTGACTGTCTCTGCGTATTGACTGTCGGTGTGCGGAGTTACTGGTTAACTGTCCCGATATGACTGACCCCTTAGCACTGTCTCTGGTTGACAGTGCCGGGGCCCAACCCCCGGCCTCGGTGTGCGATATCACTCACCCGACTGTTGCACTGATGTACTGGTTCGACTGACTATTCTGACGTGGGGCTTTGGCGGGTCCCCGTCCGACGCCTTCCGGCGCGGGATAGCACTGAGTGACGCGGCCGGGGTCTGACCTCCCCGGCCTTGGTTAACTGCTGCACTGACTTCCTCTCTTGGCGCGCGATTCTAACTGACCGGGTCAACTGCTCTCATGTAACTGATCGCCCCTTGTCTCACAAATTGGCTTTTAAACTATTTCCATCACCCCTTAGAACCTTACACTTGTCTTCCCTTGTTAGNGCCCCTTGTCTCACAAATTGGCTTTTAAACTATTTCCATCACCCCTTAGAACCTTACACTTGTCTTCCCTTGTTAGGGGAAGAGGAAAGGGGGAGGTGCTGAACAAAGGCTATTTCCTACACGTGCCACGACTCTTGTTGGTGTAGGGGGAATGGGGTGACCTGCGGTGCCACTGACAAACCCTGTCAACTGTTTCTGCGGCGCGTGTTACTCTTCAGCACATGTTTTTGACGTGGGCATAAATTGCCAGACTATCTAATCCTTTCTTTGGCGTGTCCAAGTTTCACGGNGAGGCAACCTTGACACGTGTAACTTACTCCCATGCTTCGGCCTGCCTTCACCACAGGCGTTAATTGCTGCCACCTGTCTCGAGGCAGGTGGCTACTGGGAGGCCTTTGCGGGAGGGAGGTGGGGTATGGCGTGCGTTGTGACAGCTGAGTTTTTACGTTGAATATGGCACGCTTCAATTTTATAGGGCCCTTCATAATTAACAGTTAATTTAGAAGTAAATTTATAAGTAGCTTTACTCTGGTAGTGCGTTTTAACTTAAACAGCGTCCCCCACTTTGTNAAGTAGCTTTACTCTGGTAGTGCGTTTTAACTTAAACAGCGTCCCCCACTTTGTATGTACAATCTTTATGTTCCTTATCATAATGCCTTTTGAGCTGACCATAATATTTTTTCATGTTTTCAGTTACATCCATTGAAAACTATGAGTATCTTTAGACTGCAAATCAAACACATCAAATTTCTATTTTCAGGTGTTAACCGGTTGATGCAACTCTCTACCAAAAATCACATTATATGTGCTATTGGTAATGGCTAAATTGAAGCTAGAATTAACTGCTAAGTTAGGTAAACGTTTGTGAACACTGAAATTATTTATTTTTTAATTTTTGTTTTGTAAATGCATTTAAGTGTAACACATTTACATATTTACTTTTCTATTAATTCAACAGTTAACACGACCAACATATGAATAAAGTGATGTTGTCCATGGTAACTGTAATTTTAAGCATGGTGGAAGAATACACAATATGCATACAAGTAGATCTTAAGCAGGGCTTTCCAATGTGCTCAGTTTACCGTTAACTGCCTATAATCATGCACATATAGTGGTTTTAAATTCTTGTGCACTTTTTGTAGGCACAAGAGTTTTTTATCAATGTTAGAGCACATTGGTTTGATTCCCTGTTGAGATGTATTTGCTTAATACATGATCATCTCAGATTACACAATTTATGTCATTTTACTTGCTGTGAAAACTGTTTTGTCTTACATTGAAAAGTATTCAACTACATTCATTTTCTTTTTAGAGCGATTGACAGTCAGTAGTACAATTCTCCTTGTCAAAGATCCATACGTGGCATGTCACAGGTTGATCTATACCATGCCTAGGGAAGACAAACATACACTGCATTTTACAGTTTTTTTCTGAAAGTATTAGCTCTTATGAGGTATTTTAAATACAAATTTTGTATTTTAATTGACGTATGTGTTTTTAACACACATTGCTTCTTTTGTAGGCTACCGCTGGACCCAATCACAGGTTCCTTGTCAAATTGTTCTAGAGTTTTGCTTTCAGCCGACTTGTGGACAAATCTGTTCAGCTGTAAGGAAACCCTTGCATCTTCACGCAAATACAAGCAGTGAATATTTGGTCCAAGAAACAAATATTTGTGTATTTTTTTAAACTTTTTTTTTTTTACATTATACGATGAACTTATGTCCAAGTGAAGTGACCTCCTGTGGTAGGATGCCAGCGAGTCCCATTTGTCCAAGCCAAATTGTCCGATCCACTGGAGGCCCTAACAACGCAGCCATTCATTGTTAGGATATTTATCACTTGTCTGTCTCTTCTAATGGTATGTGCATTGTAAAAACATAATCTTCATAACAAATAAAAGAATTCAGTGCTGTTTCTCTATTCATCCTGGTGTTCAAAATATTTAGATTTTTCGAAAAAAAAAATTAACAATTCTATCATGTTGGAAAAAGTTGATGTATTTATTCATGTTTTCTAACATACTTTTACTTTACAATAAAAAATGTGTTTAATATTATGTAGAAGCATATAGATGGTTAGAATCTAAGTAGGCTTTTTATCTTACACATCCCTTAAATATTTGCTTTAACACAAAAAAAATTTAAGTGGTTCGTACATTAGCTCTGTTGTCAGTACAGTTGGTTAAAACATGGCATTCCACTTCTGGGGTATGCGTTTTGATCCTAGATAATGTCAGTGGGGTAGTGTGGCGGTCACTACTGCAGCGCTAAGGTTTATCTTGGGGTATTCACCTGTTTTCATTCCACTGCAGCTTTATCCTCATCTCACCTCATACATTATTCAGCATGTCCAGTCTGTCTTTCGAGAAGAGAACCTAACCCAAATTAGCACCAACTTCCCCTCATCCATGTGGATGTCCGTACCATATAGCGGGGAACATTATTTACTGACACCATGTGAAATGCATGTGAAATTTTTTTGTTTATTGTGAAGCAAATAAGAAATTGTTTTCTTCTAATTTATGCAAAGTTAGCTTTAACTGTTTCTTATTACTATTAATGTACCAACACTTTTTTTTTTTTTGTATTTGCAGCTGTTTGTTTATATTTACAGTAGAACCTCGATTATTCGTGATAATGCAGGGGACGAGCCAGTCGGTTAATCAAAAATCACTGTTAGGCGAGTCATGGTTGTTAGGTGGCAGGCAGCTGATGATCGCAGTGTTTTATAGTTTACAAAAGAAAATTAACTTTCTTTATTAATGAAACACAAATATTTAAAAATGAAGGCATGCTTCCAATAAAAGAATTGTTAAGAAATGCATATATATAAATGCTGGTTAACAGCAAAACTAACATAATAACCGGCCTGTGAATTGGTCTAAAAGATGTTGCCCAACAAAACAATTAATTTACAGTTTACTGTAAAAGTAAGACTTGTTTACTAACGTAACAATATTTTAAGAATAATGCATGTTCCAATTATAATTTTTCACCTGAATAAAGGCAAAAATTATCATAAAAACCAAGCCACGAATTGGCGTGAAATTCGCTGCCCGACAATATAGTTTGTTTACTGTTTCTTATAGAAAATTATACGTTATTTTGTGCTGACAAAACAATATTTTAAAAGGCAGCTGTGTTTCAGTTAAAATTCATTAGAAGGGCAGATATGAACACTGATATAACTGTCAAAATTTTAGCATAAAAAAGCATACCTCGATTCTGCCTACAACTATACCGTTGTACATTAAAGTTGCATCATTTAAATAATATGGCTTCAAATTTGATACAAACTGTGTAGTTGGAGGCATTTTTATTTCACAGAATGGCAGTCTTGATTGTCTGTAGTTTGAAACTTAAACTACGTCAAAGGTAGGGTAGGTTATGATCAACAACCACTCTGTGTCAACAACCGTCTTCCTAGTGGTGTGCTCTTTTTTCCTTGCCATCTCCATCTTGCTTTTGCTTGTTCTCCCTCCTTATCGCTTGTTATCTCCCCTCTTCCAGCTGGTAGTGTGCGATCAATACTTCTCCACCTGGCAAACGGAGAACAGCCAACCATGAGTGAGAGGGGAAGTGAAGAGGCAGTATCGAAAAAAAGGGTAAGAGAGGGGTGAGAAACATCCTCTCCTTTCTAAGGGAAGGAGAACAGAAAAGTCCATTGACCTATTTTTGACCACTTTATGCCGTTGCCGACGTGTTCCCAAAGAAAAACATTTTTAACTGCTGTCATAAAAAAAAACTGACAAGATTAGAAAATTGTGGTTAATCTGCAAATCGGATGATCGAGTCGCGCATAAGCGGGGTACTCTTGTATCAGTTTTCTTTACAACAACAAACTATGCATGTTGTAGCAGAGAAAGCCTTTTTAAACTATTTTCATAAAGTTTTACTACCTCTCTCCTCAATATCCTTCCCTAAACAACTCCTCCTGATATATGTGTTTACTATTAATCATATTTGCACATGTTCCAGGTTGCTGATCCTATCCCCAGCAACGATGGAGGTTTGTGTCTTTGTCGCTAATTCTTCTCTTCCTCGTGCTCTGAGGTAAAGCCAGCACCCATTTGGTTTTCTTGCGGATTCTGTTCCAAGGTTTATACTTTCTGGCGCGATGGATTACGCCACAAATGTGCATGCTCCCACAACCCATTTAGGGACTCCTGCCAGGTGTGCGAGAGGTGTGGACTGTCGATTGTTCGGAAATATAGAATGAAACGTAATTTATGAACCTGTGGTTGAAATGTATGACTGACAGTGACAACCAACTGTAAATATTTAAATTTGGCATTTGTCCATCATAATGGAGACGCAAAGTGGTATCAGTAAAGCTGCAGATTTAATCCAACAAAACAAACATTTACCTGCCAAGAATGTGGTAAGGACTACTCGCAGGCAGACAAACTGAGGGAGTACAGTAAGAAATGTAATGGTGCAGCTCCCCCACCTGCAAAGAAGGCCAGACGAGATACACCTGCCATCCCACAGCAGCCAGCACCAGCAGCACCAGCAGCACACAGCGCAGTCGTG
Source organism: Clitarchus hookeri (assembly GCA_002778355.1). Lineage (NCBI taxonomy): Eukaryota > Metazoa > Arthropoda > Insecta > Phasmatodea > Phasmatidae > Clitarchus > Clitarchus hookeri. Next base: position 221,615 of record NQII01003584.1, read on the forward strand.
AATTGTCGCTGAACAGTCTACTGGATTTGTTTTTACAGAAATGGCATTCAGGGGCACTTTGAANTTTACATACTGCGGAAGGATACATAATCGGCTCCCTGAAAGTAGATATTTAGCAGGGATTCAGAAAATCTTGAAGTTACCGTGAATACATTATATGTACAATCTTTATGTTCCTTATCATAATGCCTTTTGAGCTGACCATAATATTTTTTCATGTTTTCAGTTACATNACAATCTTTATGTTCCTTATCATAATGCCTTTTGAGCTGACCATAATATTTTTTCATGTTTTCAGTTACATCCATCGAAAACTATGAGTATCTTTAGACTGCAAATCAAACACATCAAATTTCTATTTTCAGGTGTTAACCGGTTGATGCAACTCTCTACCAAAAATCACATTATATGTGCTATTTGGTAATGGCTAAATTGAAGCTAGAATTAACTGCTAAGTTAGGTAAACATTTGTGAACACTGAAATTATTTATTTTTTAATTTTTGTTTTGTAAATGCATTTAAGTGTAACACATTTACATATTTNTTTGTGAACACTGAAATTATTTATTTTTTAATTTTTGTTTTGTAAATGCATTTAAGTGTAACACATTTACATATTTACTTTTCTATTAATTCAACAGTTAACACGACCAACATATGAATAAAGTGATGTTGTCCATGGTAACTGTAATTTTAAGCATGGTGGAAGAATACACAATATGCATACAAGTAGATCTTAAGCAGGGCTTTCCAATGTGCTCAGTTTACCGTTAACTGCCTATAATCATGCACATATAGTGGTTTTAAATTCTTGTGCACTTTTTGTAGGCACAAGAGTTTTTTATCAATGTTAGAGCACATTGGTTTGATTCCCTGTTGAGATGTATTTGCTTAATACATGATCATCTCAGATTACACAATTTATGTCATTTTACTTGCTGTGAAAACTGTTTTGTCTTACATTGAAAAGTATTCAACTACATTCATTTTCTTTTTAGAGCGATTGACAGTCAGTAGTACAATTCTCCTTGTCAAAGATCCATACGTGGCATGTCACNATTCATTTTCTTTTTAGAGCGATTGACAGTCAGTAGTACAATTCTCCTTGTCAAAGATCCATACGTGGCATGTCAAAGGTTGATCTATACCATGCCTAGGGAAGACAAACAAACACTGCATTTTACAGTTTTTTTCTGAAAGTATTAGCTCTTATGAGGTATTTTAAATACAAATTTTGTATTTTAATTGACGTATGTGTTTTTAACACACATTGCTTCTTTTGTAGGCTACCGCTGGACCCAATCACAGGTTCCTTGTCAAATTGTTCTAGAGTTTTGCTTTCAGCCGACTTGTGGACGAATCTGTTCAGCTGTAAGGAAACCCTTCCATCTTCACGCAAATACAAGCAGTGAATATTTGGTCCAAGAAACAAATATTTGTGTATTTTTTTAAACTTTTTTTTTCTACATTATACGATGAACTTATGTCCAAGTGAAGTGACCACCTGTGGTAGGATGCCAGCGAGTCCCATTTGTCCAAGCCAAATCGTCCGATCCACTGGAGGCCCTAACAACGCTGCCATTCATTGTTAGGATATTTATCACTTGTCTGTCTCTTCTAATGGTATGTGCATTGTAAAAACATAATCTTCATAACAAATAAAAGAATTCAGTGCTGTCTCTTTATTCATCCTGGTGTTCCAAATATTTAGATTTAAAAAAAAAAAAAGTNGGTGTTCAAAATATTTAGATTTTTCGAAAAAAAAAATTAACAATTCTATCATGTTGGAAAAAGTTGATGTATTTATTCATGTTTTCTAACATACTTTTACTTTACAATAAAAAATGTGTTTAATATTATGTAGAAGCATATAGATGGTTAGAATCTAAGTAGGCTTTTTATCTTACACATCCCTTAAATATTTGCTTTAACACAAAAAAAATTTAAGTGGTTCGTACATTAGCTCTGTTGTCAATACAGTTGGTTAAAACATGGCATTCCACTTCTGGGGTATGCGTTTTGATCCTAGATAATGTCAGTGGGGTAGTATGGCGCTCACTACTGCAGCGCAAAGGTTTATCTTGGGGTACTCACCTGTTTTCATTCCACTGCAGCTTTATCCTCATCTCACCTCATACATTATTCAGCATGTCCAGTCTGTCTTTCGAGAAGAGAACCTAACCCAAATTAACACCAACTTCCCCTCATCCATGTGGATGGCCGTACCATATAGCGGGGAACATTATTTACTGACACCATGTGAAATGCATGTGAAATTTCTTTGTTTATTATGAAGCAAATAAGAAATTGTTTACTTCTAATTTATGCAAAGTTAGCTTTAACTGTTTCTTATTACTATTAATGTACCAACACTTTTTTTTTTTTTTTGTATTTGCAGCTGTTCATTTGTGTTTACAGTAGAACCTCGATTATTTGTGATAATGCAGGGGACGAGCCAGTCGGTTAATCAAAAATCACTGTTAGGCGAGTCATGCTTACCTCTCATGGTTGTTAGGTGGCAGGCAGCTGATGATCGCAGTGTTTTATAGTTTACAAAAGAAAATTAACTTTCTTTATTAATGAAACACAAATATTTAAAAATGAAGGCATGCTCCAATAAAAGAATTGTTAAGAAATGCATATATAAATGCTGGTTAACAGCAAAACTAACATAATAACCGGCCTGTGAATTGGTCTCAAAGATGTTGCCCAACAAAACAATTTATATACAGTTTACTGTAAAAGTAAGACTTGTTTACTAACGTAACAATATTTTAAGAATAATGCATGTTCCAATTATAATTTTTCACCTTAATAAAGGCAAAAATTATCATAAAAACCAAGCCACGAATTGGCGTGAAATTCGCTGCCCGACAATATAGTTTGTTTACTGTTTCTTATAGAAAATTATACGTTATTTTGTGCTGACAAAACAATATTTTAAAAGGCAGCTGTGTTTCAGTTAAAATTCATTAGAAGGGCAGATATGAACACTGATATAACTGTCAAAATTTTAGCATAAAAAAGCATACCTCGATTCTGCCTACAACTATACCGTTGTACATTAAAGTTGCATCATTTAAATAATATGACTTCAAATTTGATACAAACTGTGTAGTTGGAGGCATTTTTATTTCACAGCATGGCAGTCTTGATTGTCTGTAGTTTGAAACTTAAACTACGTCAAAGGTAGGGTAGGTTATGATCAACAACCACTCTGTGTCAACAACCGTCTTCCTAGTGGTGTGCTTTTTTTTCCTTGCCATCTCCATCTCGCTTTTGCTTGTTCTCCCTCCTTATCGCTTGCTATCTCCCCTCTTCCAGCTGGTAGTGTGCGATCAATACTTCTCCGCCTGGCAAACGGAGAACAGCCAACCATGAGTGAGAGGGGAAGTGAAGAGGCAGTATCAAAAAAAAGGGTAAGAGAGGGGTGAGAAACATCCTCTCCTTTCTAAGGGAAGGAGAACAGAAAAGTCCATTGACCTATTTTTGACCAATTTATGCCGGTGCCGACGTGTTTCCAAAGAAAAACATTTTTAACTGCTGTCATAAAAAAAACTGACAAGATTAGAAAATTGTGGTTAATCTGCAAATCGGATGATCGAGTCGCGCATAAGCGGGGTACTCTTGTATCAGTTTTCTTTACAACAACAAACTATGCATGTTGCAGCAGAGAAAGCCTTTTTAAACTATTTTCATAAAGTTTTACTACCTCTCTCCTCAATATCCTTCCCTAAACAATTCCTCCTGATATATGTGTTTACTATTAATCATATTTGCACATGTTCCAGGTTGCTGATCCTATCCCCAGCAACGATGGAGGTTTGTGTCTTTGTCGCTAATTCTTCTCTTCCTCGTGCTCTGAGGTAAAGCCAGCACCCATTTGTTTTTCTTGCGGATTCTGTTCCAAGGTTTATACTTTCTGGCGCGATGGATTACGCCACAAATGTGCATGCTCCCACAACCCATTTAGGGACTCCTGCCAGGTGTGCGAGAGGTGTGGACTGTCGATTGTTCGGAAATATAGAATGAAACGTAATTTATGAACCTGTGGTTGAAATGTATGACTGACAGTGACAACCAACTGTAAATATTTAAATTTGGCATTTGTCCATCATAATGGAGACGCAAAGTGGTATGAGTAAAGCTGCAGATTTGATCCAACAAAACAAACATTTACCTGCCAAGAATGTGGTAAGGACTACTCGCAGGCAGACAAACTGAGGGAGTACAGTAAGAAATGTAATGGTGCAGCTCCCCCACCTGCAAAGAAGGCCAGACGAGATACACCTGCCATCCCACAGCAGCCAGCACCAGCAGCACCAGCAGCACACAGCGCAGTCGTGAATTGTCGCTGAACAGTCTACTGGATTTGTTTTTACAGAAATGGCATTCAGGGGCACTTTGAAGAATTATGTAGCAGAGATCACAATTTGAATGGGGATCAGATATTTGTACATACTTGGAAGACATGAAAGAGAATATAATTGGTCAACTGAAATATGAACTGAACATATAAGGGGCAATAAAATTTAACTTATTTTTGGAGTGTGATATTGGGAAGCCGAGAACGCACGAAGACGAAATCGACAAGAGGGACTTTAAGACAAAAAATATTGCATTGTACAACCCCAGACATCCAACATGCACTTGTACCAAAAATACGAACCATACAGTTTTTGTTATTATGTTCAAGTAGACCACAACATAATACCTGCCACCAAAACCATAAGTCTGCCAACAGGGCCAAAAATATACATGGGGAAAGAGGCTGCCAAAAAATTTATTCAAGAAATAGTTGACATTGGAAACAAGGTGAAAGAAATTTACAATGCAAGTGAACCCATGAAGCCGCTCGGCAACCTTCAGTTATTGAGCCATGCTATGGCAGACATCTACTGCTACTGTGAAGAGAATTTCTTGAAAGACAACTGGAAGATAATGAATCATGACCACTTTACCAGAAACTACATTGGGCCCGCCTGTAATAACTGCAACAAACTCCACCACCGTCTGGAAAGACTACCTGTGTTGTTCTACAACTTGACCTATGATGAGAACTTTATAATATAGCATCTGGGCTATAATTAAAAGAACATATTCATCATCCTGCATACACAGGAAAAATTAATCACTTTCACAAAGTCTCTGGGGGAGAGATTTACACTGCAATTCATCGGCACCTTCTGCTTCTTGTCTGCCAGCCTATCTGCCCTTGCCGAAAACCTGCCATGAGACCGCCTAAAAAATACAGAGAAGTTCTTCAGTCTAGACAAAATGGCACAACTAGTAAGGAGAAAGAGCATGTTCTCCTATTATATAGACGGCCTACCGAAACTGAAAGAAACACAGTTACCCCCCNACTAGTAAGGAGAAAGAGCATGTTCTCCTATTATATAGACGGCCTACCGAAACTGAAAGAAACACAGTTACCCCCCTCCCCCCTGCAATAAATTCTATGATAGACTGATGGGACACAGCGATAACCATAGAAGATTACGCACACGCATGCAGAGCAAAGTTTGGGATAAGTTTGATTGCAAAAAGATGGAAGATTATTCTGATTTTTACTTGAAGACAAGTGTGTTGTTGCTATTGGACGTATTTGTAAACTTTAAGAAATTGTGCCTTGACACATATGGCCTGGACTATGTGTGTTATGTGAGCGTGCTTGGCTTCTTGGTTGATGCCATGTTAAAACACACCAAAGTTGAGTTCGAGTTACTCGTAGACTACGACAAGTACTTATGTATTAAAGAAGGAATCAGTGGTTGAGTGGTCCAGTGTTTGAAGCGCTACGGAAAGGTAAATAACACGTACATCCCATCCACATACAATACCAGCAAGCTGCCCGTTAACCTCCAGTATGTAGATAACAATTTGTATGGGTGGGCAATGCCTCTGCCCCTCACCACATGTGACTTCCAGTGGGTGAGCACCGACATTGACATTACGATTGTGCCAGATGATGGTCTACTTGGCTATGTGCTGGAGGTGGACGTAGAATATCCTGCAGAACTCTATGATACACACAAAGACTTGTCGTTTTTGCCAGTCAACAAGTTTCCTCCAGGTGGCAAGACCAAAACTTTATTCATAACACTGAAAGAAAAGAAACACTACATTGTACACTATATAAACTTAAAACAACCAATAAAACATGGACTAGAAGTAACCAAAATTAAATGTGTGCTGCAATTCAAGCAAGAGGTATGGCTCAAACCTTANCAATAAAACATGGACTAGAAGTAACCAAAATTAAATGTGTGCTGCAATTCAAGCAAGAGGTATGGCTCAAACCTTACATTGACCTGAACACTGAAAAACGCAAGCAGCCGGCATCGACTTTGAAAAAGACTTTTTTTAAGCTAATGAACAACGTAACATCACATTGGTAAACCAACGGAGAACAGGAGGAAGTGCCAAGTCATGGAGTTAGTATTTAATAAAAGAAAACTGAAAAAATTGATTTCCAGCCCACCTTCAAGTGCAGGTGAAAATTTATTGCTCATAAAAATGGAAAAATAAATTATATTATTTAATAAACTGATTCATGCCATATTTGCAGTGCTCGACCTATCCAAGACTTTAATGTACAGATTTGATCATGATATCATGAAGAAAAATATGCAGAAAAAACAAATCTGCTATACACAGACATGACTTGTTAATATACAAAATTGAAACAGGATTATTATGCAGACTCCACGCTCATGGAGGAAATGGTCACCAGCATCTACTCGTCCACTCATCCCTACTACTAGCTCACCAACACAAAAGTGGTGGGAAAATCTATAGATAAGTGCAACGGGAACATATGATTGAGTTCGTGGGGCTGTGTGCCAAAATGTACAGTTACATATGCGGTGGCAAAATTACCAAGAAGGCAAAAGGTGTGCAAAAGATAAGTCTGGAAAACAAAATTACATTTCAAGATTACAAAACAATGTTGGAGCAGCAGCAAGCTGTGCGAGCAGCCGTGAATAATATGGTCATATCAGCATGAAGTCTACAGCCATTGCATGAACAAAGTCACGCNAAGCTGTGCGAGCAGCCGTGAATAATATGGTCATATCAGCATGAAGTCTACAGCCATTGCATGAACAAAGTCACGCTCACCTGGCAGGATGACAAGAGACAAATATTGGATGGCAGAATAATGATGGCTCCATATGGTTATTTGAAATGAACATTAATAAGAATCAAAAACACATAACAGGATCATAGATGTTTCATACAGTTATATTAAGTAGAAGTTAATACAGAAGAAAGAAGAGACGGAAGAATATTAGTTGTTTTCTATCCAATATAAGCATATGACGCTGTATGTTTGTTGCTATGAAAATAAGATATATACATATATTGAGGTAATTAGCTACTGACAGCACACTAGAGTACATGCAAGATGATTTCTATCTTGTCAGATGTGTTACTTTTAGTCTGATGATGTTTTTTTTTTTTGGTACAGATACATTTGATGAAGATGAGACATTGCCACTTTCATAGTCATTATTGATGATGAATGTATTCTAGTGCTGCTTGGATATATTTAAAAGCAATGAGCTACCTGGCAGGGGGTGGGGGGGACTGGTAAGTTCTAAATAACCTACCTTTCTCTGGGTGTTGGATGAGTGAGGCTGGCTGGAATGCAAGGGCAGTTCTTCATCTCAGAGGTGTTTAACTAGAACAATTTCTTTTCTCCACATCCACCAGCTTTAAAACTCTCATTTGCATTTATTCTTAATAACTTACTTTTCCTTGGGGACATGGACAGAATGTTAAATCTGAAGTGATTTCACCCCCTCTCCAACATCAAATGATACAGTTGTTGATTGTGGGCACAATGATGCTGTTCTTACCTCGTATGAAGATGGAACTGTTGTTGATGGAAGTAGTTTACTGCAATTATCATTGCTAAATTTTATACTACCATAATTTTTTTTCTTCCACAATATTTATTGGGTTTACAGTCATTTCTTGGGGGAATTGTGAAGGTAAATATGGTGGTTATGTTATCTGCAAGACAAACCCAAAACATGGGTTGACCTTACTATTCTTTCTTTTTTCTTCTTTTTGGCTATCATCTATTGTCTTTTTGTCTGCTTTGTTTTTTTTTATAGGAGGGTTTTGTTTTCCTTTTTTTGCTTCATAACCTGCCTTTGCAGACTACACTTGCAGCACCTTGGAAACAAAATTTGGTTTTCAAAAGATTACATATTTAAAAAGTAATTTTAATACCTATTATCTCTATAGTGCTTGCGAGTGTCCTGCATAGCCCTGTTCCAAACCAGGGACCCATTTACATGGTTGACTTTCAGCAGCCATGTGAAAGATAAAGGGGGAGGGGGAAGCTTGAAGATGACAGCAGATGTCCTTTCCAAACGCTTGTGTGTGTGTGTGTGCGCGCGTGTGCGTGCACGTGTGTGTGTGCGTGTGTGCGTGCACGTGTGTGCGCGCACGCATCACTGAAGTAAATTTCCAAGATGATACCAGAGATTCCTTCTGATCACTAATGTGCGGCACTGAAGGAAAAAGTTTCATTTGTTTTTCACGATATACGACAGATATCTATACTTAAAAAAATAAATGCTTGAAAACTTGTTGTTTGTTTTATTTCTAAGAATCCTAGTTGCCCCCAACAAATTAAGAAGTACAAAAGGTTTTTCATATAACATGACTATGCAAAAAACAAGATATAGAAAGTTACTTAAATAATATTTTTTTTAAATATTTAATAAGTGACTACATATTATTGGTAAAATATATATTATTAAAGTGTGTAACTTTCGAAAAAAAAATTTAAGTATTAGTTGTTTGTCAGCCAATGAACATGAGAAAAAATATTTTAAGTTGAACAAAGATGGCAGACTACAGCAGACACAACGTAATGTACCTATATTTATTGGTATTAATATTTAAAAATACGATGACATATTGAATATACCACATTTTAAATATTAAGTTCGTACCTGTCTTGGTAGCCGAGTGGTCTAAAGCATAGGTCAAATTTTCCATACTAAGGGAGGCCAGATTGAAACAGACCACCTCCACAGTATTTTATTTTATTTTCTAAGGATTGAAAATAGTGTCTATAGGGGCGAAGTTCCAGCAAACAATAAATGGGAATATTGACTGTATACTAGCAGCGCCGCTACTGGCCAACACCAAAACCAATATGGCGTTCGTTCACCCCTAGTGGCCAACTCTAAAAACACACACCAGCACACTCAAGTTTCCCATTGGCCCTCGGCGTGCAAGACATCGTGCCTAAATCTCTCTAGCTACCTACTCCAGAAACAAATATGGTGGTCGAGCGAGTGTTGCGCCACTAGCGATAGCAAATGTGAACAAAGAACAAGTGGAAACAAGATGGCATATGGAGGGCATAAGATGGCAGACAGAGTAAACAAGATGGCAGGATTTGAAAATAATATGACGGATGGCAGAAACAAGACTGTGGATGATGAAAACAAAATGGGCAGTGATGATGCTATCCAAGATGGCAGAAAAGTCAAGGTCATCCAATATGGTGGAGGTGACATCATCTAAGATGACATCTGCTTCTTGGCTCCTCAGCCCCCATCCCTTGTTCACAGAGTCTTATTTCCTATTTACTACTGTATTCATGCCAAATGCGTTGTCATGTGCTGCCTAATATTTGTTAGAATGATACTGACTGGTAATGTCCATCATCAATATTTATGCTATTGTAAATGAACTTTTTTGTTGTTTCCTAGGTCAACATTCATCTGATAGGTACTGGGATGAGCCCCTGTGGAGCGTTGGCAGTTATTTATTTTTGTACATTTGTAATGCACCCTAGGGAGGGAGTCAGCATAGTCTCGTAGATGTCTCATGTACAGACCAAGGGTAGTTGCATCATTCATGGGGCTGGCAACAGTATTTTCACACGCTTTTATGAGAACAGCTTAGTTTTCATTAGAGATGTGCGGGATCCCGATGCTTCTGGAAAAAAGTCGGGAAAATGGCTTTCCCGAAACTCCAGATGTAAATTTTTTTAATCTCCCATTTTTCAAGAAAAAACAAAATAAAATTTACAGGTGTCTACAAACACAGTAACGCAAATTTAATTTTATCTGTAGCTAATATTACAAAATAATTGTGCTTCTGGATCTGTAATTTCTCATACCATATGTAACTTAGTTGGCCTACTGTGTCTATAGGCCATTCACGGTTGCTTCACACTTTTCTGAAGCCCTGCTCAAGTTCTACTTTTCGTTACCGATTACATATGTGTCCGCTACATGTAAACATAAACACTGCCATATGACTACGTTTGAACTTTGAAATGCTTGTTTATTGTTTTCAGCTGTTCTAAGCATTTAGTCATATTTCACAAACCATTTTATATGAATGTTCACAATTTAGTCCTATAACCATATATAGGTCAGCTTTTCGACTTTTTAACAATGTCTGTATTGAAGATAGTTTTTACGGTTTGTTATTATTTTACGTTGTTAACATATTTGTTGTACACGACAGCACTACACATAATACACGTTAATGTTTTGCTGGGACAGAATTTAAACCTGTTACAATTGCGGGTGAAAGAACAGTAGTACGTTTAACCTCTTGTTATTGATATGTGTTGGTTTATTTTGTTCAAAGGATGGCCTCAGTTGGAATAAAATTTGAAACGAAGGAACAACCAGTCCAACGAAAAGATGCAGTATATTCAAGCACGCAACTCGTGCCGCTTATTTCTTGTATGTAAAATCAACAAACATAAAAGATAGTGGTGAACATGCACAAAAATAGGCCTACTGTAACATTTATTCTGCTCATATTTCTATCCATTGGTTCCTACTGTTTTCTGGGTTTATTTCATTATTTATTTAAATTTGTCTGGCTATGCATAGTATTTTTTTGGGGTTGTGGCAAACATTCAAATCACAGAAACGTAAGCATGTTACACAATTGTCTTTTAAACATCTAGGCAAGGTTACAACATTGTGATAAACAGACGTGACTTTCAAACAATTAAATTCACCTTAAAAATAGTTCATGGTTAAAACGTATAAATTTCACATGTCCAATATTTGCAATCACACAAACACTGGTACAACGTAACTTAATGGCAACAATAGTCTTTCACACACACACACAGCGGACACGATGCACTTTACACTAAATTGATTCCTGCTGTGGAAAAATAGATTCATCACAACATCGTAACTTGCCTAGTTAGGTTTAAAAAAACATAAAGAGTACGAACTTGATGCTTTGTTCAGAAACACGCCATGTCATGTTGGCATCATCAGGCACCACTTCTGCCAACTTGAGATTTGTAACCGTCCCGCCATCACATCTAAATATATTATAATAAGTATTCAAAAAATAAAATCTCGTTTCAGTTGTAAATTACAAATTCAATAATCATTATTTTTGCTGTAATAAGTATGAAATATGCTAAATTGAAAATGTGTATAATTTTTCTGCTATTACAGGTGGGGGAAACTTCCAGAGAGAGAGAGAAAAAAAGATTGTCAGAGAGAGGACAAGCACCGCTCTGTCTCTTAAATTTTCGTCCTCAGACGAAAAAAAAAACACAATTTCATTAAGGCCTACGCACAATAATTTGCGCTGATATTTTTAACCTCTAATGATAAAATATGTTTCCTTCAGTGCTACCTAAAAATTCAAATATATCAATAGGCAACATTTAATTTACAAATAGCATACCAAAAAATTAGGTCAATATTTTAAACAATATTTTAACTGTGAACTATTTCTTGCTAGCCATTGCCAATATATCGCTGCTCTCACTGTTTTTAATTCCTATTTAATATGAAATAAGTATTAGAAGTTATAGAAGATACTTAGTTAAAGTTTCATTTATTCTAGAATACAGTACTTTGAAGTTAATCACAGTGTTATATATTTGTGGTATAGAAGTTATTGAAAAACAGGTTGACATGTTACGCCTAGGGTGATTTTTGAAAGGTTCGTTTGAAAACATCCAAAGAAACCGTGAATGGACTATATCAGTCGTGAGCATTTTCTGACAATAAAGTAAATTCATATTAATTTTTGTGCATATAGGACGCGAATAACTAATCCATGTGCGAAAAATCTATGTTTTATTAATTTCTTTTAAATGTGTGCATTTTTAAGGTACGTAAATTTTTAAAATAACTCTCATCCATGTCATTACGAAGAAAAAATAATGAAGAAAACAAACGCCAGTAGTTTTTCTTAGCTGGTCACCAAATATATATATATATATATATATGAAAAACTAGAAGTGCATTCCTTGACAAACATGCGTTTCTTGCCATAAATTGATAGCAGTGGCAATTTAGAGAATTACAAAAGCACTGTGAAATGTTAGATATTTTACATAATTTTTTACCTCTGTACCCAAATTTCTTTGCCTCTTTTTACATGAGTATTTGATGTGTGAATGGAGTCTGTTAGAATTTACATAGTTTTCCACGCTGTTGGATTGTAAATGAAACAAGGAGCATGCAAAAACAATGGATGATGCAACAGAGTCTGCTACCATTAAAACAAAATAAGTGAAGAAATAGCTCGGACACTTGCCAAAAGTGACTCTGTTATATCAATGTCTTTTACATTTTATTTGTGGACGTAAGACAGCAACACTTCTTATATTTCAGCTGTCTGTAATTTTATTGACAGTTCGTTTGATATCAAACAGTATTGTTTGGGTGGATATTACTTTCCTGGTGGCCACACTGGCAGTTTCAATTGGCGACGAGATTAGCGATATATTAAAAGAGTGGAAATTAAATAATTTACACGTCCCATTTTATGCAGTCACACACAATGGTAGAAATATTTTGCTGGGAATATCATTATGTGCCATCCATTTTGAACAGTTAAACTGTCTTGCACACCCATTGCATCTCACACTCAGTGATGCCAAACGCAACACTAACAGCATGACTTCCATGATTAAAAAAGTTCACTCTGTTATACGACATAATAAGCACAGTGCCAAATCTACAGGAGAGTTGCATGCAATTCAGGTATCTCTAAACCAACCTCCTCTTCATCTAATCCAAGACTGTGAGACACGGTGGAATTCAGAGTATCTCATGCTTGAGCAATTGTTTGTGTAAAGACTCAGTGTCCCAGCACATTTGTACCCAATACAAAATAGACAATTTGACAGTTTCTGAATGGAAACTAGTTGAGGGATATGCTGACATTTTACAGCCTATGCACCAGGCTAGCACTGAGTTATGGGGTGATAAAACACCAACAGTACCCATGGTTATAACAGTTTTGTTTTTACTCAAATCTTCACTTGAGAGATACATTTCTACACATTCTAAAATGCCCAACTCGAATTTCATTCACAAAATTACTTTTGCAGTCTATTAAAACAAGGCTTCCTCTCTACATATGGAAAGAACGATACTTTTCTGCAATGTTATTGGATCCACAATTCAAAAGTGTTGTTGTACCACAAGATGAATAGTATCTTGCAGTGGAGCATTTAAAATCTAATTTCCAGATCATTTATGCAAAATGGGTGAGTTACATGTTAATCATCAACATTTCATATCAAAGCTACTCTGATTAGTTTTTTAAATGTGAATCATGTCCACTGTGAAAAAGTTTTATTCTTTTCAGTCCATTATTTTTGAGAGAATATTAATCATTTGAGTTTAATACAGCCCAAAAAATTAAAATTAGTGTTTTCTTTGCAATATATATTNTTTGAGAGAATATTAATCATTTGAGTTTAATACAGCCCAAAAAATTAAAATTAGTGTTTTCTTTGCAATATATATATTTTTTCTCATAACTTGCTTTTGACTCTCAACTAACCCGCTTCATTTTGGGAAGGATTTGACAATCTGACTTCTTCACAGCACCTTGCAGTCAACCAGAAAGTAGAGTATTTGAGATGCCCAATTGTTCCAAGATCAAACTGTGCACTCACTTTGTGGAAAGAAAAGGGCCATCCGGTATTTTCAAACCTAGCTGCTGTAGCCAGACAGTATCTGGGCATCCTGGCTGCAGAAGCCTCAAGTGAGACAGTGTTTTCTTCTACAGGAAATATTGTTACACCCCACCGGGAGAAACTGACCACAGACCATGTTGAACTGATATTTCTTCACCAAAATAGAAATTACCTTTGAAGTGTTGCACTTGTTAATAATAGCTTTAAAAGTACAAATAAGCCATGTATTTTTATTTAACATTATGCATTTAATATAACTGCTTTAATTTCAGCATAAAAACAAGGACTTGTTATAGGCATACATTTTTCCCAATAAGGTCCCGTTTCCCATGGGAATAATATTTTTTTCCCAAAAATTTCTTGTGAGTCAAAAATTTATTCCCGCACCCCCCTAGTTTTCATCAGTTGAGGGACTTGGCGATTTTGAACCACAGGATGCTGTTTCTGTGCAGATGGACTTATGGTAGATATTCACCATGTGGAGATGGGGCAATATGGATGAATATCTGTCACTCTAAGGTTTTGGACAGTTCTTAAGTTCACAGCGGATAAACTACATTTTGTAAAGCTAAGCAGATGGGTACACAATCAAGTTTAAATCATACAAACTGATAACTGGTGTGATTTTGTTATGTCTATGAAGCAGACAGTAACTTGCATTCAGCTAAAATACTTTTTTCTTTGCTGGAAAACATACCTTTTTTGAGTACTTTGTGGAGTGGGAGGGAAATTGTGGCAGAACATTATGTTGGTTGTTTGCTCTCTTCACCAGTTTTCCTTTGGCCATGGCCAGGCCTGGCCTTTGGCCAGGAGGGAGCAGGGGGAAAGGTACAACCTGTGTTATACCATATCAACATGTATTCTAAGTTTAGTGTAATGCCACTACAGCTCTATGGAGAAATTTTAGAGGCCAGTTTTTGTTCCAAAATCATACCGTAATATCTAAAAATAAAAAATTTGTTGTTACGATTTATTATGTTCAATATGCTTCAGAATACCATTATTCAGTTTATATCCAAGAAATTTTTACAGCTGCTGACTAAATCAAATGATCTGTTCTGTTGCACAGCAAATTTTAATAAACACTCGTAATTTATTTGCTGTTTTATGACTGACCTTCGCTAATTGGATAGCTGGTTGGCAGGATAACTGCATCAGCTCTTCACTGAGTGATGGTTGCAGAATAATACATCTTTGTGTAGTAGTTTGTATTGTTTTTGTAATTTGTAAATTGTTTGTAAATGTTACTGCATTTTGTTTATTGTTGATACATGCATCTCAGTTAAAGGCCTCCAAGTTGTTTGAATGCATGGAAAAAATACAAAATAAAATAAATATTTATCTTGGCCTAGCATCCAGTGTTTGTGGGTCAAACAACTATGGGCATTCTGCAAGTTTCTACTGATGTATCATGGTGNTTTGAGAGAATATTAATCATTTGAGTTTAATACAGCCCAAAAAATTAAAATTAGTGTTTTCTTTGCAATATATATTTTTTTCTCATAACTTGCTTTTGACTCTCAACTAACCCGCTTCATTTTGGGAAGGATTTGACAATCTGACTTCTTCACAGCATCTTGCAGTCAACCAGAAAGTAGAGTATTTGAGATGCCCAATTGTTTCAAGATCAAACTGTGCACTCATTTTGTGGAAAGAAAAGGGCCATCCAGTATTTTCAAACCTAGCTGCTTTAGCCAGACAGTATCTGGGCATCCTGGCTGCAGAAGCCTCAAGTGAGACAGTGTTTTCTTCTACAGGAAATATTGTTACACCCCACCGGGAGAAACTGACCACAGACCATGTTGAACTGATATTTCTTCACCAAAATAGAAATTACCTTTGAAGTGTTGCACTTGTAATAATAGCTTTAAAAGTACAAATAAGCCATGTATTTTTATTTAACATTATGCATTTAATATAACTGCTTTAATTTCAGCATAAAAACAGGGACTTGTTATAGGCATACATTTTTCCCAATAAGGTCCCGTTTCCCATGGGAATAATATTTTTTTCCCAAAAATTTCTTGTGAGTCAAAAATTTATTCCCGCACCCCCCTAGTTTTCATCAGTTGAGGGACTTGGCGATTTTGAACCACAGGATGCTGTTTCTGTGCAGATGGACTTATGGTAGATATTCACCATGTGGAGATGGGGCAATATGGATGAATATCTGTCACTCTAAGGTTTTGGACAGTTCTTAAGTTCACAGCGGATAAACTACATTTTGTAAAGCTAAGCAGATGGGTACACAATCAAGTTTAAATCATACAAACTGATAACTGGTGTGATTTTGTTATGTCTATGAAGCAGACAGTAACTTGCATTCAGCTAAAATACTTTTTTCTTTGCTGGAAAACATACCTTTTTTGAGTACTTTGTGGAGTGGGAGGGAGAACATTATGTTGGTTGTTTGCTCTCTTCACCAGTTTTCCTTTGGCCATGGCCAGGCCTGGCCTTTGGCCAGGAGGGAGCAGGGGGAAAGGTACAACCTGTGTTATACCATATCAACATGTATTCTAAGTTTAGTGTAATGCCACTACAGCTCTATGGAGAAATTTTAGAGGCCAGTTTTTGTTCCAAAATCATACCATAATATCTAAAAATAAAAAATTTGTTGTTACGATTTATTATGTTCAATATGCTTCAGAATACCATTATTCAGTTTATATCCAAGAAATTTTTACAGCTGCTGACTAAATCAAATGATCTGTTCTGTTGCACAGCAAATTTTAATAAACACTCGTAATTTATTTGCTGTTTTATGACTGACCTTCGCTAATTGGATAGCTGGTTGGCAGGATAACTGCATCAGCTCTTCACTGAGTGATGGTTGCAGAATAATACATCTTTGTGTAGTAGTTTGTATTGTTTTTGTAATTTGTAAATTGTTTGTAAATGTTACTGCATTTTGTTTATTGTTGATACATGCATCTCAGTTAAAGGCCTCCAAGTTGTTTGAATGTATGGAAAAAATACAAAATAAAATAAATATTTCTCTTGGCCTAGCATCCAGTGTTTGTGGGTCAAACAACTATGGGCATTCTGCAAGTTTCTACTGATGTATCATGGTGNTCTTGGCCTAGCATCCAGTGTTTGTGGGTCAAACAACTATGGGCATTCTGCAAGTTTCTACTGATGTATCATGGTGCTGGCAAACTTAACTTGGACACATTATTATGTATGGAGACTAAGTGTAGGTTATGTATGGAGACTGTTAGTATAGTATATTTCTGTATTGTTAAGTTGGTAACTATGTGCTACAAGGTAGGTTAAATTTTGAGAACTGTATTTGTGGAGGAGCCGGCAAAACAAAAGCGGCCAGTTGCGAACAATGGCGAATTGCATCTGAACTGGCAACACCCAGTTTGGTAGTAAAGGGTTTAGGACATAAAATTGGTGATGAGTATAAAGTGTAATTGATCCAGCGATCAATTTTTTTCCCTAGATATTACACAAAAACTTTATTAATTCATTTAGCATTATCGTACAAAGGCANATCCAGCGATCAATTTTTTTCCCTAGATATTACACAAAAACTTTATTAATTCATTTAGCATTATCGTACAAAGGCAGACAAAAGTGGTTGTTTTTTGTCTTATATGATGCTTTGTAAAGGTGGGTTTACATGCTACGATAAATGCTAACAGTTTATCGTAACAATCAAATCGTCACAATTTATTGTTGCGTGTAAACAGGACATTGTAGCGATTTATTGGAGTTGGAATTGGACTTGATGGTTGGTGCAGACTGGCATCAATTTCTGCGAATTGTAACAACAGGTTGGAACGCGTAACCAGTAGCAGCTATCTGTCGCTACAATTTGACTCTGTTTGCATTAGCTGTTCACAGGAAAGGTTGTGTTGAAGTAGTGTTTTCTTCGTNCGCTACAATTTGACTCTGTTTGCATTAGCTGTTCACAGGAAAGGTTGTGTTGAAGTAGTGTTTTCTTCGTTGTTTTGTTGACAAGTGAGTTTTTGGTCAAGTGATCATGGAAGTTTTCAAGCAAAGTCCTCGTGAGTTCTTGAGTGAATTCANGTTTTTGGTCAAGTGATCATGGAAGTTTTCAAGCAAAGTCCTCGTGAGTTCTTGAGTGAATTCATAGAACTATATTGGAGTTTTCTGTGTTTGTGGCTCATTAAGAGCAAAGAATTCTCTGACAGAAATAAAAAAGACCTGGCGTATGCAGAGTTTGTTAAAAAATACAAGGAGTTTGATCCGTCGGCAGACAGAAGCACTGTAGTGAAAATCTAGTTACGTAACGCATCGGTATATAAAAAAGAACTAGCAAAAGTCAACAATTCGTTGAAATCCGGGGCAGGTGTGGATGATGTATATAACCCTAGTTTGTGGTACTTCGACCTTCTGCATTTTTTGAACAACCAGGACTCTGCAAGACTTGCTAGGAGTACAATGGATGATGGGGACGNTACTTCGACCTTCTGCATTTTTTGAACAACCAGGACTCTGCAAGACTTGCTAGGAGTACAATGGATGATGGGGACTAAGAAACACCACAAGATGTAAGTAAAATTAATTTTTATTTATAGTAAAAGTAGTTTCATTGTTTTGTCAAATTGTTATACACATTACATGTCAGAAATCAGTAGGCCTACATTAATTATAACAAGTATTAATGAATTAATGACAAATTTGGTTCAAATTAATTGCCTGCAACTTAATAAAGTGAAAAAATTACTATAACTAAATAAAACAAAAGTATTATAAACAATTATTATAATATGCTTTTTTCAAGAACTGCAAATTTCATACATTCAATGCACTTTCTTCTTGCCAAGGAACTGACCCCTCCCCGTTAAAATATGTACAGAACGTTTCTCAAACAGTTTTTGCTTTTTGTAAAACTTGACCACCTGAACGTCGTTCGAGGTTGTGTAATATATCAGGATTACACCTTGCACCTAGATGAATAGTACCATCGCTAATATTTTCGTGANTCGTTCGAGGTTGTGTAATATATCAGGATTACACCTTGCACCTAGATGAATAGTACCATCGCTAATATTTTCGTGATCAAAACATTCAAGAAGGGTGTAGGTAACTAATTTTTTGTGCAATAAATGCAAGAACTACTGATTCAATGGTTTCCACATTTAAATTAATTGCATTGTTAAAAATATGAAATTCTGATGTTAAAATTCCAAAAGTATTCTCAACCACTCGCAGTGCACTGGATATGCGATAGTTGCATATTCTTCTCTCACTATTAAGTGAATCCTGATTGTAAGGCTTAATAAGGTCAGGACGCAATTCAAAGGCATCATGCCCCACAAAAACATATTCCAGATCAAGATCGAAGGTAACTGGTTCAAGAATATCCAAAACCAATAAATGCTCAAAAACGTAGAAAAGAGAGTTATTTATCACACCTCTATTAGATATTCTACCGTTCGTTCCTACATCATAATATATAAATTCGCAGTGAGTGTTTGCTATAGCCATCAAGACTATACTGTGTGTCTGTTTGTAGTTGTAGTAATGGGAACCGCTATCTTTCGGTGGAACAATCCTGACAGTTTGCCATCGATCGCACCCAAACAATGAGGAAACTGCCATTTCTCTTCAAAATCTGAAGCAATTTTCAACCACTCATTTGCTGTTTTAGGGAACTGGAATAAAAATAAGCAAACCGTATTTAATTACGTTCAACAGAAGACAGACACACACACAGACAGACACACGAACAATTTTGTTTTTCTATCCAAGTTGTATATCTACCCAATGCCATTTTCTGTTATATTCATCTTTTATAGTCTTCCATTCTTGTACGTTTTGTGGAAACTGAAAATATATGTTCTATTTTGTTTCAGGAAGATTCTGAATCTACGGNCATTCTTGTACGTTTTGTGGAAACTGAAAATATATGTTCTATTTTGTTTCAGGAAGATTCTGAATCTACGAATCTAGAACAATTCCATCAACGAGAGGTCACCTCATCGGCTCTGCCAACACCAGGAGATGATGGATCAACTACATCNGTTCTATTTTGTTTCAGGAAGATTCTGAATCTACGGATCTAGAACAATTCCATCAACGAGAGGTCACCTCATCGGGTCTGCCAACACCAGGAGATGATGGAAGTTGATGTAGTGCTTCACACTGTGGTAGTGGTTCACATGACGCCGGTTAGCGGAAAAAGAACCTGACTCCGACGGATGAGGTGATAGAGCTAGCGGGACAGCAGCTAAAAGCTATTCGTCCTGATGATGAATTCGAAGCCTACTGAAAGTATATANGGTGATAGAGCTAGCGGGACAGCAGCTAAAAGCTATTCGTCCTGATGATGAATTCGAAGCCTACTGAAAGTATATAGCCCATAAACTATGTTCCCTTAAAGGTAACCAGGCCGTATTCGCTCGAAAACTCATTATACTGCACTAAAAACTCCCCCTCGAACTTCCACTCACCAAAGATTTTAAAGTAATGAACAGTCACCCACACCGTTTATTCGAAAATAATGACTATCAACAATTTAACCCTCAACTATACCCTCAACAACCCTACCCCCAACCGTACAACTATNATTCGAAAATAATGACTATCAACAATTTAACCCTCAACTATACCCTCAACAACCCTACCCCCAACCGTACAACTATCAAATATCAGACCATCAACTCTTTTACCGTCAGATACTCTACTCTCAACAACACAATCCTCGTCCATCCAATAACGTTCAACGGCTTAACACGATACTCCCAAACCCTCAAACATACAAACCTGAACAACCCAACTCTCAAGAACCCAATTTTCAACAACCCGACTCAGCAACCCAAATCTCAACAACCCAATTCTCAACAATGTAAATCTGAACAATCCACTTACTCAAACATGTCAAGTTCAAGTAACATAAATCCCAACCAATCAATGGAAAACAAAGTTTCTACCTACTTTTCAAATTTCGTCCACATCGTCCTGTAAAAGTACACAATTTGTATAAGATACTAATAAAACTTAATATTGTATTACATTTAGTTCTAATGTTTGCATTGTATATGGATTAAAAGTATAAAAAACTGTTAATTATCATACCTGTATGAATTTTTTTAATACTTTGTAGATAGCCTCACAGGTTTCCGGGATTATTTTGCAGAGAGCTGGTTTAGAAATGACAGTTGAAAATTCCATGTCCTTAAAGCTTTGGCAACGAATCGTAAGGTAGCTGAGAGTCTTTCATGAGGACTATGGCGAAAAGAGTATTGTCATAGTAAAAAGTGAATAAATGGAGAAACTAAACTTAACAACTCAACGTAAGTCTTTTCAACTATTCTCAAATAATTCCGCCAGTCATTGGGTTCATTTTGCAACTCTTTCAACNAAATGACAGTTGAAAATTCCATGTCCTTAAAGCTTCGGCAACGAATCGTAAGGTAGCTGAGAGTCTTTCATGAGGTGATACCGCTTTTCTCATAACAGTATCATTTTTCACAATAAATGGAGAAACTAAACTTAAGTTGAGTTGCATTCAGTTTTCAACTATTCTCAAATAATTCCGCCAGTCATTGGGTTCATTTTGCAACTCTTTCAACAACTTGATATGAGAAAACGCCCTTTTGTTCAGCAACCACTGGCGACTCCACTTTCTTCTTGGTCTTCGCGACTTTTTCACTTTTCTCTCTAAACAAATAACATATAAAGACCACAACAGTACTTCCTCCATCGCAACAGCTGACTGAGTTGTACCGCGGTCGACAATGAATATTGGACAAGAAATCGTTGCATGTACTCAGTACTCACTCTTTCGATTTATTTATAACAATAAATTGTTACAATCGCATCGTTACGATTTATCGTAGCGTGTGAACCTACCTTAATGGATACTGTCAGCATACAAAATTAGGTTGAAATTGGTCAAACGGTATGGTAGTTATACCAAATAAACCAAAAATATTTGTATGGTCGCCATTTTGAAAATAAGTGCTTCAATATATCTAATTACTGACATTTACCTAACCTGTCATAGTATTACATACGTGCCAAATTTGGTGAAAATTGGTCAAGTAGTTTTCAAGATATAACGTAAAAACTCTATTTTTTCATGTGGTGCTGTCTTCCAAAATGGCGGACCAACAACAATATTCACCTCTGAATTCAATGCTTACAACTTGCGCTGTCAGCATATACAATTTGGTTTAAATCAGTTGAATGGTTTCCGAGATATAACTCATATCACCGTAAATTTTTTAATGGCCATCATTTTGAAAGTAAGTGCCCAGCATGGTCGAAAACTATAAAAGTCAGGTGTCCTTACTTAGTACTATGTGTGTACCAAGTTTGGTGAAATTTGGTGTACGTGTTCAAAAATTGAAATGGGGGGACACATACACGCACACACACAGGCAGGAAAGTGATCTTGTAAGCCTTTCTTTCCTTCGGAAAGTAGACTAGAAAATGAATGCAACTACTTACAGCTTGACCTGGAGGCTCTAGCTATGATATTTTGTTTTTTCNGGAAAGTAGACTAGAAAATGAATGCAACTACTTACAGCTTGACCTGGAGGCTCTAGCTATGATATTTTGTTTTTTCAAATCTAAGCAGTATCTTGCTTGCTGGCATGGGCTATTAAAAAAGTGACAGACCACAAGCCACTTCTCANTTTTTTCAAATCTAAGCAGTATCTTGCTTGCTGGCATGGGCTATTAAAAAAGTGACAGACCACAAGCCACTTCTCAGACTACTGCATCTTAAAAATTCTTTCCAAATGCACCGTCACCCCAACTATTGTGATGGAGTCTGATGTTAGCCATGTTTGATTATAAATTGGAATATAGACCAGNAATGCACCGTCACCCCAACTATTGTGATGGAGTCTGATGTTAGCCATGTTTGATTATAAATTGGAATATAGACCAGTGGCCCAAATAGGTCGTGCTGATGCTCTTAGCCGGTTGCCCCTTAACAGTCCAGAGTTTCAAGTTCCAGTCCCATGTGATGTCCTAATGCTNGTGCTGATGCTCTTAGCCGGTTGCCCCTTAACAGTCCAGAGTTTCAAGTTCCAGTCCCATGTGATGTCCTAATGCTTGAGCCACCAATAAATCCACTGGAAGTGGCAGGAAGAGAAAACAATACAAGGTTTTATCTCAAGTGACAAGGCGACATGTCCTTTACATATCAGGCATGATGAACTTTCCATACACAGAAATTGCTTACTGTGGGGAAACAGAGTTATAATCCCAGCCAGTTTACAGCCAGGGATGCTGAAGCTGCTTCANACAGAAATTGCTTACTGTGGGGAAACAGAGTTATAATCCCAGCCAGTTTACAGCCAGGGATGCTGAAGCTGCTTCACGCAAGCCATGATGGCAAGATGCGTATGAAAGCAGTTTCCAAATGTTATTGTTTGTGGCTCAAGATGGATGCAGTAATAGAGGATGTAGTACGGAAACGTGGTAACTGTCAAAGCTGCCATAATGACCCACCCAAGGTGGGTAGCATGGCCAGCCTCAGAGAAGCCATGCTCTCGCTTGCATATGGACTTTGCAGGATCATNACCCACCCAAGGTGGGTAGCATGGCCAGCCTCAGAGAAGCCATGCTCTCGCTTGCATATGGACTTTGCAGGATCATCCCAAGGGATGATTTTTCTGATTGTAGTAGACAGATACACAAAGTGGCCACAAGTTCGACGGGTAATCAATATGTCTCCTAATACCTTGACGCAAGAATTACATGATACATTTAGTTGTCATGTCATAGTAACAGACAAAGGAACAGCTTCCAAATCACAAGAGGTAGCAACAGTCCTAAAAAAAATNTTAGTTGTCATGTCATAGTAACAGACAAAGGAACAGCTTCCAAATCACAAGAGGTAGCAACAGTCCTAAAAAAAATGGATTTCAGATGATATTTTTATTCCCATACCATCCATCAAGCAATGGGCAGGCAGAACACAGTGTAGNAAAAAAAATGGATTTCAGATGATATTTTTATTCCCATACCATCCATCAAGCAATGGGCAGGCAGAACACAGTGTAGAACAGTAAAGCAAAATCTGCTGAAGTGTACAACTATGAAGCAAAATCTGTAGAAGCTAGTTCAGGGTGATGGGTGCACATGCTTAGCAGGTATTCTGTTATCCTTATACACAACGTCCTGTATAGAGACCTGCCAGATGCCAGCAGAGTTGTTGATGAGCCGATGACTGGAGACAGTCATGATGAAAATTCATCCCATTTCACAGCAAGGTACCCAGGAAGTAGTAACGCAGGCTACTATCAAATTCTCTGCTCATCAGTTCTTGCCAGGTGATGCAGTGTGGTTGCATAATTACTTACACGAACCCAAGTGAATAGCAGGCTGGGTGATTGCACTCGAGGCCAGTTGGTGTACAGAGTACAGGACAAGCAGGGTCACGACCATCGACGACATGTACACCAGCTGCGGTGTTGTCTGGGTCAGACATTGATACAATACCATGCCAGTTCTCAGCAAGTATTAGGGAGACCACCAGTGCTACCAACGAGGGAAACATTCCAGTGGGGGGGTGTTACGGAATTATCCGAGATGGGGCAGCAACAATAAGGTGTGCACGATAGTTCTGCAAGTTTCCGTAGGTTTTAATTATTCCGAGGGTTGGCCACCAGTCCTGAGATGGATCAGGACCAGACAGGGGCGAGCCAGCCATCAGCACCATTTTGAGGGTTCACCACTAATCTTGAGATAGATCAGGGCCAAACAAGGATGAGCAAGCCAGATGTTGGAAATTGTTCTGCAAGTGCATGTGGTTGATCCCCTGTTCAAGAGGGTGTCCGGTGTAGTGAGGAGGGTCCTGTGTCTATACGAAATTAAACACAACAGCATTTTCCTCCTAGGAGATTACAGGATTTGATGATATTCTGAGAAGGGAGGGAACCAGTTATGTGTGGAGACTGTTGGTGTAGGTTATGTATGTAGACTGGTTGTATAGTGTATTTCTGTATTGTTAAGTTAGTAACTGTGTGCTACAAGGCAAGTTAAACGGTGAGAACTATGCGTGTGTTGATGTATAATGTGGAGAAGCCGGCAAGACAATAGCGGCCAGTTGTGAACAATGGCGAACTGTGTGTGGACTTGTGACACCCAATCTTGTAGTAACTGATTTAGGACATAAAACGTATTCTTTATGTTGACTTGTTTTTCACCAATATCCTGTGGTCACTTAATAACAGCATCTCCTCATAATTGCATCACTTCCTGAAATATTACAACACATCCTCTGTCATCGCAGTGNGTCACTTAATAACAGCATCTCCTCATAATTGCATCACTTCCTGAAATATTACAACACATCCTCTGTCATCGCAGTGCTAGTTATTATGGGCTGTTCACAGTAAAGTGAGCACTTTTTAAAGTCCTCTCATTTGTAATAGTAGTAAATAAATATATTTAATTTTTTCCTTAGACGTTAACTTCCGAGTGTGGTGGAGTATNCTCTCATTTGTAATAGTAGTAAATAAATATATTTAATTTTTTCCTTAGACGTTAACTTCCGAGTGTGGTGGAGTATACACACTGTGTTTATTTATTACTTACATGTCAATATTTATTTAAAAAGGGGGTTAGAGGATATAACATGGCTGAAAGGAAAAAGTAACTTAGGGCCTCAAAAGTGCTCACTTTAATGTGAACAGCCTATACCAGGATGTTAATGATGTGTATAATTTGTATTATTTTCTCTATTAACTTTATTGCTGCTCATTTTANACAGCCTATACCAGGATGTTAATGATGTGTATAATTTGTATTATTTTCTCTATTAACTTTATTGCTGCTCATTTTATAGTCAATAATAATGGTAATGTAATTTTAATTAAGTTATGTTATCTTTAATGACACTGGAATTGTTAAATTTGTAAAATAACTTTTTATAGTTCATTAAACTGCTTGTGTGCATTTGATAAGAAAACATGATTCAGTGTGCATTCTGTATTTTAATTTTGCCATGATTCGCATTTAATTTTTAACCTTCTTAAAACATTCCGTAGTGATTTTGAAAGGTGTTCGTTTTCATACCAAGTTGAGTATANCATTTAATTTTTAACCTTCTTAAAACATTCCGTAGTGATTTTGAAAGGTGTTCGTTTTCATACCAAGTTGAGTATAGTTAGCAACCAGTGTGTAGAAAGTAAAACATTTTTGTATGCAGGTACAGGATTAAGCTATGGTTGTTTCAGATGACTCAAACATGGCGCAAGCTTATTGGACATAGAACACCACGTCCTGAATTGCTGCTGAGCTATTATATCAAATGTGCCACATCACAGCAACATGTAAGTTGTTTTTGTTAAATCCATGTGCTACTTGTTTAACATCATATGTCTCCTAATGGATTTTCAATCACAAATTTTATTTGAGTGGATTCATGTTTTTGTCACTGTAATTGTATTCTGTAAAGTTTTTATTTAGCCAGATTAACTTAACTTGTGGTACTACCAAATTATGTATCATATGTCTTAAAGACAGGACCTACCAAAAATAACGCTTCTAGTAGAACTTTTAACCAGTTTGTGTAGAATCACAATCATAATTTTGATAAAATAAATGCATAGCTATCAGATTTTATATTCAGTGTTGCCCCTAGGATCTGCCAGTTGCAAGGTTTCATGAAGGGAACAGGTAAGTAAAAATATTATTAAATATTGGTGGGAAAAAAAATACTGAGTTATCAGGATGGGGAAGTCATGGGTTAACAGTCATTACACCAAATGTATAGAATATAATTTTTCTGAGACCTTAAACTCTGGCTATTCATTGTGGCACAACCGTAGTGTAAGCCTTTCACAATAGGCGTCCCTATGAATGGTATCTCAGTGTTGAGTAGCAGGTGATGCCTACAGATTTCATAACACTTGCGTGCTGAATTATGGTGACAGTGTCTGTCCAGCCCTTGCGCATGTGTGTAACATTCTCCCTGGCAGAACAANACTTGCGTGCTGAATTATGGTGACAGTGTCTGTCCAGCCCTTGCGCATGTGTGTAACATTCTCCCTGGCAGAACAAAAAAGAGGTGAAGGCTAATGGAAACCCATCCCAATATGCAAGGCCCTATGACATTAGCTACTGCATTATAGTGGTGTCATTGTGCTGTATACTTCATTTTACTTGCANCAATATGCAAGGCCCTATGACATTAGCTACTGCATTATAGTGGTGTCATTGTGCTGTATACTTCATTTTACTTGCACAAGAAATCTTTGCTCATCTTACATGTCAGTGTCATAAGCAGCTTGTTGAATAGGCCAAGCTGAAAAGCATAATCTGACAGGTGTCGCCAGATGCAATAACAACTTGGGCCAGGTGTTTTTTGAAGAAGCATCCAGAATGGAAATATTCTGAAATTTTGATAAAAGAAAAAAACTTATTAATTATTTTTTAAAACATTGCAAAAGGTAAATTCTAGCAAAATGTGGCAGTATTTACTAAAAAAATATGCATTTTTTTGATATGCAACAGAGAAAATACTGTACTTTTCTAACAATTTTGGTAGTGTATGTATTACTTTTAATGAGTTCTGCATGTTGTACAGTTAGATGCAGTGCTCCATTAGAAGTAGTCGTACTTTTACCTTAAAGCAAGTGTCAAATTCGTCTTTAATATGTATTTTTTATTCTGCCCCACTACTCTGAAAATTCATAATTTTTTTCTTATGATTTTTTAACTGTTTACTCATCGAAGAGTATACTAGATTTCCCTCTAGTAAATAATTTTGCTACATAACTTTTTTTTAAACTAGCCAGTGTATCATGTTTGTGATAACCTGATCTCTCCTCTGTAGTTAGACCTGTAACTTAATATTCTACAAGGAAGACCTGATCTTGTACCCATGTCTGGTCCTTTGAAGCATTACAACTCTACCTTTCATTTTTAGGAACAGTATTATTTCTTTCAAAAGTAGGTAAAACCTTTTTAATACATTATGGCAAGACAACTGACCAACGTCTGTGTTGTACAGTATCCCCTCAAATTCAAGCCCCAATTCCTGAAGANTACATTATGGCAAGACAACTGACCAACGTCTGTGTTGTACAGTATCCCCTCAAATTCAAGCCCCAATTCCTGAAGGAGAGAAAACTGGCTGTGATAAAGTCATCTGGAGATGGGTTGAAGTTCACGGTTTGGAACACAGTCTTGACANGAAGGAGAGAAAACTGGCTGTGATAAAGTCATCTGGAGATGGGTTGAAGTTCACGGTTTGGAACACAGTCTTGACATAGTCAGTTGTTATTAGTGTTGATATAAATCCTTTAACTTTGGGTATTATCACTGGAACACCATCAGCAGTCACAACCTCAAGTCTCTTAAGAGGAAGTTTATATTTCNTTTAACTTTGGGTATTATCACTGGAACACCATCAGCAGTCACAACCTCAAGTCTCTTAAGAGGAAGTTTATATTTCACTGGAATGCATCATATGACATCACAAATGTCTTTCCCAGTAGTGGTTCCATGTTTGGGAATCAGTTTTAAAAACTCCTCAGTTACTTTCAAATTGTCATCGCAGGCTTGAATAAAGAGTGCAACTTGTGTGAAGTCTTGAATATTGTTACTTTCATCAAGTGCAGTTCAAAAACATTGAAATGTTGATAAAGCTTCAACTAGTTGTTCACACAAGTCATCTGATATCTCTGTCATCCTTTTGAGCCACTTTGTTTCTTGTTAACTCAATGTCTTGGAACACTTTCTTATTTTTAGGGCTTACATTTTCAGCTTCTTTTATTATGCATTTCGTAATCAAGGAGGTTTCATTGAAAGGTTTGGAATGTCTTTGCTAGTAAATTGCTAATTTTATAACTGGCTCTCAGTGCTAATTCACGGCCTTGATTAATTTTTGTAAACACAATTTGCGGTATTTGAAGTTTTTACGTCATTTGGTTTAGTCTTTCCTCTCTTAATTTACCCTCAAAGTGGGGAAATTTTTTACAAATGTATTATAGTGTCAGTTAGTATTATGTTCTTCGGTTATACTAATAGAGTTACTGCAAAGACACAAAATTATACCTTTTACCCTTGTGCTGAAAGACTGAGTTCCCATATTCCTTGAAACTGTCTTACCTCTTCACAAAGCTTTCTTTTTCTCTTTGGCTTGAAAAGTGAAGTTACATTGTGTAAACATCAAATCACATATCTATTTGCAACACAAAATTGTTTTCTAGATGCCTTATTAAACACTAGTTGACCTATCCAGTGTTGTCTGGGTATCATTATATTAGTTGAATTTAGGGNGGGGGGGGGGGGGGGGGGGGGGTGGTGTTGGAAGTAAAGGGGGGACCAGAGCCAATTTTGGCCTACCCAGCATTGCTCGGGTATTATGCAGGTTGAGTATAAAAGAATACCCCAATTTTAAAGGTCTATAATATCAAAATTAAACAACCTACAACCTTAATTGATCAATCAAATGAACCATGGAACCGTGAAGTTTGTTTACCATACATTCATAAGTGTTCAATGTGACCACCATGAGCAGCCTGAACGATATCTACGCGATAATAAAACTTGTTCGACATTCTTGTCAGCATGTCCGGTGTTAAGGTTTGAATATTGTTCACATGCGGTTGTTCTTCATTGAACATGTGGTAATCCCAATGAACACTCGTCTTGGATTAATATTTTGTAAGCCAAAGGATACATTGAATCTTTCTGTGCACCAGCCACATTGTGACTGCCTGAACGGCACTGCATAACCACCAATTGAATATCTGCACATGTATCACAAGTCTTATCCACACTTTCAAATTTTTTAATGATGTTCCTGAATGCAGTGTACATATGATGGCTTTATTTTGTTTCGTATGGGTTTTTTAGGTGTTGGGAACCTCACCATGACTTTATGGACATACTTTGTGTGTGTGTATGCATATGTGTGTACACACACACGTGCATATACACACACAGTACACCCCAAAAGAACACCAAATGCCCAATGGACATATGACCTTATAGTTGATAGTTTCCGAATTACAGACCTTCCAACATTGTACCACACGTATTGGTATTGGTAATAGTCAATCTTTAACAAGGTGCGCTTGTTAATGTGATCAGTTGGAAGGGTATTATGAGTGTTATTACCTGTCTCACACAGGTGGCTAGGTCATGCAGGACCAATCATCTGGCCTGCATGCTCCCTGGATCCCGATCTACTGGACTATTGCATGTGGGGGCCTCTCAAGGTCATTGTTTATGCAACTTCAGTTCCGGACATAGTGCTTTGCCACTGAGTGGAACAAGGTTGCCAATATATATGTGCAATTGCTGGAGTATTTGAACTTGTCAGACAATTAATGACGGGGCATGTTCAGGTGTANGTTGCCAATATATATGTGCAATTGCTGGAGTATTTGAACTTGTCAGACAATTAATGACGGGGCATGTTCAGGTGTACATTCAAACACTTAGGTGGACATTTTGAGCACTTCCTGTAGAATGATGTATAACTGTTGGTAAATGAACATAGCTACAGCTACTCAAACTAGAATGTGTCAGGAAGACTTACAAATACANGTTGCCAATATATATGTGCAATTGCTGGAGTATTTGAACTTGTCAGACAATTAATGACGGGGCATGTTCAGGTGTGCATTCAAACACTTAGGTGGACATTTTGAGCACTTCCTGTAGAGTGATGTATAACTGTTGGTAAATGAACATAGCTACAGCTACTCAAACTAGAATGTGTCAGGAAGACTTACAAATACATCCAGTACAACATTGGAAGATCTGTGACTCGGAAACTATTGACTTTAGGAGGTATGTTTGTAGGGACAATTTGTGTTGGTGTGGGTTGTACAATCCACTCCCTGATTACTTCCCACATATTTGGGAACATCCTGTGTGTGCGTGTATGCATATATGTGTTTTTTTTCTGAATGCAGATAGTACCAAACATCATCACCTTGGCTGAGAGCAAAATGTTGAGATGTGGAGGTGATCATGTTGACATCTCTCCTCAATTGCATAATGAGCAGGGAATAATCCAGATTGGTCCAGAAAGTATTGGTACTGACACATTCCTGCTCACTGTTGTGATTGGTGAGATTTCAAACTTACACTTGGTGAGTTCTGTGGTACTTCTTCTTTCTTATAAGTATTCTGTGAAGTGATGTGTGTACTGCATGGAAATATATGTTGGAATAAATGATGTGAAGGTGAAGTGTTGTAGGTCTAGATTAATTTTTATTGATTGTGGTTGAATTTCTTGTTTTATTATTTATCATATAGGTTGCTTGCAACTGTTGTACCTGAATGTAATCTTGCCTTACCTGTTGTTTCTACTGCTGTTTGTGGGAATATAAATTAAAACTTGACAAGTGAGGGTAATTTTTTTTTATCCGACTGTGACAAAGCCAAAAGGAATGTAATGTTTTTCACGTGTCTGTATGTATTGGTGTTTATTAGTTAAAATCTATTGTCCAAACAGCTTGAGCGATTTTGATAAATGAGTAGGGTCTAGAAATTTTCGTAAATCTCAAAATAATGCGAAATACTGATAAATTATGTTTATTTGTGAAATTCTGTAATAATTCCCACATTCGCGAAACATTGACGAAATTGTTTGTTTAAGTGTATCTGAAATCACAGTGTGAGATTCTTTTACCATGAAAATTCTTACAAACATTAAGTTTTACAATTTCCATTTGTTATACAACATTATCTCTCATTTAATTCAGATACATGCAGATAACAAAACTATTGCGTAATCACGTTGTTGACTATAAAAACGTAAAACTTTTACGTCACGAGAACAATTAAGAAATTGTATAGGTGGCAAGGTCGAAAGATTATCGTTGCATATACAATTCAGTATATATTGAACTGAATCACTGTGGCGCTCGTTCACGGGCAGAATCATGACTACATGTATTTTATTTGTAAACAAACATCTTCAACCAAAAATGTTGTGATATGACGAAAGTGAATAGTACGTATATATAGCACGGATGAATATTTTTTTTGTCGAATGTAATAATTATGCAGTAAACATTCATGTGGTATTTGTAAACACTGCTGACTATACTCATCTTCTGTGCTTTGTGATTAGGTTCTTGACAACTAGCAAATATAGCATTTGCAACTATTGAGCGAGCGAGGTTATGATTGTAGTCGGCTGCTTAGGCCCTGTCCACAATCAACTTTGCTTAAATAACAATTTCAAAGCATAACAAGTAAAACCATCTGTATACAATTGGCGTTAATGTAAAAGAATAAAAAACTCTCGTCTCACCAATGAGAGCAAATTAATGGGAAATAATTTTTCCAGCATAAAAATTTTTATAGGCATAAGTTGACTACAGCAGTTATGACGTTTCACATTCTCATTGGTCGGTGTTAAAAACTTGGTGTAAGCTACTTAGAGATGACCATCTTAAGACCAAGTCACGCAAATAATGCCAAATAAATCATGCCAAATACTAGTTGTGAACTTTGCAATCTCAAATACAGGTTTTTACTTCTATATGTTGTGCATGTTAAGTGCGCCATGTTTATTGTAGACGGGGCCTTACGTCACTAAACGGTTAAGAATGCTAAAAAGAGTTTCTGTTTTAGATCGTGCCTGGGAGTTTGAAAGTGAAGGGTTTTTTTGTTTTATTAACTGGCAAAGTACAAAACTGTGATATAAACTTTGAGTTGGTGGGAAAATATATGTGCTTAAACACTGCCGTTTTGTATGAACAGTGATTTAATGATAGTGGAGGACATAAAAAACAAATAAGACAACTGCATTGGAATCAAATTTGTGTNATTTTTTTATAACCAATTGAACATGTAACTCCTAGGGTGATTTTTCAAAGGTTCTTTTCAAAAGTATCGAAGTTAGAAGATACCGTGAATGGATTATAGCCAATATATACATTTCTCCACGCCTTCTTTGTTTCCAAGTAAGGCAGAGAATAGCCTTGCCAATGGGGCAGGAGAAGGGAAGAAGGGACGGTTTTTTTTAGAGTTGTAGCATTCCAACACAACAAAAGAAAACCAGCAGGTCACTGCATAAAAGAAGCAAAAAGAAAAAGGAAGTGGGCTGCCCTGTCACTACGTAAAAGAAGCAAAAAGAAAAAGGAAGCAGGCAGGTAAAAGAAGCAAAAAGAAAAAGGAAGCCAGCTGGTAAAAGGAGCAAAAAGAAAACGGTAGCTGGAGTTGTTGACATTCTTTTAATGACCATAGGTTAAAGCCACATCACAATGTTTAGGCTTTTAGCACTGCGAGTTATTTAGTTAAAGTATTTTCCAAACATATCACAATCACCACCTATTAATGTAAAAAAAAAAAGGATCAGTATACATTAAATCTTATCTTCACACTTTATTATTGTTCTATTATTCGGTAGGTTAAATAAAACATTTAATGCATTTTACCTGCATTGGTTTAATGAATTTGTAAGAAAAATGCAAGTATTCAAAATGGAACCGAATACTGGAACCGATATTTGAATTGTAGAATCGGTACCGGAACCGGAACCGATATTTTTTGTTATTTGACCCATCCCTAATTTTTATTTTATCAATAATAAAATAAATACTAGTATTTTGAAGTTAGTTTGTGGATTTGTGTTGGAGTAATATTGAACTGAATGGGATTTAATTAAAATATTGTTATGTACAAATGAAAAGCTGTATGTGGGTGATGTAAAAATCTGGTAAACCGCTAATGAATGTTCTTGGGCAGTTTTAAATGTCTCGATTAAGTACAAAATTTATTGCACAAAAATGACTGCGATGTGACAATGTGTGTTACATGACAAGTGTGCTCTCACAACAGATTCATGTTCTAATAATAATGCATGCATATTTTGCTATAACATTTATTTGACGAAATGAAAATATTTTTTTGACAAAATAGTGACATTTTAATGACTAAATCAGCTCATTTTAATTACCATAAAAGTGGGGCCCTAAAAATGAAGTGTATCATTGCATTCATTTTGAAATTGTGCAAAATGATCAATATGGTGGGTGCTAGCCAACATAATGCCAGACCCAAAACATATTTTTCTAATCTTAGTAATATGGGTAACAAATGNATATGGTGGGTGCTAGCCAACATAATGCCAGACCCAAAACATATTTTTCTAATCTTAGTAATATGGGTAACAAATAAAATCACTTTTCAAATGAAATCACTTTTAACTTAGTAACTTATATAACAGCAGAGTACTGTTACAAGACACCTTAGNAAATCACTTTTCAAATGAAATCACTTTTAACTTAGTAACTTATATAACAGCAGAGTACTGTTACAAGACACCTTAGGGGCATATCCGAGTTCGTGAGGGATGGAGGTCTTAATAAAAATAAAAGAACTAAATCTGATTTTAAATTTAGTTGTACAGCTATTATTTACAACATTAAATTAATCTCAACTATTACTTCTTGCACAATATTTAATATCTATCTCAACTCAAATTAAAGTCATTCTCAAAGTCTCTTTTTGATTATAGTCAATTAACTCACACTCATCATTAACACATGTTCAGTCTGTCAGTTGCCATCATTTGAAATGTTTTATACTCACGCATCCAGTTCAATATTCCAGCCTGCCAGTCACACTTTTCACTGAATGATGCTTGCAGTTGCAGATTTTCCTCTTGCTGGTTATGTCCAGCACCACTTGTTGCTCTTCTGGCTCATCATCTATCTCTTAAGGCCATACAATTAGCCAAACTCACAACACTCATCCATTTTTGGTTTGGAGGCCCGTTGCGCTTATATAGTATCGTTGGCCCTGACCTCAGAAGTTTCCCCGCACCCTGAGCCACACAGGAAGAAACTAGATCGTTAAACCAGAATATTCCTTCCAGATAAACTTGGAAATTCTATCTGCCGAAGGTTAGGAGCATTCGAGCAGCAAAAGGCTTATCACGGCGGTCTGACTTTGTAACTGAAAGCGTTATCGCTTGCCTCTTATTCAAACATCCTTTCATGACTCGCCGCTCATTATCATATCACTACTCCGACCTTTTATTCCGCTCACTTGTGCGNTATTCAAACATCCTTTCATGACTCGCCGCTCATTATCATATCACTACTCCGACCTTTTATTCCGCTCACTTGTGCGGGATAGGTCAAGGGAAGCAACCACGTAACCTCCCACATTTGAAGAGCAATAAGCAAAGAAATATAAATTGTAGAAANGGATAGGTCAAGGGAAGCAACCACGTAACCTCCCACATTTGAAGAGCAATAAGCAAAGAAATATAAATTGTAGAAAAACATTTATTCCAAAATATGGTTTAGTGCACACTGCAGTTTATTTCCACTAGGTCTTGTAAGTGATGTCCAAATGATGGCCACCATTGCTGATGCACATATTCAATCATGTTTGGGTGTGTTTCATCCTGCGCTGGGTGAGTTGCAGCGTAATGTTGGTAATTTCTTGATGTATTGCAGCTTTCAGGTGGTCAATGGTTCGTGGATGATGGCGGTAAACATTAGCCTTGAGGTGTCCCCAGAGAAATAAATCGCAAGGGTTCAGATCTGGTGACTGCGGGCCACCTGATGTCACTATGTAATGAGACCACGTGGCCAAAGAACAATTGTCTCAAAGCCATGGAGACCCATGCTNGGGCCACCTGATGTCACTATGTAATGAGACCACGTGGCCAAAGAACAATTGTCTCAAAGCCATGGAGACCCATGCTGCGTGAGAGGTAGCACTATCCTGTTGAAACCACACATCAGGGATGGCAAATTGTGTGAGTTGTGGTTCAAGAAATGTGCATTACATTGGCACATACAGAGCAGCAGTCACTATAACTGTATGCCCTTCTTCCTCAAAAAAATAATGCCCAGTAACACCGAAACTGCCAATGGCACATCATACAGTAACACGTGGAGTGTTTAGCGGTCTTTCATGAAGCTAGCGAGGATTGATTTCAGCCCAATAACAGAAGTTTTGCTTCTTAATGGTGCCATTCAAGTGGATGTATGCTTTCTTGCTTGAAACCAGCACAGCATGTACAGGTACATTTGCAAGGAT
>NQII01003585.1:0-16685 GCA_002778355.1 Clitarchus hookeri
ATAGAAAAGTCCAACGGAAGTGAGAGGGAAGGACTCAAGGAAGGTTATTAAGTAGGAAGATCACATTTAAAGAGAGTAACTCGCCCTAGCCTCGCACCCGGAACCGCTGACGGACGCTGCCCCCAGGAACCGCTGGTGTCACGTCTGAAGTTCGAAGGAGACGACGACCCCTCTCGGTCGTAGACGTCTATATCACACTTCTCGCCCTACCACGTGACTATTGACGTACTTTGATATGATTGGTTCCCATTATGCGTCGGCGGCAGTCTCTCCGGGTTGACTGTTCTTCTTACATAAAATGCTCTTAGATCAGCACTTCTGCGGCCTCTTTGCGCAATTGTTCTATCGTTTCTAAAACCGGTTCCGGTTTGGTGTCAATGAACTCTGTGGCGTCTTTCTTAGGTTCTGCTTAGTTAGGAATCTCACAACGGGACCCAACCGTAACAGCTTGTNAATGAACTCTGTGGCGTCTTTCTTAGGTTCTGCTTAGTTAGGAATCTCACAACGGGACCCAACCGTAACAGCTTGTAATACATGACATATTTAGGAAATAAAACACGTAATATATGGGGTGACTTTTCAAAGGTTTGATTCAAAAAGTGTGAAGAAACCGCAACTAGACTATAGAAGTTTGTATAGTACGGGACACAGGAACTCGAGTTTTTCTCCAAGTACGAGTAACATTTCTGAACTGACTTGTGTTTGTCTAGTTGTATCCCCGGCAGAGGGCGGATGCCTGACTAGCGAGGGAGGCTTGTCGGCGAGTTGTNGTGTATTGTACGGGACACAGGAACTCGAGTTTTTCTCCAAGTACGAGTAACATTTCTGAACTGACTTGTGTTTGTCTAGTTGTATCCCCGGAAGAGGACGGATGCCTGACTAGCGAGGGAGGCTTGTCGGCGAGTTGTGTCGCGACCTTGACTCGCAAGTGCACGCCTTGACTCACCGCGGTGATACGCGCACAGCCAGGTGACGCAAACTCGCCACCTCACTCGCCACTTAACGCTCTTATCAAACACACACACACTCTCTCGCCTACAGCTGCTCCCAGAGTGAGGTGACGCTGTGGCGACCTTCTGGACTCGCTGTCGCCGCCCGAGTTACATTCCCGTTCCGGCCATCCTCGTCTCACTCTTGCATCGTTTCCCTGAGATCACTCCACGCAAATACTAGGATGGCTTCTTATTACAGACTATGGCCGATTCCTCCCCATTCCTGCTTCTCTGAGCAATTTGTTCCCTTTCTGATGACCTCGTCGGCGAGACGTTAGTGGTGTCAGATACAAAAAAAAATATATATTTATATTTGTACCAAAAATTGCTCAACTTGGGCGCATTTAATATGATGCCATTTTCTTCGAAACAAAAAAGTTCCACTTCACATATTTTCAATAATTTGATGCCAAATTAAAATTTTTCCTGTTTTGATGCAGCCACGATAACAAATACTAACTTAGCTGTACAAATGAAAACATTTACAATGCAAACTAATGCCGTGGGCTATCACGTGATACATACGTAATCACCAAATAATATACCATACATTTGAAAAAATGTTTTGAATATCAATAATTTGTTGTATATTTTCATTTTTTTAATGCATGAACTGTTATTGGTTGATTACATATCTGTCATGTAGTACCCACGACGTTAGTTAACGTTGTATTGTTTTCATTTGTACAACTTTGTTAGTATCTATTGTTATAGCTGCAGCAATAGAAAACAAGAAGTTACTGATAACTAAAGAGCCTACTTTCCTCTACATGGGTGCAAATAAATTTGAGTGAAGTCCTTGAAAGCTTAGATGGTAGGTTGGGGCAGGATTTGGATAACTTAACAAAATGCGCGTTAGTAACGCCTTTTTTCCGTTCCGTTATCCACCTGATATCAGATATAAAAACTGAGTCAATAACGTTAATTGTCATAGTAACACATTGAAAAATACTCTATAATACGCGGTACAGTTTATAACGTTACTGCGAAAACGGAAATATTTCTGTTATTCCAATAACGTTACTTATTAAACAACGTTATTAGGCAGAACCAATGAAAAGTTATTTCCGCAAAAACCTAAAATGTTTTATTATTTTCAGTGTGTTACTTATCTGATAACTTTGTTCGATGGACCGATATAACGGCATTTACAACATTTCGTTACAATATATAGCGTTTCCGCAAAAAAAAAAAAAAAAAAAAACACCCCTGTTTTGTATTTTCAGTGTGTTATTCATTAAGTAACTTTTTCTGCCGTACCTGATAAAAATGTATTTTGAATTCTCCGTTACAATATTAATCGTTTCCACAAAAACAGAAAGCGTTCTGTTATTTCAGTGCTGTTATTTATCGAATAACTTCATTCGCCGGATACTATATTAAGATACTTGGAATATTCTGTTACAGTCTGTACCGTTTCCGCGAAAATGGATAGATGTCATAATTTTAGTAATGGAGTAACGGAGAGTGTTGGAGTTGGNCAGTAATGTTGCCAATCATAAAACATTATTCATCGAATCCTTTATAATGGGTTCTTCTGAAGTAACGGAGAGTGTTGGAGTTGGCTGATAACGTTATTCAGTAAAATCAGAATATATCAATTACGCCCACATATATTNTAGTAATGGAGTAACGGAGAGTGTTGGAGTTGGCTGATAACGTTATTCAGTAAAATCAGAATATATCAATTACGCCCACATATATTTGGTGAAATAAAAAATAAACATGTTCATTCGAAATGGGATAAACGATGCTAAATGATACAATTGGTTAATACGGCAATGTTTTGCTGAACCTTGAAGATGATGTATTATAATGCACTGGGACTGGGTGAACGTAATAATTTTATTTACTGTGGAAAAAATTTCTTTCGGGTTGGTAAAATGTGATATTCATATGACATCGATATTGTCACTAACACCAAGTAAGACCCAAACAGGAAATATTTTTTCAGATTTTCGCAAAATCGAAAATCTGTATTTCCCACATGATAAAAATAATATGTCTTCCATTCGACAGTGGCTTATATATAACGTGTGGCCATCGTCCAGATGGAATGCACGAGCACAAACACTGACCAACTCGCTCCACGTGCAACCTCCTGTCATGGCCATACATGTACATACATCGTAGCTGCGTGATAAACGNCACTGACCAACTCGCTCCACGTGCAACCTCCTGTCATGGCCATACATGTACATACATCGTAGCTGCGTGATAAACGCTACAACGTATTTCTGTTAGGCAAACAGTGAGACTTTTGAATTTGCGACAGATGAACACCCATCAATCAAACACATAACAGAAAACACTGCCACGAATAAACTAAATAAATATATTCCCTCGACATGTGTATCTGAGGCTGGAGAAGAGTGATCACACAGCGTGAACCAATACGCGTCATTGGACTGGAGACGACCCCGTACAACATGCATCGCCTGACAGTNGAGTGATCACACAGCGTGAACCAATACGCGTCATTGGACTGGAGACGACCCCGTACAACATGCATCGCCTGACAGTTCTGCGAGCTGACGGTGGCGTGGGCGGAGCAGTGGGCGTGTTGATCGTGCAGTGCAAACAGCCGCCATTGGACACACAACGCAAATAAACAACGGTAGAAGCGAGACGTTATNCGTGTTGATCGTGCAGTGCAAACAGCCGCCATTGGACACACAACGCAAATAAACAACGGTAGAAGCGAGACGTTATCATCGACCTCCACCACAAGAAGGAATCATATTCCCAAATCGCAGACATTGTTTGAAGAAGTCGGGCGACTGTACAGAGTGTCCGTCAAGCGACATAAGGATTCCAAGGTGTCCATAAACAAGGAAAGATCTGGTCGTCTTCAGAAACCACGTACAAGAGAAACGATGCCGCTACTTATAATCACGAAGACACGACCTAAGATAAACTCTTGGGAAGTAGCAGCACATGTGCGCACACAATTCTGAAAACAAGTTTCGTCTAGAACTGTCCTTTGGCCTTTTAACTGAGTAAGGTACAGAGCCAAGGTAGGGTACAGAGCCAAGGTAGGGTACAGAACCAAGGTAGGGTACAGAGCCAAGGTACCGAGAAAGAAGCTTTACATCAGCGGACAGAACCGGAAAAAGAGAATGTTCGTTGCTCAGGACTACGTACACAAGTACACAGACTTCTCGGAGACAGTGCTATTTACTGACGAAAATAAATATAACATATGTCACAATATGGGCGAAATATTAGTGTGGAGAAGGCCCAGAACTGAGCTGGAGCCTCAGAGCCTGCAAGCTACTGTCAAACATAGTAGTGGTGGAGTTATAGTCTGGGGGTGCATGCCAATCTCAGGGGTGGGGGAGCTGGCATATATTGAGGGACCAATAGACAGATTTGTATATTTGGACATACTGAAGAGAAATTCGCAGAAGAGTGTTGATATGTTGGGTCTTGGAAATAGGTATTACTTTCATGAGGACAATGACCCAAAACACACGGCAGAGATTGTCCGTCTTTGGTTATCATATTACACCCCACATACACTTTACACACCACCCCAGTCACAAGACCTTAAACCGATAGAGCACCTTTGGAGTGAAGTGGAAACCAAGTTACGAAAATATGAAATAACCAGCAAGACCAGACTGAGAGAGGTACTCGTGCAGGAATGGCGGAATATGACAGCTGAAACAACCAAGACTCTTGTGCATTCAATGCCGAGGAGACTGAGGGCGGTCATCAACAGCACAGGACTGCAGTGTGTTGTTTCCTTTCATGCGTTGTTGCTGTATGATCCAGCCTCAGATACACATGACGAGAGAATATATATATATT
This sequence comes from Clitarchus hookeri, assembly GCA_002778355.1. NCBI lineage: Eukaryota > Metazoa > Arthropoda > Insecta > Phasmatodea > Phasmatidae > Clitarchus > Clitarchus hookeri. The sequence continues at coordinate 4,806 of NQII01003585.1, forward strand.
TTTTTTTTTCACAGTAGTGTTTTCTGTAATGTTTGATACGTATTTTCATTTTGATGGATAAGTATTCATGTGTCGCCAATTAAAATGTCTCACATTTTAGGGGCTGGTTATAAATAATGCCATGGCATTTGTGATTAAATGCAAACTTTGCACAGTAATAATTACCGACTGTAGGTAAATATAAAGGTTGGTCGTGTTTGGCCGAAAACTCGTATAAATGCTAAATTTCTGGCACTGAAAAAATCTTTAAAACCAGAATATAAGGCTCAGTTCTAAGGTAATTTGCACGAGAAACATTGGAAGTTTTCTAAATGCCCCACATGACTGTTATGAAAGTGTTTTCAGCAAATTTTTAGGACCGTAACATTATTCTGAATTGTTCCCGAATACTTCAGTTACACGACGACAACGTTGCGAGCAGAATATAAACTTACTGGTAAAGCTTTGTCACATTTCGAGGCTTATCACCAGACTGAATAAAATTAATTTATGTTTAATATTTCAAATCGTAGGCCGTCATAAATAATAATATTCACAGTTAAAATAATGTTATAGTTTATACTGTAACGACTTCCATAATGTTATTCGCAGCAACGCAAATAATATATAGATATATATGATGTGGCATTATAGTGTACCGCAACGTTGTATTTACCACAGGTTATGTGTATGAAATAATTCACAGGAACACAAATATTGTTAAAACTTTTACTGAGTTATGTACCTTGACTTTATTATGCAGAGTAACGTTACTTTGTAACCGCGAGATATTGCGTTATGTGAATAACGTAATTCGCAGCAATGCAAATGTATTCATAACTTTTAATTTGTTATGACCATGACGTTATAGTGTACCTTAACTTTATCACGTTACCACGAGTTAAAGCGTTATGTAAATAATTTTACTTATATCAACGCAAATATACACATAACTTTTGCTTTGTTATGAACATGATGATATAATGCACCTTAACGTTACCACGAGCTACAGCGTTATGTAAACAACGTTATTTAAAGAAAAACATATATAGTTATACCATTTAGTAAGTTATGTAAGGTGACTTCAAGTGCACCGTAACGTTATATTGTTTCCATTAGCTATAGAGTAATGCGAATAACGTTATTCATGACAACAAAAATATATTAATAACTTTTACTCTGTTAAGGACCATGATGTTATAGGGTACGTAACACAATAGAGTTATCACATACTGTAAAGTTTCCACACTGTATTTACCGAAATCATGTAACAAGCAAATATGTTACTCCGTAAAATAACGTTTCTAAATGTTACTGTTAAGTTATCCACCCACGGGAAGGCGTTAACGTCTCATTCACAGCAAGACACAAGAGATGAAACCAGAAACACGTGAAACAGTACAAAGACAATAGCAATGCACGAGTTACTTACCCGGGATTCGAATTCAGAAAAACTAGTGAACTGAAGCTGTCTTGCAATCAACTGCATCACGGAGGCAGGACTCGAAGCATCAACTTCGGATGTAATCAGTGTAATGTTTTGAATGGTAGAGTTCAGTAACGTGAAATATTTACACGGCTATCATTTTGAAAATAAGCGCCTGAGAAACTAAAACAAACAAGTTTGCATGGCTTATAATAACGCTACTTGTGTAAACAATTTCGTGTAAATCGGTTGATTGGTCTCTGAGATATGGCATAAAAACCACATTTTCTTAAATGGTTCTATCTTACAAAATTACTTAAAAAGAGGCGCTGTACACGATGTTTGTAATATATAATCTCAGGATAAAAAGTTTGATTTAAATTGTTAAATAGATACGTCAAATATATGAAAATCCTTGTCTGACACAATTTAAAACATGTAACTTTACATGGCATTCTGTAGGTGTGCAAAATTTTGTGGAAAATAGTAAAATTATTTTGCAAGTATGACAAAATGTTTAGTTTACTCACATGACACTACTTTGGAAAAAATCCGGCAAGGATGGTCTCTCTATGCAATTCGGTTGATTGGTCGTCGCGATATAGCATAAAAACCTCCATTGATCATGTGACGATCTTCATAAATGTAGGCCAAATGTTTATATATTAGCACATTCGATTATTGTCAAAGATACAATTCACAAAGTTAAATTAAAATCTGTTACATAGTTTCGTAGATATAGCACACTAAGATAAAAAAAAAGTCAGGTGTCCTTACTTAGTACTAAATGTGTACCGAGTTTGGTGAAATTAGGTTAACGCGTTCAAAAATAGGGGGAGGGGGGGACACACACACAGTCGCACAGGCACTCACACACACACACACACACACACACACAAACATATACAAACTCATACACACAGACAGGAAAGTGATCTCATAAGCCTTTCTTTCTTTCGGATTTGACATCTAACTATTAAAAAAAAAAATATGAAGTGTAAATTTTTTTTATTCGAAGAAAATGGCATCACATCAAATGAGTACAAATTGAAAATACAAATACAAAATAATACATTTTTTGCTGTCCAACGCCCTTGAGGGGAATCTTCCCCCGCAATATTAGATTTCTAAGTTTTTATATCTCGTTGTTTAAAAAAAAAGAACATTTCGAAAGTACGCATTCACCTCACTTGCCTCGCACTGCAATACAGAGAAGACAAGGGAATTACGAACTGATAATTACGTCATAATATTAATTCTACCAACATTTTGAAAATGAATATCTTGACATAAATACGAGATAGTAGTTGAGTCGTCGTGTATGTACTGCTGTGCCAGTTACTTACTGTGTGCCGCACTTACACATCTTTCACCATATCTAAGTAATGCACGATACTGTTTGCCAATATGCATTTCTTCGACTCAGTTGTCACTTAAAAATAGCACTGATGAATTATTGCTGCTATAAACTTAGGCCGTGAGATCGTCACAATGTTGGGCTACATCACATCCACACCGAAAGATGACACTGTGCTGTAACATACGATTTTTTACAGCATTAGCTTCAACTCGGTAATGTCTATGTTTCGTTACCAATAAAAAATTATTTTTTTAATAAAACGAATGCATTTATAATGTTTTAAAAATACCCGAGTGACTCGAATAAAAATATTTGCTATTGCACGTATCTTTATCCAGTTATAGTAATTATTTGTAGGTGATTTTCTTTTCCTCGGAAATTTGTTGTTATACAGGATAGAGGAAACTGAGTTAACTTATTCGCCAGAGGTAGTTTTTTCTTTTGGGTGATGCAGGGGCATATAGGCAGGCACAAGTGCATTATGGAAAGCAGCCATCTTCACGGCTCATCTCAGGCTGTGAAGCTAAGTGCCAATATATTGTAAACTAATCATTTTCGCCGCTAGTTTACTCTGATGTTGCATGTATACCGGATTTTCTTTATTTCGCATGAAACCAAATGTGATATTTGCAATTTTTATCAAATGAATGTAATTTAAAAACCTTTGGATTTGTATTGTGTTAGAATTTACGAAAATAAAGAACTTTGTTCTCGCACTAGAGTGGGAAACTAACATAATACGACCACACGTTTAAAGTTCAGCTTAAAACTTGATTTAGCAAAATGTTGGATTTCATAATTTATTTAAATGTGACAATTAAGTTGAAAAAATCCTCTTCATTACAGCTATATTTATTTCAGTCTTAAATTCAAAACATTTTTTACACGAAGATAAGCTTTTTTATAATTTCTAAATGCCAAAAAACATTTTAATTATTACTGTTTTCCCTTGTAAATGTCATCGGTGTGGGGGGGGGGGGATTTATNACATGTTAATATTTTTGCTCGGGAAAGTATGTGATTCTGTATTACATTTCAAATTTCAACTGCATTATTTCATAGCTCGGAATGTCTGTATTCCATCAAGGAACGTAGCATAAAGGCCATATTTCACGATAATGGTTTCTTTCATTTTCTGAAATATTTTATAAGGATCACATAAATGTACATTATTGTAGTCAAATTATTATAGTTTTAAAAATATAGCACCGAAAAGTCGACAGTTTCTGAATATAGGAGCCCAATGTTTCTATGCTCATTATTAACTTTACCAAATTGTTCACATTCTAAGTCATCTATATCACATACAAAGCATGTTAATTAGGTATAAATAATATTTAACAATGGGTACTCGAGTACTGGTATCCTGAATCTCTTTTAAAACAGGTATAGATGTTTCCAACACATTTTTATTCGTCCAAGAGAAACTAATAAATATTAATATTAATTTCAATCGGACGAATAAAAATATGTTGGAAAAAATATCAACACCTATTTGAAAAGAGAATCAGGATGCCAGCACCCGAATGCCGATTGTATAATATCCTCGATACTTAATAATATGTTGCTATATAATATAGATCACATACTATGTGATTTAGTTAGCAAAGTTAATTACGAGCATAGAAACTTGGGCTCCTATAATCGAAAATTGTCGACTTTTCGGTGCTTTATTTTGAAAACTATAATAATTTGACTAGAAATATATACATTTATGTGGTTCTTATATAAATCCCTTTCAGATAAAAAAATAAAAATATATCGTTAAATATCGCTTTAAAGTAGGTTGAAAAGTTTTAAGCTACCATGAGTGTTGGTTATCAGTTCGTTGACACTAAGCTCATAGTACATACTAGGATAAGAGTAGAGCGAGTGATAAATGCAGTGAGAGCGAGGTTCAGTGCGTTTCATTCTACAAGTCTCCTGCTTACAGTATTTCTCGGGGTCAGTGGCGTAACTATGGGAGGTGATCAGACTCAGTCGGCATATTCAGACACTCGCTGTTGACTACCGGCGGGGAAAAAACAATACACTATACCTTATGGAAATATTTATTTCAATGGGCGATACTTATTCCATCAGAAAATGATTAAAAAACGCATTGTTTGTACGTTAAATTTTAAAAAATTTCCCGGGGAAGACAATTAAGCCATTCTCCCATCTGAGCGGCGTTCCAAAACGTTACTCCAAGAGTAGAGTAAAGTAACAAAGAGTAACAGTTGAGAAAAGTCAGCGTGAACGTGGTCTTGAAACGAGTATGATGTACCTGTAAATAGCATGCTGTGTTAAAAATAATATACACTGATTAATCAACCAACGTAAATTTCAATTTATATTTATCACGTTCACAAAATTTTTTTTTCCGAAAAAATCGTTATAGACATAAACAGTTTTACTTGTCATAAGTTAGTTATAAACATTACGTCTAAAAATGCAATCTTTATAAAAGTTAACATTTAAATAAAAATACGAATTTCATCACTTTTCAATTGTAATTTTCCCGCGTGTGCCTGCAACCAGAATGTCCACTTTCACTTTCAGTTTTTTAAATTTACCAAACTTCTTACCATCTTCAATTTATCCTTCGTTACTCGCTGAAATAGTGCGTGTAAAAGTTTTACTCCATGGCAAGATGCTCAGAGTGATAACTCTGCAGTTTTGGGACGCTGCCAAGGGAAAGTAAAACAGTTACTCGAAGTGTTTTGGGAGAACCAAAGAGAAAAGTTTACTCGCAGAGTTGGAACGCCTCCCTGGGGGTGTTCCCACACCCTCAGGCAGCATACCACCCTTCAAAGACACCACCAAGTTACGCAACTGCGGGTAAGTATTCTCCGTATACCTAAATTAGACATTCAACTGCTGAAGCGAGATTCCTCCTTACATCCGCGTAACAGGTAAAAAAATCCGACACTCCTTACGCTTCGACACTCCGGCATTCCTAGGCACACTCGAATGCACAGTTACAATATAATCAGCCGGGATGTGCCTGCTAATGTTTAAAAAAACAATAATTTGTATTTAAAAAATTTTATTAGTTTAACTTATAATTTTTACAAATGAATTATATGCATTTTATTTAAAAAATTCAATACGAATGGTCTACGAATGGAATTACAAGACTAAATATACATGCTTGTTTTAACGATGCTAATATTTTCATTTAAAAAAACACATTAAATTTTTTCAACAGCAGTGTAGATTTTTAAAATTCACGAAGGTTTACATCAAGCATTAAACATACTGTTAGGTGACATAATAAACGTCACATTCCATCCATACAAAATTCAGATTGATCAGGAACTGAAGACAAATGAAAACTTCTCCCGCCAAAAGTTTTGTAACACAATTCTAAATTTTTTAAATATGATGAGCAAACTGATACGCGAAGACTTCCCATGTCTGATGAAGCTCATTTTCACGTACCGGCAAACGTGAACAATCAGAACTGTCGTTACTGGCATGGCAGACAACCCAAACGGGTGTTCACGAAACTACAGCATAGCGCCAAGACCGCAGTTTGGTTTGGATTGTCAGCTTCGGACATCATCGGGCTCCACATTTTGGAGGAGATTAATCCAAGTGTACCACTAACAGCAGCCAGCCACCAAGCGATGCTTATCCCACTTGCATTTCCTGATGCAAAGCAAGATAGTGAACTGTGGTTTCAAGCACGGGCCTAACACATTCAGAATAAGTCTCCTTCAGAGTGGAGAGTGAAGAGAGAGAGCTTTGAGCGGCTCTTAACATCGAGGCCTTGAGAGCCGATGAGGGTGAATTGTGGTGAGTATGGAGCAGCACTGGAATGCAAGGGCGGAGGAAACTGGAGATCGCCGAGAAAACTCGCCGACCAGCGGCATCGTCCGGTGCTATTCCCTTATGCGGAGATCCCAGCTAGGTGGGAGACGAGTGGTCTAACCACTATACCACCGCGGTCCCTTATTCTCCTTCAGAGGAATGTTGATATTTACAACTGCGTTTTACGCAAAAGTAAATGCAACAAAATATCCGTGACGAGTCGTATCTTAATCAATACAAAACACAGAAGCACAAACATTAAAATAGAGATTGTGAGGAAAACAGGAAGAACTTTGTTACTTTTCGCCGCAGGGACTTGCATTGTGGTGTTACGTCACTAATATGCACTTCTGTTATAAAACTTTTGTTTCACCTCTAGTTATGATAATGATTACGAATGCTAATCATTTATAAACGATTGTTGTGATGACTTCTTTACATCTCATAGAACAAATCCAGTTTCCAGGGGAGGGTAAAAGCCCCCCTCTCCCTGTCTCTGCACCCTCATGCTGACGATGCCCATGCTTTCAACAGGACTCAAGGGCACACGCACCTCGGGAAACAGTGGCAATAATGCGCAAACTTCTTCTTGGATGTGTAATTTCGAGTTTCGGAGACAACTGGCCAGCGAGGTCCCTGGATCTAACGGCAGCGGAATTTTTTCCTTTGAGGATATTTGAAGTCAAATGTCTGCGCTTCTAAACCATGAAATGCCAAACAGCTGAATTAACACATTTTTGGTGACGAAAGGAACATAAACGCTAAAAAAACTCAGAGTTTCATCTATTTCGAACGGAATGTAAACGTATAACCGCAAATCTAATGCAGCCTCGCTGTCTGATTTCAATATAAATCATCGCCATTACGACATGTTATTATTCCAGTCTCGAATGGGTATTTAGTATCGAATCTTATCACTCACTAACCGATGAAAGTGATTACTGCAATTTTTTTTTCTAAAAAAACTGGCTACTAAGACAAGATGAAAGCATTATTTACATATTCTTTTCCGGTACAGATGAGTATATCGTAATTAATTTGGCAATCACTGGTTTCTCATAAACGCGTCCGTGACAAAACGGACGTGCCCATTATTTACATCATCATCTACATTCGCGTTCTATACTTCAACATTATTGAGTTATGAGCAGAATGGTCAGTGGGCAATAGTTTAATACGAAGCCTCAAAAATACATACATATGTTACTGAACTAAGAAAGATAGCAAAGAAGTAAAAGACCCGGCCGGAGCTGTAGTGGATATCAGTTATATTCTCTCTTGATTCAATATGTAATTCGACATCTGTACCCACATTTCTTCACAGCGGCAACTTTATAAAATGGTGGATTGTTTTGACGAGAAATTTTAAACTATGCGTTCATTTATACTTTAGCGCCAGGTTTAAGCTAGAACGAGAGTGGCTTTCAAGAGAGTTCTGAACTGGAATGCACAACATGCAAAACTAGGCTAATTAAAAACTAGAACGTACACTAGCAACCTTATCAGAATAGTAAGGTGTATGTTGCACATCAAAGAAGAATGCATATATTTTATATCACTAATATATTTAACTGGAATTAGTTATTAAAATGTTTTAAAATATCAATAATAAAAGTTTCTCTTTAATCAAAATTTAAACATAATTCTATTCTGGATGCTTTAGAAAACACTTACGGAATCCTGTTTTTGTAGATAGTTTTTTTTTTCAGTCCTAGAAAGTTCTTCTAACTTAATTCTGAATAGTTCCATACTTACATTTCTTACCGTAGCTTGAACACTGGGCTCAATAACTACTGATGCCAACAAAACGTGATAATATAAGCTCTCCTGTACATTGTGTTTACCCAGAAATAGTTTGCCTTAAACTTCAAAATAACACTCCAAGGGAAATTACTTGCAGGGAAAACTCTTGTCTAGAGTTGTTTTCGTAATTTGCCGTACGAAACAATAATTTAATGCAAACGAATTATAATAAATATGATTATGCGATGGATGGCAAGAAGAATAAAATTCATTAATTGTTAATTTATTAATAGTTCATGGAGTATGTGAATGCTTTAGAACTCGTTAGTGGATAAACATAGTAGTTATATAGATACAATATATGCATATAATAATACAACAAATACATTAAGTTACAACATAATACCGTATATAACATAACAGGCTTTCATAGAAATGGCACAAGCATATACAATTACGATTTTCAGGTTTAAGTGGAAATAAATAAATACAGAAGTCACACAATGGGCATACATAAAATAACAACATAGTAGATACCTACTTAAAATTTCCATGTTAAGTTTTCAGAATATGTTTAACATACAAAAATATTAATTTAAAATAAATTAATTATGCAATAAAATTATCTAGCCTATGTTGTAGAAAAATGTATCTAAAAAATTCTTAAATAATTATTTTTCAAAACAATTTTATTGATTGATTGGTCTTAAGTTAATTGCGCACATTTTTATTAAACCTTCTACATTTAATACTCCGTATGACTATTGTTTCGTTTGATTACTGATACAGAGTGTGCACTGGGCGCCATCTTGCCTGTAACACAGCACGCACTTGCATCAGCAAGCGAAGTTTGTGGTAGAATCCTTTAGGTCAAACGCCGAATGCTAAATAACTGAGGTCCAATAACAACAGCAAAACATCCTGTACCTAATTAATTCGTGAAAATCACGTGTCTTCTTACAACTGCGGTGTAGCTGTTGTCATTTTTTCTTCTTAGCGCTTCAATTTCTCGTCGCAAAAGTGCATAATTTTATTCGTTCAGGTGGGTCAGGATAGATCTGTAAACTATTCTCAGCAATTTTCGATACGCACCACACATTTATTATCGCACTGCTTCACGAAAGTACATTCCTAATTTTGAAAACGAGAACCAACGGCCCTGCTTTATCATCTATACATATTATAAAACTCTACGTCTGTCTGTCTGTTAGTGCGTTTATCACTCGAAAACCACTTATGCGATTTACGTGTTTTTTTTTAAATTCATAGCTATGTTCTCTAGCAAGGTTTTAGTATATATTTTGTTACATGAAGTAACATAAGGAATAAGCAGTGACGATAATAGTTAATCAAGTCGGAAAAAAGTTTGCTGCCAGCGCGCTCTCTTGCAATACGCTGTCTAAATCGCTAAAGATGGAACAATATCACGTAAAATAAAAATACCTAAAAAAGAAAACTCCGCGGTAGCATATATCTATCTATAACAAAGAAATACTAATAAAAGTTTTTACCATTTAATTTCTCAACAAAAAAATACGTAAAATTCAAGCTGTTGTTTTCCCATTAAAAACTTAATATTTACGAAAGAAAAAAAAATGTAATTAGAACTGTTTAAGGAAAAAAACCTAAACAATAATTATGTAGTCCACGCGAGCGGAGCCGCGGGAACAGCTAGTGATATAACCCAATCACTCTTATTTTCACGGTTAGTCTGTGGCTGCAGATCCTCATGTAGATCCGAACTGTGACAGTTATTTCAGAAAAGTAGGATTGCTCTGAGACTGACATTTGAACAGTGCGTACTGGACGATATGCCAGTGAACCTGAATCGCCTCTGTAGTTTGTGACTTCCCTCCTGAAAAGTTGAATTATTTGTTTTATTTGTATTTTCGATTCGACGTGCTTATTGTCTTCACACAGGGCACTCATTATACAAACAATGGCCGTCACAAACATACTGGTACTAATGTTAACAAATATGTGTAGTAATTAATTTCATGCTTAAAAATTAAAACCTTCGTGGCTCTAATAAATGTATATAGTACCTGTTATTAAAATATTAGTAAAAATTACTTTTCTTTTTTTAATAACATACAAATAGAGTTTATATTATGATGATGGTTATGCTCGTTTCTTTTTGAAAATGTGATTTTTAAAGCATGCAGAACAGAAATAATTGAAAATTTTGATTAAAAATAGACTCTTATTATTGATTTATTAAAACATTTAAGTTAATAAATTGTAGCAAAATAGTTGAGTGTTACAAAATGTATGTATTAATTTATTTCACAAGCAACATAACTCGTATTTTTCTGCCAGTTTCGGTATTGTGTGCACTACAGTTTGATGAGTTCTGCTTGCTGTACAGTCAGGTGCAGTGTTAGATTGTAAGCCACTGTACTTCCACGCCACTCAACAGCCACTGGTACTGTACTAGCCCAGTCATATTAGGGGTTTCACCTCGGAATGAAAGATAATAAGCTGTAAATTGGTATAAGCCTTTGTTTTGTCGTTCTTAATGTTGTCTCAAAAGTCACCAATGTTATCGTGTCCGCGTCTTAAGATATTGAAGGTCAAAGGTCATAAAAATCGGTTTTTCGCGAATATCTCGCTTTTTATTGCTTAAATAAGATTTGCACTTATTATAAAAGTTGTAGAATATAAAATTCTCTACAACTTCTGTTTGAACTTTTTTTTCATACGATCAACCGTTTCTGCGGTAGACCGCAAAGAGTGCGCCGCGCACAGTCATATATGGTCTAATGCAAGGTCAAGCGTGAGTTACGGTTATCAGTACGTTGGATAAAGTTAATTATTTACTAAAAAAGTATAATTATTAAACAATGCCCATTATTTATGTACTAATTATAAATTATTTATATTTAATTAAAATAAGTGACTTAATTATTTATATTTAACTATAGTATATTAATAATTCTGGAATGTATATTTTAGTTATATTTTAATTTAAAAAGCCAGTAAGGGAATATATTTTATACATATATTTATTTATCATTAAATATAGCTTATTATACATTTATTGAAATGTGAGTTCAAATATTAAAAGAATTTTTGTTGATTTTAATTATAATAAAATTGTAAATGGAAGCTAGTTATCTTCTTCTTCTTCGTCATCTTCTTCTTGTTGTCGCTCGAAAATGTTTAATTCATTGTCATCATCCTCATTATCGGTCATAGTCATCTCCAAACCTTCCAGAATTTCAGGATCGTATGCGCTTTCTTCATCGGGATTACTTGGATATAGTGAAGCGTTGAGGCAAGCTTGTCCATTGCATTGGCCACAAGCTAAAGAACATAGTAGCCCTGATTTTCTGCATCCACAGCGGGAACCACAACCGTTTTTGCAATTGCAAAATATTATATGCAGTATTTCGGCTGGTGCTGGAGGCAATAACGTTCTTATGGGCTCCAGGAATACATTTTCAAGCATCCAGCCCCATTCTTGAGGTTCTAAGTCCTTCCCTAACCACGTTTGAATCTGGTAGTAGACACGATTTATATGTTGATGAGCTGCTACACTTGTTGGTGGAAGTGTTGACAATTGTACAGGTTTATT
>NQII01003585.1:23457-39238 GCA_002778355.1 Clitarchus hookeri
GATCCACCCCCTTCCCTCTTCAACAGAATTATAATTTGTGAATACAAGGCTTCAATACAGCACTCTGTTCAGAAAAGGAGTTTAGTTGAATTTTTTTTAAAACTGCATTTATGCTATACAATAGGAACCTAGCCTATGACTTGAAAAAATCACATATAAAAAGACGCACGGCTAAAGATTATATCACTGTAAACAGTAGTACATTTCAGTAACATGTCTTGAACCCAGACAATCCTTTCCATAGTGCCAATACGATATGTTACTGAAATTATACTCAAAACAGAGAGGTTATATTGTTGTAACGTTCTTTGAACATGGTGATTGCAAATGCAGTAGCTGTATGGAGTCGTTTCCAGTATGCCAAGTCTTCAAAACACAGCTCTAAATATTATAATCGTAGATTTTCTTACGGGATATTTGAATTCTCGCGCTATTTATCCCACAGTATAGGAGCCGAGAAGTGGTTCAATTTGGTCACAATGTTATAGGACATCGACAATAGTCTTGCACCCCTTGGTGTCTACACCCACACAATTACAGCACACAAGTGTGATGACTCTATTGTATTAGATATGTTTAATGTATGGCAGGCACCTTAGTTGAAAATGTTTATTTTGAGTTCTTGTTGTTTTGATATAATTTATCTCGCCGCCTGTCAGAACATTTTATTGTATTTCATATTGTATGAAGTGTATTCATTATAAGATTCTGTCATGTATGGAAGAAGTGGTAAAACTGTGAAGGGAGTGGCCGGTTGTTTCCTGCAGCACACGTGTGGTCCAGACAGCGAGGTACACTCTCGCTCCTCCACCGCTCCTCTTACTCCCATCCATCTGCCGGGGAGAGACGATTGTGTTTTATAGTCTAGTCGCAGTTTCTTCACACTTTTAAATCAAACCTTTGAATAAAACACCCTACGTATGACGTGTCTGGTTGATTCTTAAATAAGTCATGTATCACAAGCGTTTTACACTTGTGTTAACATAAAGCTGCATTATTTTTGGTTAAATTTAACTTTTACTTATATTTTATCAATCAATTACAATATATAATTTATAACTAATACGAATAACGACAGAGAAAATAGGTACGTTGGTAAAACTTTGTATGAAATAGTTCTTATGCGAAACGTTATTGCACTGAGTGCGCACTGTTACGATAGCGTGAACATGCCTTAATTCGACGGCCTGCCTGAACACGCCATCACTCATGAGCAGTAATCAGGACAGCCGGTTGCCGCAATATGGACTCGCACTGGCCAAACCCCGGCAAGCAGGAATGCCCTCCACCAACCAGGGAATGAGGCCATGTTGCGTTATGCGACGCCGATATGAGGGCAATACAGAGCAGCAGCAGGAGTCTGTATCCATGTGACGTCGGCCGAGATGGACATCACAAGAAGCCTGCTGTGCCGACCGCCGTAATACTTCACCAGCCTTCGGATACTTGTCAAGGTGGGACAATCACAATATACTAACGTGGTTCGCAGTAAGGTAGTGCATGTAGTTAACTTATAATGCTCCCCTGACCTTATAGCAATTTATGTAATATCCAGATGTTTAGTTATATAGCCATATAGTAACCTGTAGCTTATCATATTTATTTACCCCCACATGCTCCATCATCACGAGATACCCCCAACCTCAACAAGTAGCAACTGTTTAACCACAATTTAAACAAAGGATAACAGCACGAATTCGGTGCGTTGGCCCTCTGGTGTAATTTTCTAAGCTTTCTTTGTATGAGGCGGAGAAATATCCTGGAAGTAGAACTTTAGCAGGGCTTGAGGAAAGTTGGAAGTAACCGCCAATGGAGTATACAAATAAGAACTAAGGAAATGTAACCAGAGTATCTAATTCACTATGTAAGTGTATTTTAATGTAATCTGGAACATGCTTATTGTAAATGCAATTGAACGACTATAAACGTATACTGAGGGTGGTATTCATAGTCAAGTCTCAAAGCTGAGCTTGAGGCAGTCTTGGCCAAGACCATTTTTTTTCTCAAGACAACGTTATTTCCACACCACGTTTCATAGTCCGCAAATAAGACGATCTTCGTGAAGGTGGTGTACTCATGGCATGGTAGAAAGGTTCGAATTAAAACGAAACATGGCGGCTAGACACAAAATATAAATAAATTAGCATTTTTTGTCACCACGATGTAATGTCTGCGATTTATTATGTGCAAATTGAAAAAGAAAGTATTGCGAACACATAAAAACATGGTTATAAACGAACAAAGTTGAGCTAATTTGGTGAAATGACGAAATTGATTTTTTCGCTAAGGGAAATGTCGCGGACGAGTGTAATAAAAGATTGTAAAGAAAACTGTACAGATAATGTGATTTATTTAAAAAAAAAACCTCTGCACACAATTAAAAGCATTACTTTTGAAATGAAATGTCAAAACCAAATATACGGCAAAAACGTTTTGTAGAACCTATCCATTAAAATTATTAGGTTTACAACATAAATATATTTTTAAAACGTACAATTTAGTTTATTTTGTTTCTTATTAAGTATGTAGGGCCTACATGTTTATTGTAAATTACAGTTACATTTCAAAAGAAAGGATGTTTTTTGTAAATAAGTACTATTGCATTTAACGTTATCTAGTTTAAACTTTGAAATTAGCGGAACTTAAGTTCTGCAATGTGAATTACGTTCAAAAATTAATGGTTGCTGTATAATTACAGTTCTGTAAATACTTTCTCAGAGCAGAAAAATTTAGATTCCAGTCCAAATGTGTAATTAAATCATTAATCTTACCTCAAACATGCTTTGCTATCGCCATTTTGCGGAAATATTCGCTAGTTCAACGTATGAAGCTAGCAGTATCAAGTCACATCTACAATGGACTTGGCGAAGACCGGGCTTATTTGCCACCATTAGCAAGGTCTCGATGACTATGAAACGAGATTCGAAATCGCGATTTCAAGCAGTGACTATGGAACATAAATATTCAGTCTTGAGGCACACAAAAATAAGACTGCCTTTGTGAAGACCGCGTTGTTTCCAGTGCTTGAGACAAGCTTAGGCAATGTTCGCGAAATGTAAATACGAACTTAATACCCCCTAATAAGAATGTCTTGAAGCTAGTGCTCAAGATATGTGTATGAATACCGCCCTGAGCACTGGCAGTCGCACGCAACATTCCCGGGGCACATTCTGGAGTCGAGAGGCGATATTCCCATGCTATGGCTCGGCCAGACGTTTCTCGCTGGCAGCATAGGGTTCACTTACGCAAGAGAGACGGCGAACTGATGTGCGCGCGGTCCAGTGGGGCCTATGCTCGGAAATACAGCGCGAGCGCTCGTATTCCAACAAATTTGAATGGTCATTTTCGCATGCAAATTCCGCTTCTAGCAAACCTGTATACTGCACTCGCTAGAGCTCGCAGGCAAAATGATCGCTCGAGATGAGAAGCATTGACTATTAAAATGGTAGATGTTAGAATGGCCAAGTGACAACTATGACATCAAAACCATTTAACACAGTAGATAAAAATAGTATGTTTACATACACGATAATAATGTGATCGAACGAACAAAACATGAAAAGAAACAGCATATAAAAGAAATTTACATCTATACGGTTAACTACATATATCACCATCGCTTTTTTTTAAAACTAGTTTGTGTTTGCAGTAGAGCAACGTCATTACCAATTCCGCGTGGTCAAACCCATTCGAGTAAATAATTTTTATTTTATTTTATAAATCAGGTGCAAATACTCAATATATGGTCAGCCTTTCGGAATATACATTTATTTCTCATAATGACATCGCTAAATACATTAAAACGTTTTTTAAATGGCCGTGCGTACAACTAAGGTACAAAATAGATGCACCAAAGCTACACTTAACGTTAATTAAGTACATTGCATTTACAGTTGTCTACAATTATTCAGCAATCGACTTGCTAATATCGCGTTTTCGTGTCGTAATATATACACCATATTAATACAATTAAAAACCAACTTCCTAAGCGGTATTTAACACGGGAAATTGAGTAACTTAACCTACGTAACCTCAGACACAATGATTTTGGGGATTTCACACCATTAGTGTGTGTGTGTAAGGCCAATATTGTAAAACGACGGTATTAAGAAAAGGAATAAAGTTTAGTTTTATACAAGTAGAGGAGAAAAGGGGACTTTGGCACAAGGGGCTCGGAGCGTCGGACATGTTCGTGCTCTGTCATTCCGGTCAGCCGGCGGCCATATTAAATCCATATGACCTTGAATTAGACCCCGGTGACCTTTGACTTTGACTCCGGTAACATTTAACCTTAAAACTAAAAAAAATATAAAAATATTTTTTTTTACAAAATATATATTAAAACATTATTAAACCATATAAAAATTATTAAAAATCCCCGAAAAATTATGAAACTATTAAAAAATTAATTAAGAAAATGTACACCCACATTACCCCTCACCAATAGTTATTCTATCGTATGCGGCCATCTTGGTTTTTCGTTTGTCATTTGTTTTGCATTGCTAGAGGCTGCCGTCTTGGTTTTTCGTTTGTCATTTGTTTATACATTGCAGCTATCTTCGTTATTTCGCTTGTCATTGGTTTATACATTGCTTGAGGATTCCATCCTGGTTTTTTCGTTTCTCATTTGTTTATACATTGTTGGAGGACGCCATCTTGGTTTTTCGTTTGTCATTTGTTTATACATTGCTGGAGGACACCATCATCGTTTTTGCGTTTGTCATTTGTTTATACATTGCTGGAAGACACCATATTAAATTTCATATGTTTTCAACACATAGGTTGTGCTAGTGTATTAATAATCGATATCGCCACTAGGTGGCAACCATATTTGTTTATGTTTTTAAAGTATTGGTTGTGCTGTCGCGGCCCTCCATTTTTGATTCTATTTTAAACACACCGGTAGCGTTAATTTCTCTATTCAGCCGCCAGGTGATCTGATGGCATTAATATTTATAGACATAAAACATTTTTGTAATTTTTCATTCCTATAAAAAAAAATTATTTTTTTTCAATTAACAGTATCTCTGCATGAATGACGCGGGACTTTGACTACCTATATAATTTATTAAATATATTTTTAAAAATTAAAAATTTAAAGTTGTTCAATTTTAAAAAGTTTTTGTACTTAATTTTATAATTGTACATATAGTACAATGGTACTTTACAATATACTTTTTCATTGAATTAATTTTATTTCTGCGACTTTTCAATTTTATTTATATTCTCGCAAATTAGGGTTAACATGAAATAAAACACAGTTTTAATCACAGGCATTTTTTATTCAATCAATTTATTACAGCTGCTCATGCCCTAAAAAAATTACAATATTCTTCACTATATATCCATCTCAATATATTCAACTTTGTTGTAGGATACAGTCTTTTATACATCTCACTATTCACATTCGTGTTGTCCCTGTGCGAAAAAATATCGTGAAATTTATTAAAGGGGAACACTGTGCAGGGCGCGTTATTTAGGTAATTACACTTTTGAGGACAAGTACCGAAGCCACAAGAGACCTGCTTGCAGTAAACCCTGTACCGAGGTATTTATGAGAAATGCACTTCGATTTTACAGATATTTGCATATGTTAATTACTTCTAGCATTCAAAAGTTCATTACTGGAACAATATGCAGATACCACAAATTGCATAATTTTTTAGTTATCTAGTTATAGTATTGGAACCATGATGTAATACTGTCTATATTTGTTTTATATAATGTAAAATCATTGTAAAATATATAAAGCAAAAATCAAGAAAATAATATAAAATATAGGAAACAAAAAAATGAACAGTTGGTTGCCCAATTTATACATTGCCTTAAGTTTTCCCCCCTACCACCACTGAAATCTCTTGCCGCAGAAATGGTGTATTTTCCACATCAGTACCATAATTTTATTTTTGTGTTGATGGGCGAGAATAGGTTTGGTCGCCTTGTGTGTAGCTGAGTGCGGGTGCACTCGGAGACTTCCCATGACAGCACCCAGGAACACCTGGCAGCCGTGTCGTCACAAATTACTTGAAATATATTAAACCTCGGCCCAAGATATCCAACGACAATTTTTAAATCTACTATTTGACATAACTAGAAAACTAATTTAAAAAAAATATGTGCTGATTTCGTGTGATTAAAAATAGTAAATATTCGCATGTTTTTAATAGGGTAAAAAAAATTCCTTGAGAAAATACATTATTTCATGCGATATCTTACAGCATTTATTTTGCAGCTTTGATATTTCATGTTGGCGAATGGGTTAATTTCCTTTGTTTTGAGAGACGGGTAATTTCATAAAATATAGATTGTCTAAAACATTAATTTACCGGTTAAGTATGTTAACGGCGGCACCCGACAGTTTAGAGGTGTGTTACAATTAAACTGCAAGTATTCGTAAAGTTAGCGCCCAAGCCCTTGACTTGGCCGTCCTGAACATAGCAACGGTCTTTTTTAAAGGAAGTAACTATCATATGTAAATGAGGCTGTGGGAAACTGGACGATTTCACAGAAGTATTGGAACTGGAAATAACCAGCCCGGAGCTTCGTATTGTGATGGTGGGTGGTACTGAAGCGGGAGTGGAGGGGGGGTTGGGGGAAGTTAGCGAAGTGAGTGTATCTATACGCAATTCACGGTTATTTCGCACTTTTCTGAAGCTCTGCTATAGTTATACTTCTCGGATATTGCTCCCCCTCATGCAAATAAAGCTTAACCGAGTGTAGAACATTACAGCAAAGGGACAGTGCACGCTCTTTGCATAAGAACTATTTCTTACTAGGCATTTCCAACACCCGTATTTTATCCCTGCTTTTATTGATATTAATTATAAAAAAATAAAAAAAATCTAATTAAAAGTTTGATTGAACCAGAAATACGGTACTTTAAGGTTAACACAAGTATAAAACACTTGTGAGACAGGCAGGACATATCTAGGAAACAACCAACCACGCCATTCATAGGGTTGTTTCTTCAAAGGCTTGATTCAAAAAGTGTGAAGAAACCGCGCATAGACTATTGTGACAAATGACTGAGCAGGAAGGCAGTGTGAGCAGTGCAGAAGCCATGGGAAGGGGGNNGGGGGGGGGGGGGAGTAACAGACGTCGCACAGCTCAGGCTGACATGCTCCGTCACGATGCGATATTGTTAGTTCACGTTCCTCGCTTTAGCCAGACTGAGGCGAGGAGTTTCGTTTTTCCCCTGTAATTTGTATTTAGCATTTTGTAGGGCGTAAGTTTGACCACCACGACATTCTACTGTCCAGAATGTCATGCTACTAGAATTTTGTTGTATTTCATATGAAAATTAAAACTCCATTAAGTCTTAAAAGAAACAGTGAATATTCCCGAAACATTTTATATGCCCGTTCCGAACTAAAAATAACAAAATAATATAATTATGACGTGAAATTGATAGTAATGAAGAATTGCGCAATCAGAAAATACATATTTCAAGAATATTTCAGCAACTTTCTTCCTGAAATAATTGTTGTGAGTACATTACACATTTGTTTATTTAAATAACCACGCCTGTAGGCATATGTGTATTAAAACGTTACGGGCAGACAAAACAAAGTTGGTGGAAATTTCGTATTTTGCATTTGGTAATTTATCAGCTTCGTCCCTACCTGATAAAATGCAAAAAGTAAATTACAGAAAATACGACGTTTAATTTGTTGACAAAACGGGTCACGTGACTATTTTGTTAACAAAAAGTGGCAATTGGAACATGATCCTAGTGTAATCAACCAAATGTAACCAACCATCACATCCTAGGATCAGATGAGCAGGTGAGTCACTGGCGCTCGTATTCACGGACGAATCACAGAGGTCGTAGGCGGTTTAATATAGGCCATGGCCGTTTATTTCGTGGAGGCCATGTGGTGTAGAGTGTGCGTGCCAGTTACGCATAACCACTCGCTATATCCCTACTAGCCCAAGAACTTTAGCGCAAAACCTGGAAAAAAATAAGGTAAAGCTAAAATTTTGGATTTCTGTCATTATTTGGTATGCTGAAAAACATATTAAAACTCCCCGAAAATCCCATTTGCGCGTCCTTGTTATTTGGAGCGAAAAGAGCATAAGTGACAAATTTCATAGTTCTCATCAGAAAATATTGCAGTAAAAAAAAAAGGGGAAAAATTACAACGCGCTGCAAATTCCATGTGCGATTTCTTGTTATTTAGAGAAAAATGTGCATAAGTGACAATGTACATAACTTTTGGGATGTTATTATTCCTGTTTGTCTTCCTCATTTAAATACAGAGCAAAGTAGACCAGAATGAAGTGCAATGCAACAAGTAGTATGTATTAGTACGGTGAATGGACATTGCAAATTTCGTATTATAAAAACCATGTTAGTCACAGACAACTTTTTATGAAATTTACACTAACATTCGGATAGGTACAAAACCCATTTCTCTTATTGGTTTGTACCTTAAAAGAACACACATTCAAACAAACACAGAAACCAATTGCTAGATGCATACTTTCCAACCAAAACCAGACACTAAGTTACTGAAAATTACCACAACACTGAGACACTGTGACTTACAAACATACATTTTTGGTTGGGTATCTTAAATTGCAAAGATAAACAACTTATATAATTTAGTTGGCACTTATAGTAGTGCATTTCTTGCAATAGACCAAATTTTGGCCCGACAGTTCTCTAGTCTAAACCATCGTCATCCTCATAGAGTTCATTTGAATGAAGCGATGAATTCACGCATGTGTTCTCGTAGCACTGTCCACACATGGTGGAACACAGCAGACCAGCCATCTGCACTCATACTTGTGCATTGCGCAGTCGCCTCTGCAGTCACACGAGATCACGTCGAGAAGGCCTTCTTTATATGCTAATTACTATTCTTGAGTGCATACATTCAAATTAAATTAGATTATATAAATGCTGCAACTTTTAATACGTCAATACAAGGAACTACTCTTATTACATTGCTGCCAACTTTACTTGGGGCATGTCAGTTAACTGTGTCCGTTAAAGGCATGTTTCACCATTAATATTGAATTTATTTTTTCGCTTACTTGAACTGAGTTAGCGATATTATAAAATGTTTCCACAAATATTTCCTAACGTTGGCAAGTGTCCATGGACACGACAAACCTGATCGTGATCACACATTTCGTAAATAAATTACTACAGCTCGGGAAATTTTGTTTGGAGTCGTCTAGGCATGTGTTTAGTTTGGCTTTGCAAGGCCTAAGTTCTAAAGCTGGTAGTAGCATAATTCAATTGTATTTTATTTTTCTTCGTTCTCATAATTCACTTGAACCTAATCATACGTTGATTTATAATTCTGACATTCACGATATTTTGTGTTGGAGAGAATTTAGCCACCACTTACTCCCCGCGCCCCTCATACGAAAAATGAAAACACACCAAGTGTTCGTCTGAGGAATTTGTAATGCTTGGGTTTCGCTTCCAAACACATTAATTACACAATATTGCCCGAATGTTTTCGAACTGTAATCAGGTAACGTTTTCCCTTATGTTTTATTTTGTTGTCCATGTCATTGTGTCTTTTGGTTACTTATTATTTTCACTGTTCAGTGACGTCATGAACATATATTTCTAAGTAATTCTTAAATAACCTTAACAGTGTTTCACCCACACAATTTCAGCTATTTGCTGCTGTGTTCGACCACAGAGAGAGAGAGAGAGAGAGAGAGAGAGAGAGAGAGAGAGAGAGAGAGAGAGAGAGAGATAGAGAGAGAGAGAGATAGAGAGAGAGAGAGAGATAGAGAGAGAGAGAGAGACATACACACACACATACACACACAAATCTACAGATAACGCTTTTATAAGTTTGGGTTTATTAATTTCCTAGTTTGTATGTTGAATCGCACATAAGGCATTGCAGTGTAACATTTTATATGTGAATGTAAGCTATTTTAGTACATAAATTGCCCCTTCTCCATCCAAATCATCTTCAGAATAAAATCGAGGGAATTAATTAAGTCAATAAAATAAACACGCCGTGTTTGTATGTTAGAGCGCCTGTTCGATGCATTTAGGAAAAAATACTGCATTTGCGTAAGGTTTTCTATTATTTTAGTTAAAAAAAAAAAAAAAAATAAAAACGTTGGGTGAAATTGATCAACTGGGGTGAGATTGATCAACAGGGGTGAGATTGATCACATTATCACATGTTAAGGCCAGATACAAAAGTGGGGTGAAAGTGATTAGCAGGGGTGAGATTGATCACATGACAGTTTTCCCATATCTGACATTAATGTTGATAGAACATTTTCATGTGATCAATCCCAGCTATGCTAACCAACTTCACCCCACTTCACGGCACTTTCCAAAGTCAACTCATTTGGAATAATATTCAGTACATATATTTTATTTTAGCATTAGACGTTAACTTTCAAGTGCGGTGGAATATAAACACGTTGTTTATTACTTACATGACAATATTTTATGAAAAGACAGGCTATAAGATCAAAAATGGCTGAAAGGAAAAAGTAACTAGGGCCTCAAAAGTGCTTACCATACCGTGAACATCCTATAGGTAGTAAGTTCACGTACAGTGAACAGTGATCTAAAAGGACAGTTGTTTGTAAATGTTCAGACAATGAAAGACATTCTTCAGACAGTTGTTCAGTATGTGTCACGCTACGACTCCTATGCGGTTACGATGCAGCTCGAGCTAGGAAGACGGAAGTGGGGCAATGTCCTCCGGACGGACAGTAGAGTGCGCCCTCGCCGCTAATTGCGGGGTTAATTGTGTCCGCCACGACCTTCACATCTTTCAGGACTGTCTTCTCCACTACTGCACTTCACGACCGTCTCACGGCCTTGTCAGTGGACCATTACGTAGACTAGACATGAGCATTGCCTATTTGATCTTCTGCACAAGTCCCCACAGGAGGAATATGAGCTGGTGTGCGCATGCAAGCTGCCCAGTAGCCATCCTGTGTCCCAACATCGGACTTAATGTTCCTTAAAAAATAATTGCTTTAAATATAACGTTTGCAGTTAGCTAGCGGCAGAGCAAGGATTCAGTTAAGGTTTGCCGTAGTAAATGTCTGAAAGTCGTGTACGTACGAAAAACAACATGGCCAAGTGAAAAATGTTCTAGAAGGTCGTATTTATGGTTTTAGGCGAAAAACTTTATTTGGGATTTCTTAGCTGGAATTAGTGGTCAAACGTAGAATTTTGAAGATCTTGCAGTTCCCGATGATCAGATACGCCGACGGGGCATCTCTCCGGATGCGCAGCAGCCCTGGGCGACGTCTTCCCTATACGTAAGCACACGGCTTACGGTGCTAGCGTACAGCTCAGTGGCACCTTAACTGACGCCTCACGAGTTCTAGCTAACCCCTCTGAAATATACGCGGAGGGGGCTCATACAGGCTTACTTACTGCTTTAAACACCTCTCGTCTTCGTCTCTAGTATACGGCCTGTACTTTAAGGGTGCGAACTCGGACTTCCCTTAGAGAAATCCAAGTTTAACACCTAGTGCACAGCCCACCCGAGCTGGCTGCCTGACGTCGCGTAACAAGATGTAATTCTTCTCGAAAACTTAGCAAAATAATGTTCTTTAAATGCTGACCAATCACGAGTGTTACAATTCAAATTCGTCTGTACTGTCCCTTGAAACTGCCCCCAAAGATCTAAAACGCAAAGGGTCGTATAAGTAAACGTACACATTGTAAAACTGAAAGACATAAGTACGCGGCCTACAAAAATACTGATTCTAAATAAAATAAATATAACGGACTCTTGTTTCAAAACGAATAAATAAATCTTGCCTAAAAAACAAAATAGATCACGTGAGAAATAATATTGCGGCTGTAAAACACAAAAATGACGCGTTAAAAATGATTCATCATTATAACTAAAAAAGCGCGTGTTACAATGCCAAAAAATACGACGTGATGAGCATTTCCCCACATTTTTTTTAGATGTATTTTTGAATCAGCCTATATATAAGAAGCGTTTTATAATTCGTTAATATTTCGTTTAAATGCTGATTATGAATTATAATATTTATTACATATTGCATATAAGAAGCGTTCATACTCCTGTTAACATTCAGTTTGAATGCTATTTCCATAATTTCATTAAGAATTTTAATATTTATTACGTAACAGATATGGGATAAATTAGTGAAATAAGAGAAATGTAGATAATGGCTAACATGGAACAATTATATTAAAATATTATTAAATTGAGATTTGTTACATTATTTCTTAAATTAAAGTTTTTTAATAATACATTTAGATATACCAGCGTTAACATTATACACTGTCTTGTATAAAAAATATTTATGTTTGACTGCCTGTCCTGTGTACAAATACAGGGAATTGTTTCCTCCGTGGAATTTTTGTCTAGATTAGTTTATTATTTTTTACAAGTGGCTGCAGGATACAAGGTGGATTTGTTGAATATTAGCCTCTGCTATATTTATTGTTAATCCTGGCTATACAGAGAGTCGTTGTTATTGTCCAAGGCCATGCTGTTGTTTAGTCTAGTCTATGATGGCGCTCTCATAGCATGTCGGTCTGTTCTAGTGATGTCTTTTTATATCCAAATACATCTGTTATACTCAACTCCAGTTTATCATTTATCTTCCGGTTTTTTCTACAGGATTCCTCCAGTGTAGGACTTGAGCAGGGCTCCAGAAACATGGGCAGTTTCTATGATTATATTTGCGATTCGTAACCAGTCTTATTACGGTATGCAGCAACGGATTTTAACAACTGCACCAAAAGCACCCACTTCTAAATATCACAATTTTTGTTTAGGTTTATACTGAAATTAATGTTTTGCTTAATGGCAAAACAATATTATGGTCTTGTAACACTTGCCACTCTTTTTGGTGTAATAAACATGCGTCATGGCAGGTTTTCTCTGTGAACTACTCTTTTCTTGTTTCTTTAGAAGTGTTGCCGTTGCTGTGTTCATGTAGTTAACTCTGCACATAGCTCCTTTTTGCATGTAACCGTTAAATATTTTTCTTTATTTCTACCTTCTAACCAAACTTAAAATAGATCTGCATCATTTAAGTTAGGTTTGTACAGGTTAGGTTGGGTGACATTAGGTTATGTCAGGTTAAGTTCATTTGTAATAAGATACCACTTATATAACCCAAGTTATTACGTCACCAGTTAGCCCCAGCTGTGGCGACAAGGGAAACCGGAGACTGGCTTGTTTCTGCCGTAATCAGCTATGGCGACACACGCTCTCTGTTGTCGATGATCACTAATGATTCCGTTCCAGATCTCCCTACTGAGAGCAGCTGGGCATCTCCTTTGTTTCATCCCGTAATGTGCGGCCTACGTGAAATACACGTCAGACATTCAAAGCAAACCTCAAGAATGTGCAGGTATTACCGACACGGCTTGTGTGGAAAATCACCTACTAGAGCCTTAGAATCTCCCCGTTGCAAAATAAAATGACGTATTTACGCATTAGATTCAAGAGCTAAATCGACCAATCGCTTGCACACACTCACAGAACTTACTCTTCTGCATATGTTGGCGTATTGTAGTTTACTTACCCTACTACGATGGTAATTAGAGTTTCAATAATAATTATTTTTAAGCATAGTTCAAGAGTATATACACTGCAAGGCCGATCAGGAAATGAAGATTAGATAAGGTAAGGAACACAAAATATATATTACTTATTTTTATTATGGTTACCATTCCACACTTGATTGATAGTGAACCGCAAGTAAAAAAAATGCATATATATAATTTATTAGCTTTTTGAAAACCGAATATGCCACAATACATTTAATTCTAAGTCAGGTATTTCAACTAACATTTTGCTCACTCCTCTTTACCCGACCCAACAAAGAACGAAGTTCCTTCTGGCTGACAAAAACTGCTAACTGCAGCAACTAACAGCACCGCTTCTTCATCTGGCGACATTGTCAGCACACAACTACACTCACCGGCGCACTGACAAGCGAACCGCTCTGCTTCTGATGTGGGTGCCTACAGTTCCCGCCAGAACCGCGCCCACTTCATTCCCACGTCGCCAGGTCTCGCGCCGGTTTGGGCCAGCCTTTACCGTGAACAGCCTTTGTATCATATATGCACCGTGTGAATCTGGAAGCGTTGATCTGTCACGTGAATAATGCTTATCATGTCAGGGGCTGATTGAGGTGGAGTGCCACTTTCCTCGGACCCTCTTGAACATTATTATTCCTAACGTTTAATTTAGGGTAATATGAAAGCTAGCTCCATTCGACAAAGACGTAGTATTCTTTACGAAAACGATAGTCTACGATACGAAGACTGCAGGTGTGCATTCAGGTTGAATATGGTAATTTTGAGCACCTCCTACAACGATAAGCAGCACCGCATTATTGCAGTACAAACAGGACAACTCGGAAACAAGGTCAAATAGGCCAAATATGTATATGAACTTTTTTCATTGTTTTAGTGTGTTACGTCCACCGGTGAAGTTGGTCCCGCATGTAATGAAACATTCTATTTGTACACTATATACGTATATGTACACTATAAACGTATATGTAAACTACATGCACACTATAAAAACACATTTTATATATACATGCAAAATATCATAAACATGTGTCCTATTTGACCTTGGTTCAGAGTAATTGTCCTGTTTATACTGCAATAAGTTGGTGCTAATTATAGTGTGTGTATGTGTTTGTATATTGTTTTTTACACACAAGGTCTCAGGCATGATATAAAGCGCCCCCTCGCCCCCTACCATGTTTTACAAATGGTTGTATCTGCCACTGTATTAGGTTAGTAGTGGTGGCGGTGGTAGGTGGCGCCAAGTGCACATGACGGCAGACACTGGAACTACCTGGGCAACGTGGTTGGGAGAGCGGCTGACCGTAGCTTGTAAAACATTTCCCAGGCTGCTGGTCTGGTAGAGTACCACGGAGTATCTCGCGAGCGGTAATCAAAGCACGGTGGCGAAATAAGTGCGAGAAACCTTTCTCCCGCCTATAGGGGCCAATGTCGCATGCAGCGCGGAACGATGAACAAGTGCTGCAGCGCGGTAATGAAGCGGATGCTCCAGTTGAGACAGGTTCTCGCTCCCACGACGGTAGTATCGCCAGGGAAATGAGTCGTGTGGCAGAGGTAATGAATGACCCAGTTGCGAGGCAGCACAATGGCAACTCACGTGCTCATAATTCTTGCGGGAGATATGCTGATGGCCCACTGTCGCATGACCTACAACAACGCCGTCCTTCCTCCCAGAGGAACACAGCAGCCGACGACATCCTGGGTCGCACTGCTGTCCTCGTGAAAGGGAACACACAGGTACGCCTGTTTTTACAGCCCCACAGTAGATTCCCCACTGATAACTGTTGGCCTGATCGGGCGGGAGTGTAAGGTATCATGGTCCAAGAGATCCATTGCTGATTTCCTCTGTCGCGCGACTGATGACGTGCTTATGGAAACAAAATAATTTTCGGAAAAGACCAATCACTAAATATACAAATTACATGATTATGACTAAGAGGATGGACACAGAAGTGTGATTTGGATGATGGATGTAGCTGTAGCCACGGTATGGCATTATTGAAGGTTGATATGAGAAAAGCAGACTTGATAAGAACATTCTGTGAAGGTATGGAATGATTAAACTAACTTCCCAAAGAGGAAGAGTGATGTTCTATTAAGTTTTGCGATTGATTGTCTCTGAATTACGATGTTTTCTACGGGAAGCCGTTTGCCGAAAAATCTGCAGGATCCCGAATGAATGGCTAAATAATTAAAGTAGTGCTCCCAGTATACCTCTTTGGGGAGTGGCTGAGAGAGGTG
>NQII01003585.1:39247-182157 GCA_002778355.1 Clitarchus hookeri
GGGGGGAGGTTGTGGTGAGGCCAGCTCCGGCTTCTGCCGGGAAACGTTGTCTGTACACTCCTCCCTTGTAGGAAAACTACTGAACATCATTGCCATGCGCATCAAGAGCGCAGTCACCGCTACGCGTAAGGCTCTGATCTGTCGTGCAGTGTTCTCGTCGTGATGCGTCTACGCATGGGTCTTTAAGCGATCGCCCTTTCGGTTTATTTAACGGACAGTTTGTAGCAAAGTTCAATGCAGGACTCTATACTAGTTTCGCAGCAATCAACCCAAAATATTTTAAACTATATCACGGTCTGAGAATGTAGTTTTTTGCTATGTTGAAGAGCTTTAAAAAAGTGTTTACTATTAGTGTGACATATTGAACGTTGTATCCAGTCATAGTTTCAAGTGTTATTTACTTTCTTATGCAAACAGATTGTGTACTCGCGAAGTAGCTTGTTTTAAAAACGTGTAGTACAAACGCACAGCAACTCAGTTCGCACGCCAGGTAGAGAGGTTTTCAATTTCCACAGATGCCAGTTTCTCCCTTCATATATGAACTGTATATTTACGAGTAGAAATTCGTTTAATTAATTATCACTATTATTTCAACATCGCCGCATCATGTCGGGGGGACAGACGGGGGATGGCTCCGTTATATGCTAAGCGAACCGCTCATACATGAGCAGAACTCATCGGCGACCTACTCGACAGCCGATCTCGAGACCTCGCAGTGCCAAAGCAACATGCTGGCGCCACAGGTCACAGAAGAAATCTGTTAGATGTAACTAAGTACTACATTATATGGGAGGTGGTGATGTCTAGGCGCCTGAATTGTCTTGAGATGGAGGTTGGTGGTGTCTAGGCACCTGAATTGTCTTGAGATGGAGATTGGTGGTGTCTAGGCACATGAATTGTCTTGGCTTCCGAGCACGTCTGATGGGAGGGCTATAAACCTGGTTCACATGTACATCCATCACGGCCAACAGACAGAGGTAACAGACCTATGGTTGTTCACATGGCGGCATATTTTATGCGTTACCGTTCTGGTGTTTGTTTGTAAGCTCAGTCAGTTCATGACCATGTCGACTAGTCAGCAATTTTCAATATAGGTTTTCGAAGTAAGAGTTGCACAATAAGTACGTAGTCACTGCGGATTTTTTCTTACTCTACTTAAGCGATTTCAGAGTGGTACAAACTTTTATGAAATTGATTTTTAAGTGCCTGTAATTTTGTTTCGTACCGCCAAATATATTTTAGAGTTTAGATCTGCCCGTGTGCTCATTTCCGAACTTCAAATTTTGATAGACATGTTGAGTATAAATAACATTTGAATACACGTATTTCATTATAATTATGTTATATTTAATAATCGTAGAACATTACGACAAAACACGTTAGTTATTCATGTACCTGTTGGTATGAAACATGTGAGAGAGTGAAACTCTGGGTAATATCGTCGAAGTCTTCTCTTTCCGCAGCAGAAAATTCGGCGAGAGTTCAATTTTTTCGGTGTGGGTTGCGCGGGAAATAAGGATGAGTCCTGTCTTGTTGCTCCCGCTTTCCGCTGTGTCTGCTCGCGTGATAGGCGTACGTATAGACTAGGCACAAGGACAATTGTCGCAGAAGGACCGGCAGCTCCTGTGTGGCCAGACTGGACGAGGTACAAGGAGCTGAAGCGAGCGGAGGAAACAGGATAAACTCGAGACAGCTCCCACGTTCCTACAGTGTCAGTCATATCAGTGTTCCTCAACCCGCCTCCGATGCGATGTACCATTGAGCCACAAGTAGGCTACACACCACAAAATAAGTTTTGCACTACCTGTAATTTAAGCATGCCGATATTTACCCAATTTAACGATTTCTTGGATCGATCTAGGTCGAGGCACAGAATATCGATGCGCATAGAAAATCGGACCAAAAAAGTCTATTTATAACAAAAATATTTTTGATATTTTTCACTTTCAATGCAAAACGAACAAGGTGTGCCATAGCCTAGGGAAATAATTTATACGGCCAGAAATACATTAACCAAAAACTCGTAAAAAAAATTAAAGACCAAAAAATTTCATTCCATAAAAAAAATAGAATAATCCATAAACACGACACCCTGAAACTCAACAAAATTCATAAAGTTTATAAACATATAAAGGTGCCGCTAAATAAAAGAAAGATTCAGAAAAAAAAATCAGCAATATTAACATCGATCTAAAATTAGATTTTTGAAGCCAATTTTATTTTATTAAAATATCGATCTTTAATCAGCATCCTTACTGTAATTCGGTTGCTCATGAAGAATATTAGCTAGGAAAGTAGGCGCAATACAAAGATAAATCGGAATGATAGGCGTGGTATTGTGTACAGAAAGTGCATGTCTATAGGCAGAGATGTTGAAGGCTGCATTGCGACAATGTAAAGCTATCCGCTCTGCTGTGAAAAGAGATAAAGTGACTAAACAGCACTCAAATGACGAGGGTTAGACACTCGACGAGGGCAGAAGTAATGTTCCCGGACAGACTGGGCATGTCTCGTCTGTAGTTAGGCCACCTCAACATTCCAGAGGCCAGAGAGAGGTACAGTAAATAGCACAAGTATGTACTTTTAATTATAGCGTGTGGTCAACTCAGTAATTCCGGTAGCTATGCTAAGCTGTTGTAAAATCTCCCAATTAATAATTAACATTATAATGAACGCAATTTCTATAAATCACGCACTGGACACTCCGCACTGCAAAATTGTTAAAAATGTCTTTAAATCACACCAATACCTACCTTAAAGTTTTTACAACAATTTTACACTTGTCCATAATTGGCATTATCCGCGTATGTGTCCACAACAAGTCTGCGGACACATCCCAAAACGACATGGTATTTTGTCTTCAATTGCTACGTCCGTAAATTGGGATTTCAGAAACTGACAACAGAGCAGGGCAAACACAAAAATGTGAATGCTCTTATTTTAATGTTGTTCAAATCAACACAACACGTGTTAAATTATTTTACAATACAAAAACATAAATTTAATTTTTTATGGTAATTTTAGGAACTTTAATTGTAGCACAAATTTTTATATTTGTTGATTTACATAACATTTATCTGTGTTTCCATTAGTTCAATAATGCAAATATTATTAAAACATAGTATATTATTTAAACTCTGCAAATGAATCTTCATTTTGGTATCTTGCTAATGTCAGTCTCTCTAATAGTGTTCCTTTATTTACGAACGAAACAAGAAATTATTCGTCTTTTCTCTAATATCAAAGTAGAGTGGAAGATTCGGACATTTCCATGGACAAACTTCACAGCCAAACTTCGGACTTGGGACGTGCAGACGAATGACATCACAGCGTTACATACAAAAATAGGCTATATGATGTCCTCTGATATGACCGTGGACAAAATCAACTGTAGACAAGGCGTTAATGAGATGCAATACATTGGTTCTGCAAGCATTCCAGCCCGCTGTTATGTTGGAATTTGTGCAGTTATGGACAGGCATTTGTATGAGAGTTAGACCTGAGGAAGGTGAAGACAGGGATGCAGTAGTGCATGTGGTACTCACGTCTCCGCAGTGCGCGCGCCCCAGCTGCAGCAGGTGGTCCATGGAGATGACGCCGGTGCCACGCGGGTCGCACAGCGCGAACACCGCGCGCAGATGCTCCCTGTTGAGCGACAACGTCCATTCCTGCCTCGGCGTCGACACCGCCGGCATCGCTGGCGCATCCTCTTACACTCTTCACTCTTTCCACTCCCTGCCGGCCCCTCTTCCACACGCCCTCCGCTCCCTACCACGGGGGACACACTCCCTACCATGGGCAACCCCGCCCTCAGTATCTTACCACTCTCCCTACCAAGGCTGGCCCACCCTTTGGATGTTGATCACTCTCCGTACCTCGTGGAACAGCTTCACTGCACCAATATAGAGTCCTGCCATATGGATCCTCCTTTCACTCCCTACAAACCAGGGGGATTCCAACCCCTGTAGCTCTCCATTTCCTACCACAACCTTATTCCACTCCCCGCCACAAGCGAAACACAACCCCAAAAGCTCCCTTCCGCTCTCCTTTACGACGAGAATCCCGTCCTCAGGATCGTTCTACTACTCCAGAGAGTGGCCGAATGCCCTCATCAGCTACGTCGTTGCACTCGCACGCACTCCCGAGATGTAGGTCGGTGCATGTCTTCTGGGAGGGCTGCGTCCTGGAGACTGGTGGGCGGATGTGACGTGTGTGCCTGCAGGCCTCCGCCGAGCCGTTGTCGACCGCGACGCACCTGCACCAACAACCAACACACAGCTTCACCAACTCTTCTCTGCTTACTATAACGGCTCAACTAGGGTGGTATATGAGAAATGATGGGTTCGGGGTTTATATACTGTTTAAAACATTCAAACTACTCATTGAGAGCATAACTGTTTTCTTAAAAACTAAACCCATTTGTAGTCTCAGCAACACTGCTTGTTGACACCTAGGCAACAAAGAGATGACCAATACAAGAAGATATTAATTAATTAGCCTACATTAATATTTAATACCAATTTATCTAACATGCTTTATAGCTGATACACATAACGACATACTGTACTTAGAACGAAATAAATACGAGTAAAATCCTAAAATGTTGTCTACTATTGCTAGAAGCACCTGTTTTACGCGAAAACATTCCACGACTTGTACTCCAAAACACATTGGTTCAGAACCAATGTCGTGATTGGATTATTTTAATTGTCAAGTGAAGTACGTGTCTGCTAGCGAATCCGGAACGTTCATTGTTGGAGTAACTTTATGGTGATTGGGCTAATCAGGGAGAAAATGTCTTCTCACAAAGGCACACAGCTAATAGACGAATTAAACTGGCAAGTGTGCACATAAGCTATTAAAATCAAGCCTACGCATAAATCTTTTCGCGAAAAACAGGCGGTCCTGGATATTGCATATTCTAGCGGGCTTAAGTGGCAGGTAAACAGAAGAGCTACCAGTACGTGAACAGAAGTACCAGCAGACCAGGGAATATTGTTTCGGAATTGCACGCCACATAGACGACTTGCAGATAACAGCGGTACGCTCTTCGCTCTATTCTCATACACTAACCACATTCTTTTGCTACGTGCAGTGATTAAAAGCACTTGGAAAAAATATATCTGAACAAAAGACACATTTCCTGTTGTATAATGCTCTAATTTCCTAATTTCATATTTCATAATATATTAAACAAAAATGGGTGAACAATCAAGTCCGTCAAAATCGGCTCAACAGTTCAAAGATTACAAACATGCGTCAAACTAACATAAAAAATCCCCAAAAATAGAGACTTTTGTCGTAAACCATTTTGACTGTTTTGTTAACTTAATGGTAATAAAAGCATGGGAAGCTCGGTTAAATTGGCAATATTTTTTGGTTTTGTGTGTGTGTGTCTATATATATATATATATATATATATATATATATATATATATTCAATTCATGAGTTTTATCGAAGATAAAATCAAGTAATTTAATAAACTTAATCTCTTAGTACATTTTGAAAATAATTTGATATTAAGATGGTGTTTGCTTTTTATGTTTATATGTTTACAAAAGTATTGCTACAAGCATAAAATGACTCAGAAAAAGGTTAATTTGGCAGTAGCACTAGGGAAGATTAACAGTATAGTGAGAAGACTGATGCCAAAGCAATACATTACCGCCCAATACTAATAATATGCACTATAAAATTCATGTACTAAAAATGCACTTGGAAATACATTTTTCTTGTATGTTTCAGTCATAATCACCACTACAACCAAGACGTTCAAAATTGCGACGATACTGCCTTAGACCTTGACAAACCTCAAGATACCATAAATAACACTTAACACATTGAACCCATGCTGCACCACTTTTGTTGTTGGCAAATAATCCTTGGCAGCTCTGTAAAATATCATTGTCCTTCCTCTTCTTTGAATAAACTGCACTTGTGGGTGCTTTCAATTGAGTCACATCTCTTAAACCTGCTCTTTTTTGACTTGTGGTTGGCTTTAGAGTAGATTCATATACTGGCGATTTTGGCCTCTATTTAGGAGGTACGGGATCACATCGCTGTTCGAAAGGGCCTATTTATAGTATGTAAAAAATGCGCACCTTCTTTGATGCATTTTTCCTTTGTTGAACATGACAAAATTTTGAAGTGGAATTGGTGCGCTTGTATTTTGCACTTTGGATGCACCACGAAACTTTGAGAAACGGCAAACATCTTCGGATAGACCAGTAGTGTTCAAAGGAAATACTCAAGTGTTTTTAAATCCATCTGTCCTAATCACGCAAAGAATCCAGTATATTTGTATCTGCACACAATAGTCACAGATATTAATAAATAGGACAGATGGAGCTTAACAAAGTTTTTAAAACAAGGTGTATGAAGCATAGAGGGAGGGAAGGAAAATGAAGTTCAGCAGCCATTCTCTTGCTAAATAAAATCTTTGTTTTGCCACGAAGTAATCGTGCATTGAATTTTATTTTGCATTAAAGTTTGCTTCAGACTTCATTTTGGGACGAAAATAGATGATTAATATTGAACCCTTTGAGTAGAAGAAACCGAGAAAATTTTACCTTTGTGTGCATGCTAAATGTTTATTCTGAGAAAACTTTTTTTTTTCAGACAAGAATGATTTTGGCTGACTATATTTCTTGTGGCCAAATCATGCCAACATAAAGTTTTAATTTTTATTTATTTTTCTATTTCGTTATTGAACAGCACTGGCTAGTTTATTCTGAAACTGAGTAAATAATAATGTAACCATATGTAAATACACTGAAGAGAAAAAAAAACTGGTATAGGCGTGCGTATGCAAATAACAGAGGTATGGAACCAATCAGAGTAACGCGTTGCGGTCGGCAGCTAGATCGGTGAACGCTGCTACAGTGGCAGGTTATCAAGATTTAAGTGAGTTTGAACGGGGTGTTATAGTCGGCGCACGAGAGATGGGACATAGCATCTCCGAGGTAGCGATAAAATTTGGATGTTCGCGTACGACCATTTCACGAGTGTACCGTGAATATCGGGAATCCGGTAAAACATCACATCATCGACATCGCTGTGGCCGGAAAAATATCGTGAAAGAACGGGACAAACGACGACTGACGAGAATCATTAAACGTGACAGACGTGCAACTATTTCTCAAATTGGCGCAGATTGGATTTGTGAACTGCCCTGCAGGATTCGTGGTGTGAATTGCCTCCTGCATACCTTCAGACATTAGTCGAGTCCATGCCACGTCGTCTTGCAGCACTTCTGCGTGCTAGCGGGGGCCCTACACGATATTAGGCAGGTGTACCAGTTTTTTTGGCTCTTTAGTGTAAATATTTCAATAGTGCTTAATTTTCTTACACAATTTATTAAAAAATTGTGGAATGTGCTTGAAAGTTCAGGTTTATATAATTAATTTATAATTAAAGCATTAAAAAAATGTTTAATACTTTTTGTCTAACCTTTAAAATATGCTAGTGTTGGTTTTAGTATCGAAAGTGGCTGGCGATATAGAGTTATAGGGATTTGGAAAATTGTGTTTTAGAGAGAAATTTTCAGTTGGCCAAAGTGAATTTACGTTATATGCCTTCAGCTATGCCACATTTTTGCCTATTTCATCACACTTGTGCATGGCTGATGCTGTGATGGCAATTTGCAGCTTAGTTGATCAGTTTTTCATGTTTTTGCAGCTTTATTGATGTCAAATTTATATCTATGTGCTTTTTTCAGGTGCATCCTTAAAATCAACCCACTGACTGGTTCAAAGACTGGCAAAAATAGTATATTGAATTGCAGCAAACATGTGGTTGACACAATAAGAGATTTAACGGATTTCTTAAAAATATTTAATGATAGCTGAGATGATACTTGATGTACCGGTAAAACAAAGACTGATGTGCAATGATTTTAAATTTCTTTTGTATGTGCAAACTAGATGACACACTATGTACTGATACATGAAGATTATGTGCAATATTAAGTTTCTTTGGTATTAAGTGCGTGTATATACAGTAGTTGTAAGATGTATAGCTTGCTTTAAATGTTCAAAACTTAATTAATTTGTTTGTATCTGTAAGGTTCACTTAACCTTAAAATTTCTGATTAAATTGTGATTTAGTAGTTCATCATTGATTAAATTCTGTTATGTAAACTGTTGTATAGTGTTCACTTAGGATAATTTTTTGCAGGAACTGGTGCAAAACTGAAATGCGTTTCTTTTTAATACTCGTACATATTTTTAATAATCATATGCTGTTCCAATGCCTATAAATGACACAAAAATGTATTACAAAGATTTAAGTCTGTTCAGTTGAGACTTATGTTTAATTTCACCAATATTTCAGTACCGATATGTAAGATCTTGAAACATTTGCGAACCGTAAAATAATGCGAAATATGGAGAAATTTTATATATTCATGACATATTGCAATAATTTCGTTATTCACAAAAGTTGATGAAATCGTTCATGTAAATGTTTTCAAAATCACATCACTGAGAATTTTACATTATAAAAACTCTTACAAACAGTTAGTTCTACAAGTTTACATATGTTATAGAACATTATCTCATTTACATCACATATGCTCTAATAACATGTAAAACTACGTGCATTAATCATGTTGTTGACTTAACAAACACAAGAAACATTTTAGTTTTCACTCCTGAATGAGAATGATTCATTAGTTGATCAGTGGCATGTCTGAATTTTATCTGTGTGCTTACAATTCGATATGTTGACCTGAATACTGGCGCTAAACATTCGTTCACGGGTAGAATCATGGCTAATTTATCTATTTTTCGAATAGACAAATAAAAAAAAAAGTTGTTGATATTGTGGAAATAAATATGTAGATACAATAAAGATAAATACTTTTTACGCCAATTTAATACTTACACATTTAACATTCGTACAGTATTTGTAAAATCTGCCAATTATACTCGTCATCTTTATGATAACCTGCCATTGTAGCAGCAGTAACCGATCTAGCTGCTGACAGCATCGCGTTAATTTCACTAAACCTTTGTGTAGAAAGTGTGAAATTATTGTTGAATTTTAGCAAGCAAATGTTGTAGACTTTAAGTTCATTATAAATACTGAGTTATATAAACAGTTTTGTATGTTCTCCAAAATAAAGTGTTGTAAATATACAACATTTAAGCTGCAGAGTCACAATAAAATGGTCGGCAACTAGTTTCCAAAGAATTGCTTGTAACAAGTACACAACTTTACTGTGTAGGGAAATGCAGGTTTTCACGTGTGCCTATACTGCCCATTTTGCAGTTGGCAAAGCCATGACCACTGTGTTCTGGGATGGACAATTTCTGCTTTGAGTTGCTGCAGTGTAAAGCAGCAATCATCGCCAACAAGTACGGTATCACGGCGATCTAGGTGGTGGTGTTCTAGCCACATTGTGTTTATTTACTTCTTTATAACTTGCTCTTTAGATTTCAAATTAAAATTGAAACCTCATTATTACATACAGAACTACTTAACAGAATTCCTGAAACCAGAATGGACTGGCTTCAGTCTGTATTAAGCGAGACTGATAAAGAACAAACAATGCGATAATATTTATTACGGTTAAAGATGTAACAAAAAAACAACATGGGTAAAATATTGTGGGAAAAATATTTTAAGATACGTCCTATGTCCTGACAGTCCTTCGTTTTAAATATTTGATTTGAAAAGTAAGCCACGGTGAAACAAATGTAAACCCATGATGGAAGAGAAACTACCACTTGAAGGGCGTAAATGCGCGGGAAAAGGCCAGATCATCTACCCACAGATGTTACATTTCTTAACAACGCCACACATCACACTGCAATGCCACACCGCACATTCTGCAGTCCTTTCACTCGAGTAATACCAACTGTCATTCTCAGTCGCGATATGGCACCACCTGAGTTCCCTTTGTTTATACCACTAAGACATTTCTTGATGGAAGGCGACTTAAGGAAGATGCAAGTGCTGTCGGAGAGTGGATGGAACATCAAGATCCATGTTTATATACAGCTGGAACTTTCTAGTTTGTAACACGCTGCTGACGGTGTATAATTAATGTAGGGTACTTTTGTAGACATTGTACGAATATATATATATATAAGTGTGCCGTTAAATACCGTTAGTGCCATTTGTGCGTATGTTACGCTCACTACTCGTATGCTGGCAATAATTAGGTAATCATTAAATTCTCGCATTTGGTTCTCTCTTCTGACGAATATAAATGAGTTGGCAAAAACATCAGTACCTACCTACCTGTTTTAAAATAGATTCAAGATGCCAGCACCTGAATACCGATCGTTAAATATTCTAGGTACTTAATTAATATGTTTTGTATATGATATAGAACAAATTACTTGTGATTTAGTTTGCAAAGTTCAGTAGGAGCATAAGAACTTGGGCTCCCAAATTCTGATATTTTAGACTTTTGGGTGCTATATTTTAAATCAATAATCGACAAAAAATATTTACATTCCTGTAGTCATCATATAATTACCTTACAGAAAAAGAAAAAAAAAACCATGGTTGAGTATTGCCTTAATCTGAATTTTTAAAACACAATTATATTTATATGAATAAAATATTATACCATTTTCAATTCAATCAAACTGCATTACAAATTTGATAGAGGAAGTATAGAAACATCTGAAAGCAGTTGTTTACTGAACAGTGCTCTAACCGCAAGTACTCTCCTCGTTGTTACGACAGTCGTATTGGCAGGTGAGACTGGTTGAGCGCAGCTAGCGTGATCACGCTACACGACGCGGCCTGGGTGAGTGGTGAGTGGTCAGCCGTCGCCCTAGCGTGCGGTATGAGTGTCACAGGAAGTGATACGGCGGCCCCGGCAGAGCGCTTTCACCAGTGTCAGTCGTCCAGATAGAGCGAGCAGCGTGTTCACAATTGTGTAGGAAGAGAGCTCGTGTTCCATATCACTCCGCCGCCCCCTTCCCCCCTCCAACAAGGATCCTGCCTGACACACATTCTCCCGGCTTAGACATCGCCGCCACTATAGTACAGGATGAGTATCAAAGAATACCTTACTTAACTTTAAAAGGTCTATAACATCAAAACCAAACCACGTACAACCTTGATTGACCAATCAAATGGACCGTGAACTTTGTTTACCATACATTCATAAATGTTCAATGTAACCACCATGAGTGGCACGAACGACATCTTCGCTATAATCAAACTCTTTTCCACGCTCTTGTCAGCTTGTCCGGTGTTACGGTTTGGATGGCGTCCGTAATTCTCGTTTTGAGGTCGTCGATGTTAGCCGACAATGGTGGACGAAACACTTAATCATTTATGTACCCCCATAGAAAAAAATCGCTCAGGGTAAAAAAAAAAAGGGTTTTGAGATCATTTGTTTGGCTTATTCTGTATGCCTGCTTCTCTCTTCTTTGCCTCTCTCGGTGTACATGAATATTCCACCTCCCCGGGTTAAAATTCGGCTCGTACTTAATCGAAACAGAATAAGAATAAAACAAATAGTTTCGCAAAATTTTAGTAAAAAGGCTTAAATTATGCTTAGAATTGATTTTGGATTTTTTTTCTTAAGCGATTAATTACGTATTTCGTGACAAATAGTAAAACACACGTAACACAAAACAAACACATATCACAATAAATGATATGATTTTCTTCAATATTTCGCAATTGTTCGATTCCATGAAACTGTTATTCCTTCCTATGTAAAAAGAAACACCTTGCGCCTAGTCGTACTTTATAAAATTAATATTATAATTAGCAAATAGCGTCTCGTATAGAAATTCAAGTTTTGGTCGTAACTGGTTACTATTAATAAGGCCATGAATGATATAATTCACTACTGCATGTGTATAAAATTACTCGGAGTAACTAACGTAACCAATTTTATTCGTTCTTAATAATTACAGTTGCAAATATATTTATATAGGTAGCAAGAACCAAACATAAAATTTTTTAGAAACTTTTATAATTAACTGCAAATATCTAGATTAACTTCCACTATTTAAAAATTCACATTTAGTATTCCTAACTTTTTTTTCGAATCGAGTATTAATTGCGAAATTGTGGATACTGATTATTGAGATATATTGAACTCAGAAAATGAGTTGAAGCATGATGAAATAATTCAATTAGTTTACGAATACGTTAAACAGTTTCCGGATCAGTAGGTCTACAAGAACTTGTTTCATCTATAATATTTGTCATTTTGAACGTTGTGGTGAAAATTTCCCAGATTATTCTGCTAGCAGCTGAGCATACATGAAAACACGCTGCCTTGCAGAAATATTACGGTAACTTCTTTAATTGCAAGCACTTTCAGACTTCAAGGGGTTTTCTGTAATACTGAACAGTAGATACAAACAAAATCACAAACAGGCGCACCGCAGTGTTGCAAATACGATTCCGAATTACGAAAATATAAACATTTTTAAGTAGAGCATATTTGCGGTATCTTTACACTTTTTAAACGAAGCTTGAAAAATCACTCCATGTATGAAATGTTAGATTTTTTTTTCAAAATAAATAACTTACATTACAAATGTTTACACTTCCTTTAACACTGACGTACTATTATTTAGTTAAATGAAACTTCTACTTATAGTTTGTCTGTTATCATAGTAAATAAGAAATAAAAACAGAGAGAAAAGAGGACTACTCGTACCGAATGGTCACAAATAGGTCTTATGCTCTTGTGTAAAATATGACAGAACTGAGTACTTTAAGTTATTAGTCAAGTAATTGTTTCTTTGTATTATATTCAGGTTTTCAGGGATGCAGGCATACCTCATTGTTACGTAAGAAAATATTAATTTCTATCTGTCTGCGTAGAAGATACGGCGCCTACGTTCCACCTTGGCGCAGGCTTTAAGCCCTACAGTGTAACTTCAGCAGTGCTTCAGAAAGACTGGAAGTAAGCACGAGTACACCGCACTTGACATGCGGTGGAAATGCTAGGTTGGTGAACCCCCGTAGCACGGAAGCCAGGAGGGCATGCTGGAGTAGATGGCGAGTGGTGGCGCAATGTCGCAGTCACATGAGGGTACCAGCAGCAGCAGGCAGCTTTCTTTTCAGCACGCGCAGAACTGTGCCAAACTGCTTCCTCCACCACACAATGACGCCACGACAGTTACCGATTGTAATGGTACAAGTTGGGACCCAGACAAGAGAAACTACGCATCATAATTTCAAAAGGGTTGGAAATTGGCGGCACTTAAAAACAAGAGAATTTGTGCTATAATTTGTGGACGTTTGTCGGATATTTCTACGGACCAAAACAACATTGCGCGTTCGCTATATAGCAATATACAACGCCACAGAAATCATTTCACCACATAAAAATACGCCATCCTTCGGTAACAGATGTATAATGTTCATATAAACAGCTTTGTCAAGTTTATAATATAACATATGCACAGGTATCTGGCACTGCACAACGCCACGAAGCAACCTTAAAATCAGTGAATTTAAGCCACCGCAATTTCATTGGGATTAATTCCAAGTGGAGCCATTTTCACTGGTTTTCATTGACTTGGATTCATTTTCACTATTTCAGGCTTAGAGTGTACCAGCCTTGAAATTCACAACTATACACCACATCTGATAATCTGGACAGATATTTTATTCGTCGTAGCGAACAAACCAACTACCATTATCGCTTAAAACCAGCATATTTAGTGTGCAAGTGTGAAAACAGCCCGACCACACGCCTCGCCTTGAACGTGGAGGACGCCTGCGCGCCAGCAGAAACCGCAGCCTACCTACCGGAGGCACAGTCTTCCCATTCATGGCCAGGCACAGGAATACAAAGAAGACGAGAAATATAGCGATACAGGATAAGACTTTGAAGAAGTATCTGCATCCACATACTTTTCACGTATATCTTGTCTGAAAATGTTGGCTCAAGGTGCACAAGCACGAAGTATACCGCCCTGAATATCTAAGTGTAATTGTAGAGAATAATTTCGAGCTGTAAGCAAAGAGAAAATGTATGCGGTGCCTACAGTGGCGTGCGGTGAAGTGTTGCAAGGTAAGCTAGCGCTTGCCCAGTGCTGTTCACACTCGGCGCTCGCAGCAGGACCCAGTAACCAGAGTGGAGCCGGGAGAAACTGAGCGCACTGCGGCCACTCACGAGAGAGCGGCGAGGCACCCATTACACACGCGCTGTGACGTCAACTGCACGACTACGTTTAAGTTGCCGATGTGCAAACTAGCAAACGATTAGGTACAGCACAGAGCAAAACACAGCTTACCCTGCAACAGTTCACCACACGCCACTGGATGCCGATGAGCATACTGGTAGACATGCTGGTCTTCAACATTTGCTTCAAAACACCTGCCTCTGATAAGTGCTCATGTTGTCTTGAATTAGGCACAAAGATTAAGTTTGCCGCTACACTATAACTACACTTGCAGTGTTATCTACTCTAGTCAGTGCAGTGTAATACTACCCCTCACCCCTAAGCGATCAGTACTGATAAACCCACTATTTCTCCCACTGTTGTGCGGGGTACCTCGGACATACATGAAATAATACGAATAAACTAATTTGTGGAGGTCAGAGAGATTCATGATCAGACAGGCTTTATATCTGGGTAGCCGCCTGTTCGAAAACGGTATGACGGGAAAATTGACGCACTTAACACAGAAGCTAAAGCACCGCATTTATACGAAGTTTCACATGAGCCGACTTGCAAGAAGTATAACAGGAAGTCATTCGTCCATCACTATTTAGAAGCGAACTTGCCAGATACGGTATATTTACACAGACCTAGCCCTTTACGTGCGCCACAGGAAGTTAGACATACTATGGTTTTAAAATAAACTACTAACCGTACTTGTAATTTTGTAAGGAAAAGAAGTCATACTTTAGACATACTACCTCGGTAAATAACTTTCAAGGTGCTTCGCTATGAAATAATGCGATTTTGGGAACCTTCAGCAAATTTACGTTGCTTCATTTAAAATACACAATTTCAGTATATGCGAAATTTGTAGACGCGCTGTGGCCAGAGAAGTTGCTGCACGTCTCGGAAAATTACGTGCTGGCCAGGGACAGTGTGTGGGAGGGCATTATCATGTTGGAACAGCACAGAACCTTACTGCTGCAAGAACGGCAGAAGAACGGGTCGAAAAACATTCTGCACGTACCCACGCTGGTCATCGTTCCCAAAAGCAAATATGAGTTGTAACTGATCGAACCAGTGGGACAATTCAGACGGCGATTCCTAATTTCAGCCTTTGAGAATCTGCAAGACACCTGTCCTCTATGGTTATGTTTATCACTAAACCTAATATAATTCAACCAGCATTTCGTCAAGAATAAATTATTCACTCGAGGAGCTTTTTATTTTTATTTATCAAATTAAATAACTGCAAAGAAACATAACACGCATTTGTGATTTTATTTAGGAAAGATATGTGTCTTCACCTAATAAATGTATAAATGTTAAACAGACAGTAATACAATTTTGCCACGAACGGTTGTCATGATGC
Organism: Clitarchus hookeri; assembly: GCA_002778355.1. Lineage (NCBI taxonomy): Eukaryota > Metazoa > Arthropoda > Insecta > Phasmatodea > Phasmatidae > Clitarchus > Clitarchus hookeri. The sequence goes on from NQII01003585.1 coordinate 54,723, forward strand.
AACGTTCCATAGAAACACATCAGCTTCATTAACAAACCTTCGAAAGTGCAAACATCTCAGTGCACGGGAGTGACGTCGAACCAAAGACAATCTATCACCACGCGTGATTACGTCTATACCACAGTGGTGGGTGACGGCTACGTAATAAAGTGAGAAGTGGAATGTCAGCTGCGCAGTGATCAGTCTGCGTGTTCCGACATTTAAGAGATCTCATTGTTCTCAGAACTGCTAAAACCTCTTTACGTCTACATGTAGTTATAATATACTCGTCAAAATCTTGCGTTTTAAAAACTTAGCACACTTCCTCTGCATTTTTCAGAATGTTAAAACTATAATATTAAACTTGTGTAAAAAAATGCCTTTATAAAATAGCAGAACCGTTGGAAATAAAAATGTAAGCTAACACATATGCAACCGTTTCATCACGCAATTTCCACGTTTCTGATAGACATTCGTGATCGAGAGTTGCGGACGCACGCAGATGAAAACCAGCGGAATACTCCTCGAATATCATGGGAGATTCTCCAAGTATCATGGGGCCACGGTGGCTGAGCGGTTTGACTGCTTGCCTCCCACCAAGGCGAACCGGGTTCACTCCCCATCCTGTTCACTCCAGATTTTCGCAAGTGGGAATCGTTCAGGACGATGCCGCTGGTCGGTGGGTTTTCTCGGGGATCTACAGTTTCCCCCACCCCTTCATTTCGGCGCTGCTCCATATTCACCTCAGTTCACCCTTTAAGACCTCGATAAGAGCTGCCCAAATCTCTCCACTCCATTCCACTCGAAGTGTCATTATATTCCCACATCACAGTTATTCCCGTGAGGTAATTCTGCATCCATAGCAAATTGAATTATTGGCTGCATTTGCATAACTTATAGCAAAATTTGAATTAGTCGATTTCATTCACACAAAAAATTTAGCCAATAATTGAAACTAAAAACTTAAATTACTGTTGGTAAATAAACTCTGTCTGTGTCTTCATAGATAGTATGCGAGTTTCTTCATAATTTATTGTTAATATTTCCACTGGTTTCCAAAAATATATGCCAGCTTCCCGTCAACAACTTTTACCAGTATTCTACAATTGGCTACTTCCCCAGAAGGGAATTTTTGTGTGTGGAGGTTGGCAGGCATGTTCGCTTCCCCAAAAGGTCGGTCTATCTCTCATTGCAGTAGTTGTGAAGCCGCCAAGGCCATTAGGACGTTGCCCAACCCTTTCTCCGTCTCCCCAAAACAGGCAAGAAAAGAAAAATCGTGCTTGGGGTCATGGGTGACCCCACCTTGTGTATTTCGTCACACATTTTTCAAACTTTTACGAACTCTTATTTTGATTGTTCTGTGTTATTTTCTTTTATAATGTCTAAGGAACAAGTTTTTAGAACTTTGGAAGAGATTGCAAAGGAGTTTGAGCTACAAAGAACAGAAGAGGGTGACTCAGAGTTTGATTCATCTAGTGAAGTGGAGAGTGAATAAGAAGATGGTGCAATACCCGAGGAAAATGAAGAAGACAAAGAGACAGGGGATGAAGAGACTGGAAGTGAACAAGAGGTAGAAAATATATTTTATGGAAAGAAAGGTTACCAATGGAATGCTCAATCATTTATGAAAAAAACATCAAAAACTCCTGCCAAAAACATTCTACTAAAATTGCCAGGCTCAAAAGGAGAAGCTAAGATGAAAACATCCCCCTTAGAATTATTTAACTTGCTAATAACAGAGGATATTCCCCAGAACATTATTCTGCACACAAATCACCAGATTGAAATTTATAAGGCTAAGTACACTACATTCCAATGGTACCTCCAGCCAACTGATATGGTAGAAATTAAGGCATTACTTGGCATTTTATTCATGGCTGGAGCCCTCAAAGATGCTAAAGTTCGCACAATTGACACGTGGTCTGTTGTGTTTGGACCTCCATTTTTCAGATCAGTCATGAAAAAAAAAATCGCTTCGATTTCCTGATAAATAATTTGAGATTTGATGATAGAGCTACTCGGCCCGAAAGATGAGAGACTGGCAAATTTGCTGCATTCCGTGATATTTGGAATATGTTTACAGAGCGTTGTAGGTCTGTGTATATACAATCCGAGTATGTTACTGTGGACGAAACTCTACTCAGCTATCGCGGAAGGTGTCCATTTAAAATGTACTTGCCAAGTAAGCCAGATAAGTATGGTCTGAAGATAATAAGTATTTGTGATAGCAAAACATTTTATTTTTATGGAGGAATACCTTATATAGGCAAGGAGTCTTTTGTAAGGGATGCAGGTATTTCCATCCCAACGTATTATGTGTTGAAATTGACGGAACCTATTCATGGAACAAACCGCAACATTACTGTTGACAATTGGTTTCCCTCATGTGAACTGGCCGATAAACTCATGGAAAAAAAATCTTACTATGGCTGGTACACTGAGGAAAAATAAATCAGAAATCCCCCTTATTTCATCCAAACCAAGAAATGTTCGGTTCCATCCACAGAATTTCTGTATAGGAAAGAAAAAAATGCTCATTTCCTATGTCCCAAAATGGAATAAAAACTTACTTCTGCTTTCCTCATTCCACGATGAAGAAAAAATCGACGGGACCTGTGACAAACCAAACGTAGTGTTATTTTACAATGAGTCTAAAGGCGGAGTGGATGTGTTTGATCCACTGTGCCATCTAAAAACCACAGCCAGAAAAATAAGGCGGTGGCCATTACGCTACTTTTCTGGTATGCTCGCTGCAGCAGGTGTGAACACCTTTGTCCTCTACACATACGATGGAGGAACTGACGACCGCAACCGATTTCTAAAATCCCTTGCATATTCGTTGGTGGAAGGAGAAATGAAAAGGACAGTTCAGAAGCAGTTTTTACCAAAAGATTTGGTTACGACAGTAAAAATTTCATGAAACATTTTGGCACAGAAATCCCGGAGCCGATACCGTCAGCTGCTGAACTTAGCTGAACTTCAAGAAAGAGGAAAATATGCAACCTATGCCCAAGAGGGAAGGATAGGAAAAGTGTAGATTTTTGTTCGAAATGTAAATGTTCCATTTGCGCTAAGCATAAGATACCAATTTGTATAAATTGTGTAAAAGATTGATTTTTACTTTATAAACTTTTTACTTTACAATTTTCTTATTATTATGTTCTTATGTTCCTATTTGTACCTGTAAATGAGAGAGTTCGTTTGTAATTTTAATTTCCTTTTGGTTTCAATTGTGTGATTATTAGCACTTAATTTTGTATGATCATACAATTAAAAACATGTTATCTTTTTTATAGTTCATATAGTTATAATACACAAATTTATTAGGTACTCAAATTATTATTCTATGCATTTTGTATAGAATTTAAATAAAAAAAATGTTTTCGTACAAGTTTGTTATATTTTATTATCCTAAGCTTGAAAAAAAAGGGTCATTGGTGATTATTGTCCCTCGATAAGAGCCTTGTGAATCCAGGGTTTTAAGGAAACTTTAGACTGCGAACATGTGCACTTGATATCACCGTTAAAATTTTTTGAAGGTAGAAGAAGAATAACTTCCAATGAAGCACTGCACCCGACTGTACAATATGTACAGTTTATTTAAACACATTATGCACACTACAATAATTGTCAGGAAAGTACTATTTAAGTTTCATGTGAAATAAGAAAGCATATAATGTACCTTGTAAGACTGAACACATTTTTCACTAGAATTTACTTATGCAAATGCTTTAAAATAAAAGTTTTAATCATAATTTAAGCGTATTTATTCTAAGCTGCAAAAATCAAATTTTGCGGAAAAAACTTTCCTTCATTAAGTAAGAGCACCATTATAATTACTCTGTTTGTAGTAAAAATAAATGATTTTAGGCACATCCAATTCAAGTGTAAAACTGATGTAACTTTCTTGGCTAAACTGGATTGATTATTAAACATAATTATATTATATAACATATTTATTTAATTTAATTATTATGATATATAAATATGTATAATTATTAAACATATACTTTAAACATTAATAGTAATTTATATTACATAAAACCATATACATTATTATAATAATCTTATTTTATGAAGGTTATTTATTTATTTAACAAATTTGCTTTCTGGAGCAACCAGAATGAGGATACGATTAAACTGTAATTAAAAATATACTTATAAACTTTTTTTTAAATATAAGTAAATTATAGTCAAATATTTTTAAGTGTTACAAGATATACGATTTCTTCTTTCAGATGTTACGTAATAGTAATTACCTGACAAGTTTGGCTCTCTCTGTACTACGTTTTAATAAACTCGGCATGTTGTGCAGTTGTGACAGCGCTCAACTATAAACCACTTTCCTACCTTTAAGTCACCTCAACTGGCTTTATTTGCGACACCTTAAAAATAATTTTGTTTGCACATTCAACGCTTCTGAGTAAAATAAAACATAATGCACGATACATTACTGCCAGCAACCAACTTTATGAAAAAGCATAATTCTACTACAGGTTTGCCACGTGTGCGAACAAAAATTCCCGTAAATTGTCGTAAGTTTCCCTCAGTGCCCCCAAGATAGCCGAGTGGTCGGTACGCGTCATTAATTGTTAAGTAGGGTGTTAGTTGTGAAACAGTTGAAGGCAGCTAGTGTCCACGTGGGCGGCAGGCCACGTGAGAGACCACAATCCTGTCACACGGCCTGCCTGTCGCCTAGACCGCGGCAAAGACAGGTACATGACGGAGTGTCGTGTGTTTGTAGGGCTTCCCCAACTGCCGTCGCTCTCAGCTCTACACACCAGGGCGGACTGGACAGTCAAGTCTCGGGCAGCGAACTGCATAGATGTGAATTTTAACATCTACAAGATGATTACGTATTTATTCTTTACTCCTCGCCCTGTATTTAACACACTAACTTTCTACTACTGTATTAATTCAAATTCATAATTAAATGTGAATAACTTATCATAACTATGCAGTTAAGTTTTAGAATACAAAACGTAATATAACATTTCTGAAGCAAAGTTGAGCGCTTTAAAATAAGAGAGATTGGAAAGATGGCAAAGGGGGGTTATAAAAGCTTCATACACCTTCCGCGTTTTTGGAAATTCATGGATGGATCTACCAGTAGTTGAAACAATGGTGTTCATCGGTCGAGGCATGTTTCGTACACCAGGTTGACTTATCAGCGATATTTTCGTTGCAATGCATTGCATACAAATTCTACAATTACATATCGCCTGTTTGTAAGACTAGACGTTCGAATGACATTTCTATGTTTCTGTCAAGATGGCGTGTTTACTTTTATTTTCCAGAGGACGCGTTCGATAATTCGTCGGTAGATTTTCTGGCACATAACCACCAGACCCACCGAAGTTGCACACAGCGTTTAAGTGGTGGATCGATCGGTTCAACCAGACTCAACCGAAACAGTAATTTTCGAACGTCCGGAGATAATCGGTGGATGCACTGATTTTTTTATTAGTTGGAAAGGCCTTATTAACGTCCCCCGGTGTTATGCATGAAGACTTCTCAGGGGACGGCTTACAAACTAACTTCAACTAACATCCATGACTACAACAGACTCTACTGCCAAGACCACATTTCGACAGTTCTAAGAAAATAGCACCAGTGTTGTTTCCGCTAACATATCCCTTCGCCTGGACTGTTCTGACCCATGAAACCTAAGCTGTATGTTATGCCGGCTGTTCACGTTACCACACAAGGTTCGGTGCTCCTAGTAACTGCGAGATTATATGAAAAAACCACATGTGCTTCATAATTATGAAATTGCTACATCCATAAAGCGCATTAAAGTGAAAGTAAAATGTACTGGTGTTTTACTTGCGTACCTAATATAGGCCTATTTATTCAGTAAATGATTTTGTACAGCTGTGATTTGCCACTTACGACGTGTTTACTAACAAGCTTTACAGCTTAGATATTCGACATGTCTATACCACAGCCTAGTTGTCGTGAGCCTGAGCGGGTATTACTTAGAGCTCTATGCCATTTAACGACGTGTTTTATAGAATCCACGCACTAACCTGAAACTTTATGAAAAAAATAATAATTTTCTGCGGATGACAAAGGTATAGTTTGAAGAGGCTGGGAATTGGGATGAAGCTCTGTTTGTTAATGATCAGTTATTTTATATGAATTTTCGCATACTCACGACAGGTTTCTCTATTAAGTGCAGGTTAGCGGTGGTGCAGTCGTCAAGACAGCTCGCCTCCTATCAAAGCGAACCGGGTTAGATTCCCGGCCAGGTCATCAGGATCTTCGCATATTACATTTTAATATAGTGAATCTATTTGAAAAACCATAATCGTTCCAGCGATATGGACTTAAATGAAGAAACCAAGTAATATTTGGCAGGCCCGACCAGTACGGGCGAGTCTGTATGCTCGGGTGCCGGCTCAGAGTGAACAAGTGCTGAAGGCAAGTTGTCATTGAAGTTAACACGCGATAAGTTCGTGTGATCATCATGTTACGGCGTACGTCACAACGATGTATTCACGTGACTTTAAAGTGACGTAAATTTTAATTTTCCACGCGATGAATCGATCATGCAGTAGTGTCGGACAATTAAACTGAATAAATGATTTTTCTTTTCATCTGGGTTGCTTGAATTCATGTTCATTTCTAAGAAATTCCGCTTGGATAGCATAAACTGAGCACTTCATAAGATTGAGCTAGACGTCAAAGTTATTGATTTCTATTGTGCACGAGCATGCGTGTTTAAGCAATAAAAACATTTAAATTTTAAAAAAATTCTAAACTTAAAGAAAATTAGAGGGCGCAAATAGGAGTCAACTTAGGTGAGAAATGAGATTATAGAGTACATGGTTGCGAAAGTTTGAAATATTATGCATATCAACGGGGTGAATCCTTAATTTTGTAACAGCTTAAAATGTGTTCAAACAAATATACTATAATGCCATTATTTCTATCATTATTGTCAGAAAAGCTGCGATCCGCGATTGGAATTTTGGATTCAAGAAAATATAGGACAAGTTCAAAACGATAATCCTGAAGGAAAAAGAGATATTGAAGAAATTGAAAGAGAAAATGGACGCGATTATTAAGTTCGTAGGTAATACGCAGGAAGGTAATTTGAAGAAAAATTTGATCGTGCCGTGTGAAAAGGCCTTTATTGGCTCCACTGCACCCTTAAAGTGCAGACTCGAGCTGCGCAAATTATTCGCTCGCCCGCCTCAGAACGGCGAGGTGGCTGTCATAGCGGGCGACCAGGCCGACGACAACCTCAAGGTCGTCAATCAAAACGCCTGAAGCATTAAGTGGGTCACCGCCGACACAAGGCTGGAGAGCAGAGGACATTCAGCTCTGACACTCGCTCAGGGGTCCGACACCGCCGTGCTAGTTTATAGCGCTGCTCGCTTTTAACAGGCTGCTCACGGCAATGCAAGCATTTCTCGAAGCCACCACTGAATCAACAAAACTACTGCACATATCTATAGGCTGTTCACAGTAAAATTAGTACTTTTGAAAGCCCTGCTTAAGATCTACTGGTATGCACATTGTGTATTCTTCCACGACATGTACGGTTACCATTGGCCTGATCACTTTATTCGTGCGTCGGTCAAGGAAAACTGCATTTTTTAGAAAAACAAATATTTTACAAATGTTTTTACTCCTACACTTATATGCATTAAAAATGTAAAAAGTAAAATGAAGTGTTTCATTATTCACAAGTGTTTACTTAACACTTAATTTAACGTTAACACGCGAGGAACTACTTTCTCTCGATCATTGCCAACTTTACTGGGCGCGTGCAAGTTAAATATACGCAAGTAGAGACAGTGACATTTTTCAAAGGTTGATTTTGAAAATGCTCAATTACTAATGAACAACCTATCAAAAGCTGCAGTTTCGTCTAACGCGCGAAACGCCACCGTGACAGCTAGTCTGTTGGATACCAAGAAAGTCATCAGTGAATTTTCGTGCCAGCACACTCATCTCGCACTCTTTGCACATGTTGTCGATACTTAACCACACATCATTATAGGTTTATGTTTTTGGAACACACAAATAACATAAAGAAAATCATTAAAAAAAAAAACAAATGAAAGAATAAAGATAAAAGGAATTGTTTTAATTAATATTAAAATACTTGTCGAAATTTTATTTAGGCATTAAAACCAGGGAAACTATTGTTACCATTTCTCGAAGTCAAATAGGCTTAGCCAGGTTCTTAAAGGGATGGAGGTCTTAATAAAATAAAATATATAATTAGAATTTCTTAATTTATTTACAATAACAATGAAGCAAATACTCTTGACTCAATATCTCACAATAAATTGCTATCGCTTCCTACTTACAATTAATAAATTAAATCAATACAACTTACAATCCCCTAATATAAATTAATAAAATCAGATAATAAAACAGTCACAACAAACAATGTATCAAAACCTATTAAATTAATTTATAAATTACTTATTTGACAGTTATAATATTTACAATAAAGTCCGTATCAAGTTCGTACAGTCCCACCTTAATTAAGTCCAATTTCTGCCAGCACGAATTGTTTTAGAGATCTCAGAGTGCCCCAATGCACAGTTGGCCCTCTACTCGTCGGTTTATGATGCCCTCTTGTCAGTACACACTACAGACATCTTGTATGCCATCGTCTCGTATCCTCCGCCGTCATCCGTCTTCTTCGCCAATGTCCTCGCTCCACCAGACTCCGCCCGATGACCGCACTTCAGGCAGATGGCTACCACAATGACTCCTGACCCTCCGGCCCCAGTGAAGTCGGGCCATAGCCCAGAAATTTCTCCAAATGCCACGTTGCGGGAAGGGACAATATTACCAGAAAATTCTTGTTCATCCTCTCGAGTCGTCGACTGCCCCCCGGCAAGGGGGGGAGAAGATTCTGAGACGCCAGCCAGGTCAGCTGTCGATCATTTGCTCCGGCCTCCGGGCTACATTGCAGTGAGCGGGCCTGCCTTTGGGGAGAGGAGGGTCGAGGTGGGTCACCCTTTACAGTGCCGGACCACGCATAAACAAATAACATAGAGCCCAAATCCAGTGTGGCAGTTGGCGTACGCTACACTGTAAATAAAGCTACGCAAAAATTCCCGTACACTCCGTAGTGAAGCATAGTGCTACAGATCTCGTTTCAATGTATTTCATTATGCGTATTTTTTTAAATGTTTGTTATATGATATTTGTTAACAATTGCGCACTTCACTAAACATTTGCAGTTCATGTAAGATTTATTAAATCGATATCTTTTTTTTTAACAAGCAGTTAAGTAAACTTTTTTTTTGCTCGACAACGGGCAAGAATTTATTGTATTGCAAACGCTGGCCATATTTGTGATATATTAAAAAGATTCGTTTAGGTTATTACCTAGGAAGTAAAAAAATCCTGTATACATTACAGATAAGATGATATTTTGTAATACACATAGAATGTTTCATGTACACAACAATATACATCTTACAATGTTAAATATTCAGCTCTGGATGTTGGATTTACACACCATGAAAATACTTGGGTAACTACTATGCCCATAGCTTAGCGACGGACGGACTAGTATCTGCAAACGAATCTATTACTTGTGATTGAATCAAACGATTTTAATATGCACACACCTTATCGTAATTTGTTAATACATTATTAATTCAGCAGACGCACAGTAAATATTAGTTAGTTTAACTACCATCACTATCACTACATTCAAATTTTATAAAGAAATACTCAGTGCGAACAAATATTAACATACTTTTGAATATAGTATTTGTTATTTGGCACCAGTTCATTAAGTTTCAAACACTGATACATACATTCTGGCGCCGAAGAGACTGTTTGAATCTACTGCAGTTTAGCAAGTAAAAAAAGTAATGTATATATGTATGCATAATTATTTGGATGCATGTGTACTGCATTATTAATGCCTACATTTAGGTAGTTTACGGCACAGCTTTTTCTATAAAATATATTTCTTATACAAATTAAAAATGATATTTATTTGCTACTTCTCAATACGGCAAAATTGTGACTGTGACGACTTTAAAAACATGACATCATATATAACGTCTATTATATTACCAATGCCTGAGACCAAGAAAAATTAGTTTATTTTACAATTCAACGATCTAAACGTTTCATAGATTGCTTCAGGTTTTCCGTATCCACCAGCCCACCGCAGTTAACAGCGTAGCTGATGACTGCAGGAAAACCACTTCACATGTACACATCCGCTGGCCTTCACAGCAGCCATTACGTACGAACCAGCGTACTGTTATGTCATTCAAAGGAAGTAAACTACACTGGAGAGCCAAAAAAACTGGTATAGGCGTGCGTATGCAAATAACAGAGGTATGGAACCAATCAGAGNCACATCCGCTGGCCTTCACAGCAGCCATTACGTACGAACCAGCGTACTGTTATGTCATTCAAAGGAAGCAAACTACACTGGAGAGCCAAAAAAACTGGTATAGGCGTGCGTATGCAAATAACAGAGGTATGGAACCAATCAGAGTAACGCGATGAGGTCGGCAGCGCCTATATAAGCCAACAAGCGTCTGGCAAAGCTGCTAGATCGGTTACTGCTGCTACAATGGCAGGTTATCAAGATTTAAGTGAGTTTGAACGTGGTTTTATAGTTGGCGCACGAGAGATGGGACATGGCATCTCCGATGTAGTGATAAAAAAAGGATTTTCGCGTACGACCATTTCACGAGTGTACCGTGAATATCGGGAATCCGGTAAAACATCAAATCTTCGACATCGCTGCGGCCGGAAAAAGATTATGAACGAACGGGACAAACGACGACTGACGAAAATCATTAAACGTGACAGACGTGCAACCGTTTCTCAAATTGGCGCAGATTTCATTGCTGGGGCATCAACAAGTGCCAGCGTGCGAACTATTCAACGGACCATCATTGATATGGGCTTTCGGAGCCGAAGGCCCACTCGTGTACCGTTGTTGACTGCACGACACAAAGCTTTACGCCTCGCCTGGGCCCGCCAACACCGCCATTGGACTGTTGATGACTGGAAACACGTTGCCTGGTCTGACGAGTCTCGTTTCCAATTGTATCGGGCGGATGGACGTGTACGGGTATGGAGACATCCTCATGAATCCATGGACCCTACATGTCAACAGGGGACTGTTCAAGCTGGTGGAGGCTCTGTCATGGTATGGGGCGTGTGCAGTTGGCGTGAAATGGGACCCCTGATACGTCTAGATACGACTCTGACAGGTGACAGTTACGTAAGAATCCTGTCCGATCATCTGCACCCATTCATGTCCATTGTGCATTCCGACGGACGTGGACAATTCCAGCAGGACAATGCGACACCCCACAAGTCGAGAGTTGCTGCCGAGTGGCTCCAGGAACACTCTTTTGACTTTAGACCCTTCCATTGGCCACCTAAATCACCAGACATGAACATTATTAAGCATATCTGGGATTCCTTGCAACGTGCTGTTCAGAAGAGATCTCCACCGCCTCGCACTCCTATGGATTTGTGGACTGCCCTGCAGGATTCATGGTGTGAATTGCCTCCTGCATACCTTCAGACATTAATCGAGTCCATGCCACGTCGTCTTGCGGCACTTCTGCAGGTGTACCAGTTTTTTTTTGGCTCTTCAGTGTACTAACAGCGTTTTGAAAATAAGCGTAGGCAAGGCTTTACAAAGACAGAGTTGCTGACTTGTATGCTTGCGCCGATGAAGTGATAGTGTAATCATTAAAAAATACATCTACCGTATGCTACCACGGAAACACTTCTTACGCTACAGTGTATAAAAACCATACTGCTTTCACTTTTCTCCAACGGTAAATTTATTATACACTTTTACCACGACTTTTAGAATATGTCTATTCCTGATCAGCCTGCAATATACTCTAAGCATTCCAGATCAGTGGAGCAACGTAATAAGGTGGCGAGACACCTGTCGTTCTCTGTAATTGAAATATTATGCATATATTAGCCTACATGTATATATACACACACGTGCACTTTTTTTTAGTTCATGCAGCGTGTTAACTTTCGCCAAGTATTTGTTTTACGCAAAACACTATCAGCGGATGTTTTTTCCCTTCTCTGTTCTTCGTGTTTTTCCAGATCCCGAGCGAGTGGCCCGCCCGTGATGGCGTTCAGTCTGAGCACAGTCTTGTCGCACAACCTCGTACTAAACAAGGCTCATTCTGTGCCGTACTTCCTTCTTAAAAAAAAAAGGCTTTACACCCCGTTCCCCCATCTCTATGTATACATAAGGGCGATATCTAGCAAGTATACAGTCACTCATCTTAAATGGGGGGTCAATGTTAAAGGCTTATTCCATCAGGAAATTGCTTAAAATAGAGGATTTGCAAGTTAAGTTTTAAAAATTTTCGCGGGGAGGATCCCGAAATCCGCATCCCATCTGGACGTATTACCTTACATAACCCCCACATTAGCATATCATCTCCTAAAGCCACTGGTTACGTCACTTAAAATGAATCAATGCGTTTATTTTGCAAAACTAATTTTATGTTTACTTGAAGGAGGTTCAAAATACATTTTGCTGAAGGGGCCCGACCATTTGCTTAAGAACTACTTGTATGCACATTGTGTATCTCTCCAACATGCTGTAACGCCTCAAATAACAGCTACTCATTCCTGCCACAGTTACCTCAGTTTATTTTTGCAATGTGTATGCTAACGTAATATTTATTCGTTTTATTTATTATGTGTTTGTGGCAGATATATTGTATTTACTCCAGCTCTAATTAAAATTATTAATTGCAAGTTGTTTTAATCTCAGATAACGTATTATTTTTGTAATTATATTTGTAAGTCTTTCTGTTTTCCGTCACAAAGTAATTTTTATGCGGACCGCTTTGCATAGAGGAATTTGTTGATTGGTTGCTGTGGTAACGCAAGAAGTATGTGTAAAATATGATGTAGCCATCTCGTGATTGGCGCGATGGTTAAAGGCGTCGTTTAAGTATGCAGTTTTTCAAAGCTTTTAGCCATCTTGGTTTTCCCGTCAGGCAGACGATGACCTAGTGGGTCGTCGGACTGAGTGATACTTTAATTTGCTGGGTAATTGACCGAGTCCCGTACAAGAATGCGGACTGCCGATTAGGCGAAGGCGCACAGCATTTGAAGAAGAATATTTTAAGTCTGCACGCGCTACCTCAGCGGATTATTTTTAAAGCCAAGTTTGAGCTACTGCGATTGCGTGTGGTATGGAAAAGACTCTAGTGACGTACTACAGAAGATCTCAAGAGTTGCTCTCTAATCAAATCAAGATTTACTTTAAGCTAAGTATGATGAATTTTCGACACGGAGACTACGACCATAAAATAATAAATGATTTTTGATAAATTAATTTGGCTTACGTTATGCCATCTTGGACCGTCAGTTAGTTAAAGTTGCTCTACCTATATGCCTACGGAGCTCCTGAACTGAGTTCTCATTACTGAGTTAGCGTGAGAAAATAATTTATTAATTTAATTCACATATTTTGAAATAGTTATAAATAAACGGAAGAAACTGAGTTACGTTTTGAATTTCATATAAGAGATACGTATGAGAGGTTCTTATCGCCTCGCGCTCATGTCTGCAGGAGTAAACGAGGAGCTACACTAATAATTACGGCCACACAAAGCAAAGTAAATTTTGAAGAGACAGAATAGAGATTCTACATAATATTTAGTATTTGCACAGATAATCAATGAATTCACTATGTTTCAACCAAAAGATTTATTTTTCAATTAAATAACATTTATTAATAGTGAAGTCCCTGTGAGTATTCTTTTTATCAGTGGCTGGTGGCAGTTTTGATTTGTGTCTTCCTCGTGTCTCTTGTATGTTGTTTGAAGCCTACAAAGATTAGCTGATGCAAATGTTCGTGAGCTGCAAATATATCTGGCAAGATATAGGTCTATGGCGGAAAGGTCAATCAGGTCGTGTCCTTGCGTGTGTTATGTTACCTGTCTATATACATCTCACACAATACGTACATTTATCATTGCCTTAGACCTGACCACTTTATTCATGTTTCGGTCAAAGTGAAGCTGTGAAAATATCAGTAGATATTTTACACATTTGCTAATTCTAACAGTTATACGTATTATATAAAAAAAAAGAAAGCAAAATAAATAATTTTAGTATTTACAAACGTCCCACTTAACACTTTTGATTTAACGTGTTAGTTAGAAAGGAACTACTTTCCCTCCGCCGTTACGAACTTTACTGAGTGCATGCCAGTGAGTGTGCCCGTTACAATATACGCAGGTAAAGACGGTTCACGATAAAGTGAGCACTTTTGAAGTCAACCTTAGAATAATACCACTGCCGGGCAGACTGACTGGCATATGCGCAGTAAAGCTGGCAACGGTGGAGGGAAATCAGTTCCATGTGTTATTCTTTGAATGAAAAGTGTTTTAAGTATAACAATTGCGAATATTGAAATTATTTTATTTTCTGTTTTTAATACAATAGGTGTAAAAATTAGCAAACTAAAAATTAATTACTTTTCTAATAATTCAACAGTTTCAGTTAACCTACGCATTAATAAAATGATAAAACCCATGGCAATGTTAATTTTTCATATGGCGGATGAATACTAATCGGTACTTATAAGTAGATGTTTAAAAAGTGGCCAATTCACGGTGAACAGCCTAAAACAAAGTTAGATCAGTGCTGGCTGGGAAGTGAGTTGAGTAGGCCCGCAACGGCGCGACTGTGCGCTGGAGTGAGGCAGTGCCACAACTGATGAGCCACTTCCTGAGCGGCTCAGCTCTGCTACGCGACTCTCACTATAGTAAACACATCCCGCACGTGAGCTATCTCTCACACGTACTCAACACAAGCAACTCGCATTCCTTGTGTACGCAGTGATGTAGCTCTTGCAGCCGCTGTCTGCAACAAGCCCTCATACACAGCTCGTGAAGTTGGCGTTTAGAAACTCTTCAGTATTTGTAGCGGCGTCTGCTTACGAGTAGCATTGGACAAGTTTTCTATTTCCATTTGTAATTAACAACACTAGTACGAGTGTTTCACAATTTAACAGTCACTTCTGTAGTCTATCCGCCGTTTCTTCAAACTTTTTGACACAAACTTTTGAAAAATCACCCCATGTGTGACTTGTTTGCTTGTTTCTTAAATATGTCGCGTATCACAAGCGTTTTATACTTGTGTAAACATAAGAGCACCTCAGTTTTGGTTAAATTGAAATTTTATCTATATTATATCTATAAATTATAAAATTTCATTTATAATTAATATGAATAAAAGTAGGGAGGCAATATGCTTGTTCACAGAGTCCGCACGCATGCGGTGCGCTGCCCCTCCGGTGTCATTTTGAACACCATGTCAAGCTTTGTTTGCACGGGGCGGAGGGATATCCTGGAAATAGAACTTCAGCAGGGATTCAGGAAAGTTGAAAGTAACCGCAAATTGACTATAGGTATAAATTTCTGGCACAGGCTACATTAACTTAGAACTATTAATTGTAGCACAACTTTGTCTTGAATAGTACACCATGAAATAATAGGGTCACGACTGCAAATCTTTTAAGGCGAGTCGCCTAGTACAAACTGCTCGCCAGTTTAGTGCATTTAGCCTTAAGGCGCGACTTCACCCGTTTTGCAGATACAGTATTATTCGTTTTCGCGTCAATTTTGGATTCATAGTAATTACTGACAATGTACGACTATACAAAATTTACATTTTACAAGTTGTTTAATATTTTTGTGCTTAATTGTGTTTTACCTGTTTGTTTTGAAATGTCAGGAACATATTTACATTTTATCAATAAGTTGCTTTTTTGCAAACACGAAATAACCACAGTGAGAATCAGATACAAAAATATTAAACAACTAGTAAAAAGTAAATTTTCTACGATGAAACTATTTCAATAGTACCTCTGAAACTGAAATTATATGACGACAACGAAGAATTTCTGCACAATAGGCGAAGTCGAGCCTTATGGCAACCAGACATTCGATGCGGGTACCTAAGTCGCCCTTAGCGCTCCCACGCTAAATACCTCCAGCCGGAAGTCGCTCTTAAGGATGCTGGTAAAAAAAAAACATTATTTTATACTTGTACGAAACACCGTTTAACTTGTACCCATTACTTACAAATTATCTTTCTCCGCGTAAAAAAAATTCCAGATCGCGTAATTTTTGAATCGCATGTCAAAATCATGTTTTCGAAACGTACAAATAAAATAAACGGAAACATCTACGGAAAATTTCACAAGGGAAACAAACAACAAGGGTGACTGAAAAACCATGCCTCAATTTATTTATTTTACGGCCTGCTTAGCAAACTATATTAAAAAAAAAATTACCAATAAAAATATTACATTTTTTTCCTAATTCTTCAAATACTTCATTGCGCGATTTGAAATATTTCTTGAAATAACTTATGATATCTTATTTCAAAGTTAATTTTACCTAATTTTGGCAAGTGATTTAGTTTTGTGCGTACGTCCCTAAACACAAAAATTTTGATTCTGGCATGCTACTATGCAAAAATTATGCAGTATAAAATTATTTACACGCGAGGAAATAGTAGTCCTATTTGTAAGTAATGTGTAAAAATTCAACTGTACTCTGTATAAAAATAAAATAATGAACTCTTTCGTGACAAGCACCCTTAACGTCTGTTAAATATAATTTTATGTCGGCAGTAATTTCATTTCTCAATAGACGGCTTTTCTCAATACTAGAATAAAGCTTTTTAATAGATATAAGACAGCAAACATAAACAACTTAGAAGCAATGAGCTCTGTTCCTTATCCAGACTTTACGACCCTGCATAAACATAATTGACTGCCACGGTACAACTACGATCGATATACTTTATCGCAAATACAGTAGTAGTTAATACGAACAGAAATAAAAAATTGCCTCTCGGAAGACTTGCGTGTGTGCATGTAGTAACGGATAAGACGTAACAGATAGGATTTTTTTCTGATTAGGAAAATTTTCTTGTGTGTATTTTGAGAGCTTAATAGCAGCTGAGTAGCCCTTCACCAACAAGATGTGAGGCGTTGCTGAAGGCAACTAATTGATTAGGTAGCAACTAGCCTTCACGCCAATTAATTCAGTGCAGCTGCGTAGTGTTAGTCCTAAACTACTGTTTTACAATATACCTACAAATCCCTACGTACTAAAAGGCTTGCTATCGTAATTGTTAAAATTTTAAAAATTCAAGACAAATATTATTTGTAAACACAAAAAAAAAATATTTCGCAAACTCAATTACACGTGAGATATTCAAACAGAAAAAAAATATAATAAAAAACCTTTGTGGAATGATGGTATGCGGAAACGAGTTATCTGGATATGAAGTCAATTTTCACATTGGAAAATATAATTAAATGTTAACGAACACTGATCACTGATAACTTACCATTACAAAAAACGACAACTATGAAACCCACAGGAAAATATAAAGAAAGCGTGTTTGCAAATTGACAATATTTAGGATTATACAGGACGATTCTAAAATCATGGGACAAACATTGAGGGGTGGTAGAGCTCACTAAAACCTATCATTATTGTATAGGAATATATGGGCGGAAGTGACGCGTTGAGGCACAAACACAAAAACATAAAACATTAACGGAAACATAAAATGTTCATTAGCAGCATACTTAACGAGTGATTTCGTACAGAAAATGTTAAAACAGTTGCTGGAAATGCATCCACCAACAGTCACGCATGCTTGGCGACCTCTACATTTGGCGTGATTGGCTGACAATGGTGGCGTGCGTGAAATACCCGGCGTATTTGAATCTGTTCGCCAATCACTCCACCGACGCTACCAAGCTTGCATTACTGTCGGTGGTAGCAATTTTGAGCAATTATTATAAACATTGATGTAAAAAGGCATTTAGCGGCGACGTTGTAAATAAACAATGTGTTGCATTTAATGTGTTATTTTTATGTTTGTGCCTCAACGCGTCACTCCCGCCCATATATTCCTATACAATAATTGTTTGTTTTAGTGAGCTCTACTACCCCTCAATGTTTGTCCTATGATTTTAGAATCATCCTGTATACATAATAATCGTAGTCATGTGATGGACACTTCGAGACACGTTTTGGATATCGTTAGAGAACAATTACGAGGGGTAAATGTGTACCTGGTATAGTTTGCCGTTGACTGTCTCCGACAACGGCACGCTAATAGCAACTGCAATTCACACACGTCACAATAACACACGAGCTTGACATAACCTAACCACACATTATAACTGCGACGGCCGCCGCGGTACTGAGTTAACATGAGCGTAGCCGAGAGGGGCCGGACGCGCGGCGCGCCACAGGACGCGACACTGTCGCCATCTGGAGTGCGCCGCGCCCGAGCTGCCATCTCGTGAGCGCCGCGCCAACTACCGCTCTCACCGTACTACTCAACGCTTTTTTCTTCTTTAATTACCCTATTATTGCTAAGTATTAAGTCCGAGGTAGGGACGGGAGCTAATTGCGTCTCGAAAGATGAGCCCCTTACATCTAAAAGGAAGGGAAGTCGTGCAAAGGAGGCATGCAGCGCGGCAGAGATCGCCGCAGTTGGGCCATGACTACCTCCCTAAAGTGTACCTATAGCTGAGAAGGGGGAGAGTAAATACCTGCATTGGCACCGTTAGGCCCTATTCACAATGCGCAGTCGGCAGTCGGCGTTTGGCAGTTGGCAGTCGAATGCATTTCACAATGTGCAGTCCATGATTTTGAAGTATTGTTTGTAAACACTGCTAGTTTAGTTTTGGAATAAAGAAACACTGGGGAAACGATCTTCTAACCTCATAATATCCATACACCAAACCCAACTGGAAGGTAACAACTGAATTAATTCGTTATGCTAAATTTTGTAAATTACCAAACATAATTTTAATTAAATATTTAAGGGTTATGTACTGGTACTTAACACAACTTGAGACGATCTGTTTGTACAGGTAAATCATGGACAATGATGATCTATTTGTGTTGGCATCTGGTGTATCAGTACTGTCACGTGCTTATTTGGCACGGAAAAGACAAGCCAGGAGTGCAAGAAGGCGGTACTGGATACATCCGGACAACAGGAATTCTGTCCTCAAAGAGGGTGAATATTTCACTCTCTTTACAAGAATTAAAGAGAACAGCCATGACAGATTTCGAGAATACACTCAGATGGAAGTGTAGAAATGGGATTACCTGTTGCAGTTGCTGAAACACACCTGTCAAAATCGTCCTTTCGTTGGGCCATTAGTCCTGAAGAGAGATTGGCTATTACTATCAGGTACTTCACATACTAAAACATTTTACGCATAATGGGACAAAAAATATTACTACTCTTTTTATTTTCTTAAAGATAATTGCTAGACACTTTGTTAATATATGTATTGTATGTCATTGCAGGTTCCTTGCACATGGTGGGAGTAAAAATACATTTGCATGGAGCTTTCGGCGTGGCCACTCTACCGTACAAAAAATAATAGAAGAAACATGCAATGTCATATGGAGAGTTTTACGTGAAAAATATGTCAGCATTCCACACAGAGAAGGCTGGAAGAAAATTGTTGACGCGTTCTGGAGCCTCTGGAATTTTCCGAATTGCTTTGGTGCTGTTGATGGAAAGCACATTGACATTCAAGCCCCAAAAAACAGTGGGGATGAATATTTTAACTATAAGAGTAGGAACAGTATTGTGCTGATGGCCATGTGTGATGCCAGGTACAAATTTACCTGGGTGGACATTGGAGCATATGGTAAGTAATATATAAGTAGTGTACAAATATATGTCTTCAAAAAGTATCCATTTCATTCCATGTCGTCCTAATCATTATTACTAGAGTGATTATCATGGCTTTTGAGTTGAAGACATGCCTTTGTGGTTACAGTAACTATTCATTGTACATTGTGTGTGCTTTTTTCTTAACAGTGACACGTAACTAGAAATCATTTTAAATTATAAGCATTAGTTATAATTTTTCTGTGTTTCGGTCTCCAGCAATGGGAAATTTGTTGTTATTGCAGGGGCTCGCAATGATTCTTGCATTTTTTCGGAGTCCAGCTTTGGGACTGCACTAACCAATGGTGATTTCAGTCCGCCTCCGAACAGTCCACTGCCAAATACAAACAAGGAAATGCCATTTTGGTGTGTCGCTGATCAAGTATTTCCTTTGTCACTACATATTATGAGGCCTTATGCTGGGCACAACTTACCTGACAGCAAGAGAATTTTCAATTACGGACTTTCCAGAGCTAAGCGTGTGATTGAAAATACCTTTGGGATTTTGACAACAAGGTGTGGCGTGCATTACCATCTCGGTTGCATGCAGAGCTGTTCATGGTGGAGAATTATGTCAAGGCAGCAATTTGCCTCCACAATTTTGTTATGGAAAGTAGTCTGACAAACAGAAATCTGTACTGCCCTGCATCATATGTTGACAGTGAGGCAAATGGTGCAATCTTACCTGGGGAATGGCGTCAACATATTGAAGCGACGCCTCTTCTTCAAGATCTAGGAAGGATTGGTGTCAACAACTCGGCTAGAGCTGCCATTACAACACGG
Source organism: Clitarchus hookeri (assembly GCA_002778355.1). Lineage (NCBI taxonomy): Eukaryota > Metazoa > Arthropoda > Insecta > Phasmatodea > Phasmatidae > Clitarchus > Clitarchus hookeri. The sequence goes on from NQII01003585.1 coordinate 75,228, forward strand.
AATGTATTATGTGATTATCTTAACAGTCAAGAAGGGGAAGTTGTTTGGCAGTTTGACACAGTTAATCAGGGCTGGCAATGAATGTTGTGAATTCATTAAACAAGACTCAAGGGAATAAATTGTAGCTTGCTGTATTTCAGAACATAACCACTTAGATTTAGTATTGGTTCATTAATGTTGTATTATTTCTAGTAATTAGTTGCAGTTTAAGTATAATCTAAGTATATTTGCAATGTTGTACATTTTCGAGTATGTTCTTGTTGTGAAGATCTTAGTTTTAATGTGCAGAACATGTCTAATAATTGTTTGGTGTAATGCTGGCAGGGCCTTACAAATATGTTTACACGTTTTCTTTGGCAGTAAATATAATTAAATTCATAGTTAATTTTTCCTAGGTTAGGTTTTGCCAGATTTGTTCAGCTTTTTTAAAAAATGTTTATTAGTTTGCTATGATGTATGTTTGTATAATAGCAATGCAGAGTATAAAGGTAAGTGGTTTTAAAACATAGGTTTGTTTAATAATATTTCAAAACTTATTTCTTGCTGTGGTGATTCCAGGCATGACAACTTATCCCAGGTATCATATGCTGGTGAGTCACACTCAATAGAATCCGGGCAATTTTGTTGATTTTAATGACTGACCTGTTTATAACTTACTGTATGTATAATGAGTATATTTCAAAATACATCAAATGTAAATTCAAACACTGCACTGTAACATTTTCATGTGTTTTTTTAACTGTAACTTACTAGCCATTGGACATTTGTATAAAATTTCCTTTAGCTGCAAGATCCATGTAATGTTTGCTTCATAAATTTGAGAACCGAGTCTTGTAGAACCAAGTCTCACAAATCACTCCAAAACATATGTTCCAAAACTGCCAAATTTGCTGTAGATAAAAAAAAAGGAATACTGATGAAAATAGTTACAATGCTTTTATTGATAATAATTTCAGATACTTACATTTTATGCTGTTATTGAAAACTTAACCTACAAATATTTTTTTCTAAACAAAACTTATATGCTATATTTTTCTGGAAATTCTTACGAACTATATTCTTCCTTCAACTGTAATAAAAAATCGTACAGACTCTTCTTTGCCACCATATGATGTTGTTCTGGAATATCTTCCAACTCCAGCATCATGAGTTGTGTAAAATGTTCATATTTTCTTGTTTTTTTTTTGTTTGTGAACTATTGGTAGAATTCTCTCTTAACGACCTTGCTGCAATTAGACCGTTAAGAGAGTTTATTGATTGNTTTGTGAACTATTGGTAGAATTCTCTCTTAACGACCTTGCTGCAATTAGACCGTTAAGAGAGTTTATTGATTGTATAAGAGCAGACTCTGTCTGCTGAACCCTTCCCTTACGCAGTCTGACCGATCTATCCTCTGGTGGATTGACACGTCTTCTTTTACTCCCGTCAACTGCCACACGACTGGGTCCTGGGCAGGTCTCGGGTTCGCCATCGTCACTCTCAGGGATACAGTCGGTGAGGTGATTTATTTTTGGTGGGAGCGACAATTGCAGTTTGGAATTCCACAAACTTCCCGACTGCTCTGCACAGCTCGATTGTGCCAACTCCTGGCCACAGTTACTCGTTCTTCTGTAAAAGAGAAATTAGCAAGTTATAAACAAGTAATAGTATTTTAAAGCAAGGTGAATATAGAGTTAACATGTAACATGCGGGTGTGTGCAAGTGGGCCTTCAGGGGTGTNATAGTATTTTAAAGCAAGGTGAATATAGAGTTAACATGTAACATGCGGGTGTGTGCAAGTGGGCCTTCAGGGGTGTAGTTGAATCTTTGCTTCACGTTATATGGGAAAATTAAAAGGATTTCTGGTAATTTGGTATTGTTCCCTGTATATATTGTGTTCTTCAAACATTCAACAAGTTATTATTTACTGAATTCATCTCCATAACACCAAAGTTTCATTTTACATCAACAAATATTTTTTCCACAAGTCATAATTTCAAATGTGTGGAAACAATGTGTTGAACTTGGTTCATGTATTAAAATATAATTTCTTAAGTAATAGTTGGTGGACCTGAAACGATGCACGCCTATACGTATTGACCTCATGAAATGGTGATAAAACGAAAATGCAGGCTACCAGAAGTGGCAATTTTTTNTGATAAAACGAAAATGCAGGCTACCAGAAGTGGCAATTTTTTCTCATTTTGTTACACATAAACACAATATGGTTTTACATAATGTTTAATAATGAGCTAAATAAGTTCCCAAAAAAAAAAAACTGTTGCTCTTGGATGAAAACACCACTATTGATTTATATAAAGAACAAATGAAAACTTGATTAAGCTGGTATTGGGCATGGCAAAACAATCTGCTATAATGAGAAATTAGTCACAAAAGAGCAAAAAATATGCCAGAGGGCTGTTGCATTGTTGCAACAAGTTGTGTAAACCCCAAAAATAAAATTTTCTGAGAGATTTTATTATTTTTATTTTTTGAAGATTTGCTATTTTCACGACTACCTATTACACCACAGTGTTAATACATACGTGTTTTTTAAGCTGAAGTTACCCAACCACAGGAGCTTATTGTAAAACTCACACTCTCTGCCACTTGGTGCCTCGCTACCTGAAGGCATGTTTTTCGATTTTCTGTACGGCCTCCAAAAATTATCTCTTAGCAGCTTCCACCTGCTCTGGGAATCTGCAATAAAAAAACGAATAACTATTGAATAAATATGTATAAACAGGGCAGCACGGGCCTACAATTTCCTAAAACAAGAAACCTAAACTTACCTTTGATATCTAGTACTTCATTTACGTATTTCCATGTTTGTTCTTTATAATTATTATCAAGGTACTGCTTGTGCTTCGTATCGTACAGCCACGGCCTTTCTTTGACGAGATCAATTAAGATTTCCGTCGCTGAGTTATCACCTTCCATTATTACGTTTAATATCTACTGAAGTCAACACGCACGCTATCAAAATACAAAAAATAAACAGTCCTGCAAAAAATATTTGTTTACATCATGTAATCGCGAGCGCGACATCTGATTGGTCGAAAATTTTCGGCAGTCGGCAGTCGATCAGTAGAAGATAAAGATGAACCAACTCCGACTGCTGACTGCCGACTGCACGTTGTGAATATGTGTATTTTAAGTAAGCAACNGCGCAGGTGCTCTTGAAGTTGTACTACTGCTGCCAATATTCCTGCGCTGGTGAACCAGTACAACAATATGGACAGCAGGAAATTGAATGCAGTCCCCCTCCCAACTGCTTCCGCTCGAGTGCGGCGGAAAACTGGGCAGCTCAGTTATGGCACCTACTCCATCTTCGCTCTTCCGCGCTGACAATAGGATCTTCAAGCCACGTGTGAATGTGGGGAGCTGTTGTCCGGGGAGCCATCCCCTCCCCTTCCGACAAAATAGTCCGTCGGTCTATGACGAGCACTGAAAAGTGCTCGGCGGGACATTCGGGACCTACCAGTGGTGGCGAGCCGCTGGCCCAGGATGGAGGATGATGCCAGTGATGCTTCCAGGGTCCGATGCATTCCATTCCATTCCCCACGCATCCACAGTCGGCCGCCCGCATAATCCAGCAATGAGGTACACTACACGTCGCCCTGTGGCACCTCGAGATCCCCCTCCCCGGCTTGGTAGTTTGGCTGCTTCATGCTCGATGCGCTTCGCCGTCTCGCACTGAGCTACCCAGGTTCCCGACGTCCACGACGACGGCGCCTACGCACCAGCCAGTTGGTCCGCGGACTCGTATTGGAATATTCCCAGCTACCCTAGAGCCTGGGGAACCCCTATCCTCCACCTGGGGACGCGACGAGTTGCGGAGTAGTCGCCGTACTCGCAGAAGCCCATCGCCTTCGCTGATGCCCAGGGGAGGGCAGATCCAGGAGAGAGAGAGCAGCCACGAGCACGATGTTCAGCACACGACAGCTCGGTTAGTTCAACACTTTATTACGTTATGGTAAGGGAAGGAGGGAGGGTTCGTTTGACTTTGTGTAGGTATAGTTTGTTCATTGTAAATTGAGCACTGCATAAGATCTACTTGTATGATGATTGAGAATTCTTACACCATATGTAAAACAAACACTGCGGCCATAGGTGCCGACTGCCTGTTTTCTGAAGGGGGCAGGTCTCACTCTTTCTGAACACACCCTGGTTCATTTTCTGTCTTTGTCTATTATTTCATTCTGGCTATGCACGAATGTAACATTTATTTTCATGTAGGCCAAAGTTTTAAACCACATTACAAATATTTAAGAAAATTGAATAACTGATTGTATTGTATAGGGGTTATTAATGTACCAGGTGTTATGCCTGAACGCTTGTCAGGGAAAGGCTTACAAACTAACTTCCGACCTAACTTTAATTAACACCCATGCCTTATATAGGATTCAAATCCAGATCATCCCGCACCCCAGACCGGCGGCGCATCAACAACTTCCAAATCGATGTTAACTTCTCAATGTCTGGACATCAACTAAGGTATAAGCGTGCATCACCACTCTATACACATTCTCCCAATCACTCGAAAAAACCGTCCGATATATTCTAAGTCCGATAGAAAAATTGTTATTTTTAATAGTTTAGGGTCTCAAACTGAGGGCATTATGCCGTGTCTAACTGATATATGGCTTAACTATTTATATCAAGAAAGCTTAATCAGTAAGAAATTTGCACACCAACCTCGCTAATAAGCTTCTTAAATTTGCGTCGTTAGTAAAAATTGAAACATTTTATTTTATTCCGACCCCGGAAATATCCTCCTAATACTCTCATTTCACATTCATCATATATACCTTAAATATTATCCAATTACTGGGCAAAAACAGTAGATGTTTCGAAGTCCGATAGAAAACTAATATATTTTTATGTTTTTGCGTCTCGAACTGAGGTCTGCACGCCATACCTAACCGATGTATATGGCTTAAATGTATACACTAGTGGAAAATGGAAAATGAACACCCGAGCGCAATGGTTCCACATGAATAAAGGTTTTATTAAATAACTATACAAGTTGTACACTGTATATTATAATGATCACAGGGTCGTACACCTATGGACACAGACTACAGAGAGTTTTGAACAATAATGTCAGTATCTTGTGTAGCCTCCTTTAGTGAAGATGCAGTCCTGCAGTCGTGCATAGAGACGATCATAAATATGTCGGATGTTATCTTGGGGAAGAGTGTTCCACACTAATCCCACCTGTTGTTGCAATTGGTGAAGGTTTATTGCCGGTTTTGCAGACCGACCGCACCAAACGCCGTCCCGTCATGTCTCACACATGTTAAATGGGGGAAAAGTCGGGTGATCGTGCTGGCCAGGGGAGTTGACGAACGCCTTCGAGAGCGTGTTGGGTAACACGAGACGCGTATGCACGGGTATTGTCCTACTGGAATACATCTCCTTGGCGTTGTAAAAAGGCAATAAAATGGGCTGGATGATAATCTGGATGTAGCGTTCATTGTACAGTGTTCACTCAACGAACACTATAGGCATACGGTCATTGTAAGCTATTGCCCCCAGACCATGATGCCAAGTGTTAATAGTGTATGTCACTACCGTAAACACTCTTGTTGTTGCCGCTCTCCTGGTCGACGCCGCACTCGCAATCGACCGTCACTGGCGCCAAGGCAGAATCTGCTCTCATCACTAATCACAACTCCATGCCATTCATCCCTCCAGTTGCGTCATTCGCGACACCACCCGAGGCGGGCTGCACTGAGATGAGGTGTGAGAGGAAGCCTGGCGAGCGGTCCCCTTGATCGTAGCCCAGCGTCCAGCAAACTGTTGGTGATGGTCCTAGCTGACACCCTGGGTGCAACAGTGGTCCTAATATGTGCGGCGGTCGCCGTGCGATCAGCAATGGCTGCTCGTCTGATGCGGCGGTCCAGGCGGGAATCCGTATGCCACAGCCGACCGGAACCAGGTTGAAGAACATGTGCACCATCGTTGGACCACCGGCACCACCAATGACGCACAGCAGACACTTAACGTCCTATACATTGGTAAATTGTTCGGACCATCCAGCCTCCCTTAGTCCCACAATAGACCTCGTTCAAAGTCCGTTATTTGCACGAAGTGTGGTCGTCTATGCCGTCGTGGCATGTCTACAATGCTTACTCCACACAGGCCGATGCTTGAAACAACAGACTACTCTTTCACCAAGTCAACTACAGTTGTATTGTGCTCAGTTGTGTTATGCCTAGTGCGTTGTTCCTACTCTGTCCACAGAGAGCACTGTTAAACATTGCATGTGCTGCCCTCTATCAGCGTCCCATGCACATATGGCGTTTCTAGGTCACCGTTTTAGTAGTGATAAGTTTTCATTTTCCACCAGTGTATATTAGGTGCGTATAAGCATGTAAATGTCAGAAATTCACGAACGAACTTCGCTAATAAGCTTTGAAATTCACAACATCTTATTTTTTTCAGACTCTATAATATTTCTTCTAAAACTTACATTTCGCCTACATTACACATTCGTGAAACATTCTCCAATCGCAGAGTGAAAACAGCAGATATTTTCTAAGTCAGAAGGAAAATTATATTTTTATGATTTATTGTCTTGAACTGGAGGCCCTACGACATGCTTAAATGATGGGCATTGCTTAAATGTTTATATAGGGTACATGTGTGTATCCACTGAAGAGCAAAAAAAAACTGAGTACACCTGCCTAATATCGTGTAGCCCCCCCTCCCCTCCCCGAGCTCGCAGAAGTGCCGCAAGACGACGTGGCATGGACTCGACTAATATCTGAAGGTATGCAGGAGGCAATTCACACCATAAACCCTGCAGGGCAGTCCACAAATCCAATCAGCGCCAATTTGAGAAATGGTTGCACGTCTGTCACGTTTAATGATTCTCGTCAGTCGTCGTTTGTCCCGTTCTTTCACGATCTTTTTCCGGCCACAGCGATGTCGAAGATGTGATGTTTTACCGGATTCCCGATATTCACGGTACGCTCGTGAAATGGTCGTATGCGAACATCCAAAATGTTATCGCTACCTCGGAGATGCTATNAGAGATGCCCATCTCTCGTGCGCCGATTATAACACCACGTTCAAAATCACCCAAATCTTGATAACCTGCCATTGTAGCAGCAGTAACCGATCTAGCTGCCGACCGCATCACGTTACTCTGATTGGTTCCATACCTCTGTTATTTGCATACGAACGCCTATACAAGTTTTTTTTTGGCTCTGCAGTGTATAATCAGTCATAAATTCACATACAAGTATAGCTAAAAATGATACAACATACAGGTTGGTATTCGAACTTTGGACTCTATATGACATTATATAATCTTTATTATTCGTAGAAATTGTGTCAAACAGCCTATATTACACTTTTCATACATCATGTATTTATATGGAATGAATTTAAGCATTTTCACTAAAGTGTTTCTTAGGTGGTTCTTTCATGGGGAACAGTAAATATAAAATGATGAGTCATGCGCAAGATGTCAATATTATTAATTTTTTTTCAAAATGTTTATTTTATAAAATAATAATTTTTACAGAAAAACATTATTTATTTAAATATTATTTATGGTTACGCGTTGTCAGTAAAGTGAAAGGGGAGTGGGGGGAATCCGGGGACGTTTTGGATAAGGGGAAGGGGGGCATCCAAGATGGCTGCGCAGGTCGCCTCGTCGAGCGAGTTGGCTGGTGGCTGCCTGCGCCGGATCATGAATCCTGCTACCGAAGCCCCATTCTACGATAAGCTATAGGTTGTGTTTGAACTGAACACAAAACATAATGGAAAACTTTATTTGTGGTCTATAAGCTACCGTATTTGTAATTTACCTTTATCGTATATTCAAGTGTATAATTTTTTTATTGATAGTCTCTTTTAATTTATTTAGACTGCATATATATAAAGTCAGTTAGGTAAAAGTAATGTGTATATTATTTGTCCGTTACTGTGTCTATGGGATTATTGTCATTGTTGCATCTAGTACAAAGTACAATTACATTTACGCAGTACATAATTAACTATGCTACAATATATCTATTACATATACAGGATGTGTGTGGTGTATGTAATTTGAACCACCATAAACAGACTGTCCCCTTCGTAGAATCAGAAAATGGGTGTTGAAATTTATAATACCTATTGTAAATATTATGTGTATTTATTACAGATACTTACTTCTTTCTTTCTTTATTGTTTGTTTCGTTCCAGTTATTCACTGTAGTTGTAGCAACTTCGACACACATATTTTATTTTATTACTTTATTTGCGTATTCCTCGTGTTTCAAATTCTACAGTTGTGGTCTGGCATTTATCTCATCCATAAATAACTCTGTGTGGAACGTATTGAAACGTAAGCAGCAACCTACGGCTTCCAGTGTCTACGTACAGCTGAGCCTCCAGCTCGGGTTGCGCAATGGCCGCGACTTAGTCGTTACCGTGGTCGGCAATGTAAGAAAAAATGGCGAGCGTTCGGGTCTCTGTCGCGGGTTGCCGAGCATGGCCACCTCCATAACAATCAATAGAAAGCTTGGTAGTAGCATAGGGCCGAAGCGTTATTTGCCGTACATTTGAATTCCGCTTCTATCATCACATGTATTTTATTGTAACTTAAAAAAAAATCCTCTGGAGTTTAGGAGCTTCGATCTGCCAGACCTTGTGTTGGTAGACATGTGCCTAGCTGATTGAGTTATCGACCTATAAATAAGTTATATGAATTATTTCATTCATCGGTTTTTAATTATGCTTTTAAAATTTTATATATAGTAACTGTAATTTAGAAAACATAAAAATGCGAAATTTTTTAAATTAATTTTTTATTAAGGATAAAATTGAACTTACAATAAAATATATCCCAATAAATATTCGATTTTTGATGTAGTGATTTAAAATTTTTATTAAAAAAACAAAAATCGCCTAATTTTAGAAGTTATTAATTACATTTAATTACAGGAAAATTTACTGCTTAATACTACAAAACCATATTTAACACCCAATTTTTAATTTTAATTCTATGCTTACCTGATGTCAAATTTTTTTTTTTAATTATATGACACACTAACTAAAATATAGATATAAAACTCGCAATAAAATTAGAATCAAAATTAACTTGAACAATTTTCAATATATTTATATATTTATTTGCATGATAATGTTTATCTCTTTTAGTTAAAGTGTAAACAGGAAAAGTCATCGGCATCGCCCTCGCCATTTCTCGCCCACCTGGTTGTTAACAACCACATGTGCGACTCTTTGAGCTATAGCAATGCAGCAAGCACGCCTACATTGTGTTCAGATTTTTAGCCTACGTTCCGAAGGAAAAAAAGGCTCATGAGGTCACTTCCCTGTCTGTGTCTGTGTGTGTGTGTGGGTGTAGGTGCATGTGTGTGTGTCTGGGCGTGTGTCCCCCCTTCCCCCAAGTCCTTCAATGCTTGAACGCGAAAACCGAAATTCACCAAACTCGGTACACACATAGCACTACGTAAGGACAGCTGATTTTTATAGTTTTTCGCAATTACGGGCTCTTACTTTCCAAATGGCGGCTATTTAGAGCCATATGTCATATCTCGGAAATCATTTAACCAATTTTAACCACATTTTGTATGCTGACAGCGCAAGTTATAATCATTAAATCCAGAGGTAAATATTGTTGTTGGTACGCCATTTCGGAATATAGCGCCACATGAATAAATAAAGCTTTTACGTTATATCTCGAAAAATTACTCAACCTGGTTTGGCCAAATTTGGCACGTAAGTAATAATATGATTGACGAGGTAAACACCAGTAATTTAACTTAATTAGACACTTATTTCAAAATGGCGGCCAAACAAATATTTTAGTTTTATTTGGTATAACTACCATATAATTTGTCCAATTTTAACCAAAATTTGTACGCTGACATGATATATAACAAGCATTAAATAATACAAAAAAAAACTGTTATCCGCTATTATGTAAGATAGTACCACATGAATAATCAAGTTTTTGTGTAATTTCTCGGGAAACACGTGACCGATTCCTACCAAATAAGGCAAACAAGTAGTACTGCGGTAGGTAATGTTAACTATTATGTTTTAGGTATGGCAGACACTTATTTTCAAAATGGCTGTCATAGAGTTATTAAATTTAATAAGTTAAATAGTAAAAACTATTCAATTAATTCCAATTAAACTTTCTATGCATGCTGTATATAATACAACCATCAAATGAGTCCAAAGACATTTTTTTCCCCGTTATTACGTAAAATATTATAGCATGGAAAATGAAACTAATGTGACATATCCGAAAAAACAACTTATTTATACCAAATTTGGCAAACAAGTAGCACTATGGTATGCCATGTAGACTGATAAACTTTGAGATGGTCAGACATAAGTGTTTTTAAAATAGCGGCCATATAAACTTTTTTGCTCAAATTTTTTTATTTACGAAACTGCAACATTTTTTTTTTAGCTTAAATTTGTATGCTGTCACTGCCAGTTATATATATAAATTTTCTATGCAGTGCCTTATTTCTCCACCTTTTTGGAAGATAGCCCCACATGAAATATTATAGTTTTTATGCCATATCTCGGGATAAAATCAATCAGTTTCTTTCAAATTTGGCGAAGAAGTTGTACTGTGGTAGGCCATATTATTTTATGTGTGTTAAGTGTGCTAGTATCTTATTTTCTGAATGGCAGCTATACAAACATTTTAGCTTAGTGTGCTATGTCTACGAAACTATGTAACAGATTTAAATTTAACGTTGTATATTGTTTCTATGATAATCATGGAACGTGCCAATGCATAATCTTTTGTCCTCCATTTACACATGAAGATCATCACATGAACAATGGAGGTTTTTATGACATATCTCGTGGAGCAATCAACCATGTGTAGGTGAGAGCTTTCAAGGACGGACGGGAAAATGTCCACAATGAACCGCGATCAGGCCGACCAGTAGTGATCACAGAAGATTTGGCCAAAGCAGTGGACGAAAAGATTCGTGAAGATCGGTGATTCACAATTTAAACTTTAGCATTGGAATTTCCGAATGTGGGTAGAACAACTTTGCACAAAATTGTCTCTGAAAATTTGCAATTTCACAAATTGTGCGCACGTTGGGTTCCCAAGCCGCTAATTGAGGAACACCAAATGAAAATAATGGCTTGTGCTCTTGATTTTTTGGACCGATATCATGAGGAAGGTGATCAATTTTTAGAGAAGATTGTCACAGGGGACGAGACGTGAAAGAAGCAGTTACAGACTGGTTATCCTCACAGGCGGCAGACGTCTATGACGTAGGCATACAAAAGATTGGAGAACGTTATGACAAATGTTTAATTAAATACGGAAACTAGGTAGAAAATAGATAAACACGTAAGGAATGAAATAAAATACGTTTTTTGAAAAAAATCTGTGATGGTTTATGTTTTATAAGAAATCGGACCTTAATTTCCGAATAACCCTTGTAACTATTTGCTTTGTAATTTATATTTCTGAGGGTTTCATACTATACAATAGGAACATATACCAATTTTATTGAAGCTGTTGAAAAATATTAACATTGACACAAAACCTGACTTACATCAATGTATATAATTTCCCAGGGAAACTCGCTTTGGATGCTAAGTACTGCCCAACAACTTTTACATTTGAGGCTTTTCCTTATGGCAGTCCTCGCAACTCTACACATCATTTGATTTCATTTTGCATGTTCGGCCAAAGAAAGTATCTTTATTGTGGGATGTGGTTTTTTCCATTGCAAACGGTTCACCAAAATACGTATTGTGATAATGCAGATAAATCATGCTATGCCAAAAATGTGAAACAAAAATCTAAAAACTTAATTTTTTTAATCCAGATACCCAATTGATCCTTTGCTTGAACTTAATTTTCCACCTATAAGATCAGTCCTGATTCTAGCATATTTGTCTTGTTTAGTTTCGTTGTTTGGTAATTTAACATAAGCATTAGGAAATCGTTGCAACACTTAACCCTCTCCAGCATCTGATCCTAAGGGTGCTTGAACTCTCATTATATCCAATTCTTCAATGACACATACAGCATACATATAATCGAAGAGGCGAAACTCATTTGAATCAAACATCCATGAAAGAGCATTTACTATTCTAGTTTCAATACTTATAGCATGCTTTACTGTGTACGTAAGCCAAGTTAGTTTCACCAACTACATTGCCAACCTACCTTCCAGTAGACATGTAGATAATACCCAAGTGAGAACCTGGTTGCCTGCGTAAAGCACAAATTCTTTGTGTTTCAAGTAATATGTAGACTTTTTAATGCCAAAATGGTAGCCAGTAACTTCTTTTAATTAACTGTGAAAATTTCTTCTATTGGTGCCATCAACATACTAGTGTAGGCGAATGGGACTCATTAAAAAATGGGTCCTTTGATTGCAAAAGTAATATACCTTATTTTCTATCATTGGTCCGATTTACCACAGGGGAAACACTATCTTTAGAAGTAGTTTCGAATTGTGCCACCAAATTGCGCAAGTGTTGTAACCTAAGCAAATAAAGAAAAATACTAACTATATTGTGGCAAAATAAAAATTCGAAGTTCCTCCACAAATTTTGCACTGCTTAACACATTTGCTGCCCCCCTTTTTAACAATTGTACCATCATCTTAACTACAGCGACATCTAATTACATCAAATTCAAATAAGTATTAATCAATCGCGAAAACTTCCAGTTTGAGTTTCCATGGTTGAGTATGTAAAATATTGGCTGAAAATTTTCGAGGATTCTGAATTCTGCTGCTGCAGGCAATACTTGCCTAGAAATTCAATTGAGCACCACTTTGCTATTTATTCCCACATAGGTATCCACTACTGCTGTCAAAGAGGTAGATTTTAAAGTAGAGTTTATAGCTGCGATTTCATAAGTTATATATTTCATGTGTTTTAGTACTGCCTTGAGATCACACAAACTAGCGCTCATCTCGTCTGTGCCTTAGTCGGCTCCCTTCTACACCAAGTGTTTGACTTTGTATATAACTTCTTTATTCCATCACTGTCCAGTACTTCAATACCCACCTTTTTAAGCATTTGACTTAGGGCTGTGTTGGACAAGGTTTGGATCCGAACAAAAACCACTCTACGATATATATCGATTTTACCACCAAGAACCAGTCGTTGCAATCCACCAATCTCCCAATACCATGGCACAAACTATATAAACCTACAGTTAGACCTGTGAAAATAACCTTGAGAAAACAGAGAAAAACAGGTAATTATTACGAAAGCAAAATATGAAATAATACTCTCCAATGTTTCTGCACAGCATAGGCTGTCGACTGCTAGGCTGAAATTAGGTTGGCTGCTTGTCCCCTTCTACTGGCACAGGAGGGCGCTCAGCATATTGACAAATGGCCATCAGGTGAAGCATCGCGTGCCGTTGGTACCTCGTGATAGGTGGAGCCACCTTGAGCCATGCTGCAGTGGCGAGTGGTCGGTTTGCACCACTTGTCGGGCACCAGGTAATTATATCGCTTAGCCAGTTCGCATAAAAATATGGCACGGGCATCGGGGTGGGCGCACAAGGGGGTGCCAGGACGTCTTTCATGTCATGGTTCCAGAAGGCACAGGTACTGGTCATGTACAATGGCCCACAGGCGGGTGCGTAAACCACATATCCAGTTTATCGCCTTCTCGGACACACTTTGGTAATAAAATGGTCTGTGTTGGGATATCATCAGCGGCAACTGGCACCAGCACACGGCTAAACACGCCCAGTGTCTCTGCGGATGACAACATAGGCGCGACATCGGCCGGAGGGCCTTTCCCACTTAATGCATTCATGTTTCGGCTGGGATTCCGAACATTAGCAGCATTATTGGGGGCAGCTGCAGGCAGAGGAAGCGTCTCGGCTAGGATGCCCTGTATCTCAGCTTGTGCTTCACTTCTGGTGGATTATGTTCTACCATGGGGATATTCGGTAGCCAATACTTGGCGTCCAGTTCAATATTCTCTTGTGGAGGCAGCATCTCGATGTTCGGTGTCTCGGAACAAACGCCGGACGTCACCATGTCGTCTGGTGGTACTGGCATGTCACGAGCGATGGCGGTCATTATGGGCCGACCGCATCCTGCATCAGATTCCGAAATCGCAACTGGAGATGGCCTAGGGGCGCTTGATACTCCGGCTTAAACCTACATCTCCTTAATGTTTTCATACTGCAAAACCAAACATCAACAATTAACTCTGTCACTACTTGCAAATAAATAGTATAGTTGATAATAAATCGTCATACTCACGAAAAAATTGTTTATAACTATTTATTGTTAACTTCTAACTCACTGTGACAGCACTTATATGACGAATTTTACGTCAATAACATTACGCGCACATACACACACTTCACTTAAACTGCTGCTGTGTTGATTGCTGAATTTTGCTGGGATGAATATTGGATAATTATTCAGCCACGTTGTCTGCAAGAATGGATGGATGACCGAGTGGTACCTGCCATGTTGTCGGCTGTGTGGCAGCCCCTATTTCGCTAGCAGCCATGATGGTTGTTGCGTTATGGCCGTATGCCTCTACTCAACCCCGCGCGCACGATGTGCACCATGCGCCTCGGCGGGACGACTGCATCGTCCTCCTTTGCTGCCGTTGTCTGCATTTTAAGTACGGATATTGATGGTTAGAGGAAGAAATGTTTTTTGTCTGCTTTCCGCTGTTTGCGTGTCATATTATGTTAATATATCCTAACGAGGCCATACAAAATTATATATTGATATTTAATGTGAAAAAAATGCCAACAGAGCCTGAAATAATGTTTATTTGCACCCTGCCTTGAACATTCTCTTCTTTACCTTCGTGATGTTTATTTCCAGCTGACGGTTGTCTATATTGGAATAATGCGACTGGCGATATTTGACAAAGCAAATGTGTAACTTGCCCATTTACTTGATTTCTTTTGGTAGTGCATTTCATGTAGTCAAATCTATCTTTTCATCTGTAGAAAACTTCTGGCGTTTCATTATGGATGCCTCAAAAGTAAGAATACGACCATGTGTCAGTCCACGTAAACGCAATAAGTCTAAAGCACTGTGACTCATTGATATATGAAGACGAACATTGTCCTTTGTTCGCAATTCGATGTATTTATTGGCAATATCTGTAATCTCAGAGATGGACGGTTCTATCGCATGTCTTATGGGATAATTTTTTCTCTACTTCTTATATTACTTTTAATCCTGCCAGATACGAATATTATTCATAATCGCATTATAACAAGTACAATTGCATGAAAATATATACCTGATGTCCATGTAATATTTGGAAACTAACAAATATGTTACAGTGAAAATAAGAGAAATATAATTAGTTGTCAAACACCCGCCTGTTCCTTATTTATAGTTTTATTTATATGCATTTACACACGCACTTTACTCTGAGATATCTCTACTTTCCTGTCAAAATTTCTCTGGTATTTTTAATACACTGTTTTATTTGTACCATTATGTTTCTGGCAGTTTATTAACGTGTTTTTTCTTTCATTTGGTCACGTGGAATTACTATTATAATCCCAACTAGAAGTCGTTTTTATCAAAGCGAAATATAAAACAACAAATTAATTGTAATGTGTTCAATTTCAGGTGCAAAGCATTCATCATACTGGCATTGAACGAGAATGAATTCCTTAGTTTGGTTGCTTACAAAATAAACTGTGACAATTGAGGTTGAATCTTTTTGCGAGGGAGTTAATTGGTGTAGACTGTTTTTGTATCACCGTGTAGTTTTCAACATGCTGTAACTTCTTAAATGGCATGCATAAGCGAAAACGAATGAACAAGTATGTAGCTTCCACTATCAGCCCCGAGGTGTCTTCGTCTCCCTTTCCAATCCCTGAGGTCTCATGACATTTTCATGACCAGACATAATATCGGCAATAGTAGCAGATGGAGCACTCCGCGTACGTTTGGTTCTCGCTCAGTCTGGTTCGTGGCTGTGTCCCTAATTCAGCTTGTCTTGATTGCGTGCCTTGCTTTATCCACTCGCGCCGACAGAGTGCTACAGTGTTTTCCGTACGACCTGTCTGGTGCGTAATAAGTAATCATTACACCAGATGGGGACCACATGTGTATTTTCCTTTCATTTCAAACAGCGATGACAAGTTTCCAGTGTATTGTTTTATTCGGACGAAGGCGCTGCTCCTGGTTTTTAATTGTTGTTATATATTTATGTACGCCTACAAGAAGTGTTGTAAAGGAGAATTGATCCCTTAGACTAAGCAGTTTTCTCGTTATGGCTTATGTTTTAGAGGTCGAATAAAATGTTTTCGCATGATGGATCACATGTAAGTTTCCCAAAGTTCTGAAATTGTCGTAGTTTTACTACCTTCATTATTTTCTATCAGGTAGCATGCGAGAAAATGTTTTATGCAAACGACTGCAGAGGCATTAACAGGAGGAGAAAACCTATAATACAGATTTTCAAGAAGTATGCCAAGAAATAACCTACCCTTAGAAAAGGTTTTGTTGAATCAAAGTTTGTTGTGTGCAACTAAATTAATTGTTTGTATATACGCTAAATTCGAATAAGTAAAAACGACTAATTCCCAGTGATATTGAAAGACGTAAAAGCTAAATAAAAATACTTAAAGTTTATGTTACATTGTAAAATGGTGTAATGCAAGACGAAACCATAATTTTAGAGAGTATTCTGTATTGAATTTACTAGTTTATGCGTTTTTATTTCATCTGATACACGTTGTTTAATGGCCATCTTTACACATTGGCGACCGGCTTTGAGGGGAACCTTACTCCGCCATATTGGATGATTGTTTTTCTAGTTTGTTTACGAAAATTCTGAAAGTGCCTTTATACCCAACGAGCTATTGAAATAACTCAACGGTACAGACATAACGACTGAACTACGAAATCATATTTATGTCTTAGTATTAATTTTGCCAAATCTTTGCGTAATGAAAATTTTGACGTATTTTATTATGAAATTGCACCCCCTTGTTTTATCTGCACTGCAGTAAAAGGTCAACAGCTAGTTGGGTATAGAGTAATTCGGAATTTTCTATTTTACAAACCAACAAGCTAGAAAAACAAACAATCCGAAATGGCGGGGAAAGGTTCCCCTTAAAAGCAAGGTATATAAAGCGGCTGTGTGATAGCAAAGCGAGGTGAGGGAAGTGGCAGCATGTCGGTGACAGCGTCCAGGAAGATATAGACTCGACATGGTGAGAACATCGACTATGGTCTGTTCCACGGGTACACATCATTTGGCTTAAAAATTAATTTTGCCTAAAATGATTTTAAGCCAAGTGACTTTTAGGCCAAGTGACTTTTTAACCAAATTACTTTTAGGCCAAGTGACTTTTAGGCCAAGTGATGTTTAAGTCAAGTGACTTTATATAATCTTGTATAAAGCTGTTTACATGGCAATATCAACATGTACCTGTGACTAAGATAACGTTTACAAAACAAACATTCAGCCTCACTGTCAACCTGCCCGGACTGCCAATACACAAAATTTCGCCACGGAAAAAACTTTTTACAGGACTACGTTTATAGTTGTCAAAAATGGACTGGTTCGCGGGATGCGCAATACAGTAATGTGTGCTCTGATAGGCGGGGACACGGGGTGCAGAGCCGCAGCGGTAGCCCGGGGTGAGAGCACACCTCGCCTCAACGTGACCCGCCCCAACTATCGACCTCCGCAGAGAAGCAGGACAGCTCTAGTGACCTTCAACCCCAGCTGCCAGCAGGGCTGCGAGCTTCTGCCGGGAAATAATTACCAATGTCCTTGAATTGTTTAACACCTTGTGGCCAGTACAGGAGGTATTTTGAAGGTTTACATTATTGAGGTGTATAAAAGTATGTTTGTACTAAAGCTACTGCGCACTGAATTAATTTCGTTAAGTCAATGTTAATACATGAATATGTAGCCAAAAAATTAATTCATTTTGCTGAATAGAATTTTATTACGAACCAAAAGTGTTAAACTTGAAGACCATAAGCTGTCTGTCAGCCATCAAATTCGCGCATCTGCAAAATATAAACGCTAATGTTTCCTGTTAAGGAACGCACGCATGTTTCGATTTTTGTGCGGTGTTGAAAATCGTGCGAACCGACATTTTATATTTGACGTAGGTAACTTGTGTAAAAACGCTAACTGCCAAAGATAAGATCACTTTCTCATTACGATGGCTAAATAATTATTCATGATATATAAATATATAGAAAATGCAGCTGCTGCGCAAATGGCGCACCTCATTCTTGGACCGGCATTCCATGAGGTACATCTGGAGACTAATTCGCATGTATCACCCCGAAGTTTTGAACCATTCTTCATATAAATAGGTGATTCTAAAATCATGGGACAAACATTGAGGGGTGGTAGAGCTCACTAAAACAAACAATTATTGTATAGGAATATATGGGCGGGAGTGACGCGTTGAGGCGTTGAGGGCGTGGTGGGCCAGTCCGATGGCCACCACGATCGCCAGATTGATCGAGTCTCGATTTTTTCCTATGGGGGCATTTGAAAGCCCTCATTTACGAGACTCCAGTTGATTCCATTGAAGACTTCGTCACTCGACTATCCTGTGCGGCTGCACGCGTGCGTGAAATACCCGGCGTATTTGAATCTGTTCGCCAATCCCCCCAACGACGCTACCAAGCTTGCATTACTGTTGGTGGTAGCAATTTTGAGCAATTATTATCAACATTGCTGTGAAAAGACATTTAGCGGCGACGTTGTAAATAAACAATGTGTTGCATTTCATGTGTTATTTTTGTGTTTGTGCCTCAACACGTCACTTCCGGCCATATATTCCTATACAATAATTGTTTGTTTTAGTGAGTTCTACCTCCCCTCAATGTTTGTCCCATGATTTTAGAATCATCCTGTATATATGTGTATATATATATATATACATATATATAAGCAGATACATCATCTCGCCTTCAGTTGAC
Source organism: Clitarchus hookeri (assembly GCA_002778355.1). NCBI lineage: Eukaryota > Metazoa > Arthropoda > Insecta > Phasmatodea > Phasmatidae > Clitarchus > Clitarchus hookeri. The sequence goes on from NQII01003585.1 coordinate 94,139, forward strand.
TTCTGAACATCAGATGGAAATGCATGCATTTCATCCTGCGATCATTTATGCTAGTGTCACGCCCTGTCACTAGCATCGAATACAGCTACTGAGACAATGGCTACCTACATATGAACTTGAGAGTTCTGATGAGTATGGTAGTGGTATGCAGCATTGGAGATCATCGCAATTTACCCTGTTGTACGAACTAAGCGAACAGCTGGTAGCCTGTTGCAAGCCTGGGAAGTGTGCTGTCTTTCACAGGCATCCAGAAACACATCTTTCCACCAGCATCGAAGACGTGGTGTCTTTTTCTGCATTTACGAATGCACTCACCATGAACTGCGTGGGGGAGAGCTCGCAGCCACCAGTCGAGACAATTAAAGCCTCGAGCCACACGACCCGATGGAGAGTGCCTTGTCGGTGCCATGTGCTCATCAGCAGTTCCACGAAAAACGATGCTGTACTTTCCGATGGATGTGCCTCCAGCTCCATAAACGATCTGGCACACACTCGCCGACATCGTCACCAAGTGAGGTGTCTTCCTTGGGCTGCTGATGCTGGTTCCGTCACAGGCAGAACTGGCGTCGATGAGCCAGCCGGATGTTGGTACTACCGTCATTGAGCTGCCGATCAAAAATGAGCTAGGTATACACTACAATGATAATGCAATGGATGGTGAATATGAGACAAGTTTAGCTGCTGCTTGTGTCCAACATCGTCGTAGCAACCCTGCGATTTGTGTGGTTCTTTGCAGATCTCTACTTGCTACTGACATACGTGAATTCCTCTGACTTTTAAGTAACAGCCGAAAATAATATTTGAAAGCAAACGTATTTAAAATAAACGATTTGAACTCTTCTCGAACAAAATTTGTTTTATCATCTGTACAAAAGGTTTTTATAAAAAATTGCTTTCATTTTTAGTTTTTAACCTTTAAATTATTACACTTATATATATTCTCTAATGAAATTTTCCAAACATTTCTTTGAGTATAAGGAAATAGTCAATTGAAAGGAAACATTAACACTACATATGCCATAAATGTATGGGTGTAATATTGATTCATGCCGAAATCTGCTGGTATTCGCATATATGGTATTGGGAATTTACATGGACTCTCAGGTTGAAATGTGCAGTGGTCAGGCAGGATAGAGTATAAGGGAACATGGTTTATGAATGTGGAAAAAGGGGTAACATATGCGATTTGTGTTAAATAATGTCACCTTGTGGGAAATTGACAGTTCGCAGATGGAAGAGTATGGATCGCCTTGTCTAGCTTCTGCTGCTTCGATTCCAAGTCAAAGTCTTATTCTGAATCCGCGATATCTTCGGACATATCAGAGCCAATGGGATTTATGGCAGTACCAAAGACTTCTTCGGGCATGGTACCAGTGCTGCCATCGACTTTTTTTGGGAGTGGTACCAGTAGTGCCGTCAACTTCTTCGGTAGAGGTATCATGCATGTTATGGCACGCTAGGGACATATTGACAGCATAAAGGACATTTGTTTAACCTGTAAAGGGGTGCTGGAGACAGGTACACTAATTGATGGCACCTTTTAACCTGGGAAACTGATCTTCGAATGGGGCTCCAACATTGTAGTCTGGAGGTGACCTTGTCCTCAGGTTCTTGGGCCCTTCCTCGCAGTGCAAGTGTCGCACCATAATCACCACTTCTCAACGTCCTCCCGATAATGCAGCCAGCAGAATTTCAATATAACTCTGTCGAGTGTTTTACTAACACCAAAGTGCCCACTGGCTGCCGCATTATGCTTTTAAGACTTCGGGAAACCTACATTCTGCTCGGACCAACTGAAAGCTTACGTGTTTTCTATAATTACTTTCCCAGTTTCTATGAAGTACGCCATTCTTCAGTAGGAGGGAATTCCATTGTGCCCAGTATGCTTTGATTGCTGCAATCAGGCTAAATATATCTTCCCATTTTGGCTGACAGTCAGCTTCTTCCCACTTTAATAATGGCTGCAAAGTGGGATCATTCAGATGATATTTCTTAATACCTCATCACTCCAGGTAGGTGTCCCATCACCAGATAAAGAACCTTGAATCTGGCAAGGAACATCATTCAGGCTCCCCTCCACTAGTATTGTAAAAACAACCAACAGTAATTGTAAAAACATACTGGCCACTGGGTGCGGTTTCGCAGCTGGGCATGGTGGGCATGTCGCAGGTACCGGTCGCCGAAATATATCTCCAAGGCCATACACAAGTATATAGTACTCCAGTAGATGTCGCTCTGGCAGAGACTGTAGTATGCTCAGTGCTGGGCCTCTCACCACAACGGTGAGGTAGTAAGTCCGCTGTTCGTCTTACCAGCCATTCAGGATGGCAACTATTTCAAACTGGTGCAGGTACTCCCGCCAAGAAGTCTGACCATCATAAGGGGCGGTCTTAGTTGAGACCCCCTTCCCCAATCCTGGCTGCACGACACCAATTTCACAGATCTTTTTGCTCTCCTCCGAGGTTGTTGTATTGCGAATTGAACTGCTTGTTCACTTTTCTCGGCTGTCAATGTGGTGGTATGTGAACTCCGCTGCTGAAGAAAACCCTGCCATTCCTTCTTCATTGTACTTATTTTCTGTTTCACTCAATTCTCCATACTGTTCATCCTGTCATTTACACTGTTCACTATTTCATTTACACTGTCCATTCTTTCATTTTCACTGTCAATTTTCTCGTCCACACAGTCAATTCTCGTATTCACTAACTCGCTATTGCCTTGTACTTTTCTGCATACCTTTTAATTTACAGTGTCTATTTTCCTGTCTACATTTTTATTTACAGAGTCTATTTTTCTGTCTACATTTTCTTTTACACTATTAAGAGTTTCAATTACAGAACTAATTTGTGTATTTACAGTTTAATTTACACTTTATTTCACACTACTACTTTTGTTATCAAGGCTATTAACACTCGCACTCACATTAACCATTCGGCTACCAAGCCCCTCAATTAATGCTCGCAGTGCATCCAGTTCTGCAGACATATTTTTAATTACCATTCACTGCGATAGTTGTTAAAACAGTCTTAATTAATTATTTATAACCATTAATTACTAGCCAGTTGCCTAACTTGATCAACAATTAAAATGCCTCCATCCCACTTATGACACTAGTGTTGCATGGATGCCTGAAGGGTGTATCTGAGTTCGTGAGGGATAGAGGTCTTAACAAAAATATATGAACAATATTTTAATTTTAATTTATTCACACAGTAGTTATTTACAGCATTAACTACCTGTCTCCACTATTAATATTTTTATTTCACAGTGATCGCAATATTTAATGTCTATTTCAACTCTAATTTAAGTCATTCTTTAAGTCTCTGTTTGATTATTGATAATTAACTCATACTCATCATTAACACACGTCCATTCCACCCGTTGCCATAATTTGTAATGTCTTTCACTCACGCATCCAGTCCAACAGTCCAGCCCGCAGTCGTACTCTTCACTGCTCTGATGTTCGAAGTCGCAGATTTTCCTCCCGCTGATCATTTCCTTCGCCGCGCGCTTCTCTTCTCGTTTGTCGTCTACCGCTGAAAGTCGTCCATTCAACAATTGCCGACTGAGAGGCCCGACACGCTCTCTATAGCCGCTGGCCTTGACCTGATAGGTTCGCCGCACCCCTAGTCTAGTTGAGAGCAGCGAGACCAGTAATCCAGAGCATTCTTCAGATGTATCAAAGACACCCGATACTTAAGGTCGGGAGCAGCCCAAGCCCTGATAGGTATAACATGCACGCTTTGTAAACATTCCTATGTCAAAAGCCGTTGTGTCTCCAGTTGGAACTGATAGCGTGCGCGCGTCAATAAATCATCTGTGCCTCGCACGCTCATAGCAGTCACCTGTAACACTATGTATTATATATATATATATATTATCCGGTATGCATGCTATGCAGAAATTCTGATGGTGTGTGAATTTATAATAATGAAATTCGCTCAGATATCTCTGTCTGGTAAACGTGATCTGCGAACGTGTGAATCCGTCTTTAGGTTAGCCATCACTTCTTTTGTTAACCACTCCTCTCCCATCTTTCGCCAGGCACACAGCCCGCTATAGTGGCGTTTATGATATAAGTATACTCTTAGCTAGAGACAGAGCGACAGCAGTCATAAATTAGTTGCCTGGTCACACGATGGCACCACATACAACAGGAAGGTATTACATATCCACCTTGTGCGTCAGGCCAGTAAACTACTTCCAATGTACAACAGATAATTCTTACTATAGGCTGTTCATGGCTATTTGAGCACTTATAAATTCAACGTTTTAAAATATGTCACTGCCACTTCCTATATATATATATATATATGGGATCACTAACTGACATTTGCCTAGCAAAGTTTGTAATGGCAAAGAGAAAGTGGTCCCATGCCTTAGCGTTGAATATAAAGTGTAAGATGTAAACTCTAGACCTGAAACAGTGAAAATTAAGTCAAATAAGTGAAAACCAGTGGTGATTGAGCAACTGGTAATCAGTGCCAAATAACTCATAAACATGATAGCTGAGTTTCACATATTTGTTTGTGATTCCCACGGTTTGCCGCGAATTCCACTGCCAAGTCACTTGTTCCCAGTTAATTTACTTGATCTTCTGAAGTCCTGCAAAAGTTCTGCTTTCAGGATATTCCTCCGCCTCATGCTAACAAAGCTTAACCATGTATAGAAAATTACACCAAAGGGACATCGCAACACATACATGTGCACTCAATTTAATACCGACGCACATCAGACAAGCAGAAAATACGCGGACAAGAAAGAGTTCGTAGATTTATTAATACATTTTATTTTACGTGGTCATAAAACAGCAGTTTTTAGTTTTAGAAACGAAACTTCGTGATAAAATAGTAATGTATAGGTGTTCAAAATGAGATGCACAATAAAACTATCCATATCCAAGTGAAACGCAATTTCAAATCCTTTTTTCACGTTTCCTGACTTTCCAACCATGTGCTACCCTCTTGTGAGGTACAGGCGCGCCATCTGTTACAGCACGCCCTTCCACTCTATCTGTTATCCATATCCCGAACTACACCCAGAAACATATTATGGTTTTGTTGTTTAAAATAACATATTTACGCGCATATACAAATTGTTTTATTTTCCCGCGAGCTCTGTATAATTTTTAAAGTAACATATATTTCATGTACAGCGTTTACGAATGACCCTACACACGTCCACTAAGCTCCGTTTACGAATGCAGCGCCACCCAAGCAGTTCACAAATTGCCACACGTAGCAGCACCTCCTGGACGCGCTGACTCGCCGCATAAAAGCCTATACTTGACACACCAGGTGCTGGCGAATGGATACATAAACAAAAAGGCGCAGCGATTGTCAACTTTCAAGAATGTGGCCTTCTTATATGGCACACAGTATACCATAGTCCCGCCGAACTCGCAGAAGCGCCTCGTCTTCGCTGGTCCCCAGGGGCGGGCAGATCCCGGAGAGAGAGCAGCCACGATCACGATGTTCACCTCACGGCAGCTCGGCTCGTCCTTCAAATATTAAAAACGTTGTTAACTTATATGCGAACAACAAGCGTTTCCCTGTCAGTGGGAGTTAAGTTTCCGTTTTGAGCACACAGATATAGTTCGAAGTAGTTCTACTGCCTACCGCTAGATCGCACTTATTTAACAAATAGGGCCTACTTGTTATCTTAGAATTGCTAAGAAAATTAGTGTTATATTACAAATAATGTAATCGTTTTAGAAAATTACACATAAAAATTGAAAGTTACCGAAAATATGTATGTTTAACTATACACTCACAGATATTCCAGAATGTAATGCATGTTTACATATACATGGTCATTGTAAAAGTACACACTGCAAGCTGCACACATACAATGACATTGTGTGTTTATACAATGACCATGTAACGATAACAATAAACAATTGCCGATTTTAATACAGGGAATAGGTGTGTTTTTACATCAGATTCATCAAAATGCCTAAATTAAAACCAATAGTATGTCTATTAGCCATTAATTTCATTACTTCCATTAAATACATGTAGTGTTTATGTAGTGTTTTCTAGTTTATTATGAACATTATTGTAAATTTACACGTACTGCAGTTGTTTTAAAAACTACAGGACATTAAATTACTTAAAATTTGTACGAGTAAATATGCATTTATTTTCTAGTGTAGAATTTAGTGTAAATTATTTAAGGAAAATATTTTTGAAGTCACTATTCCTGTTTGTGTATACTGGTATTTTGGTGTGTTAAGTGCGAGTGACCACTATTGACAATCGGAAACATTTCAACAAATTCATTTGTTGGTGTAGCGGTCTAACCACTCGCCTTCCTGTAGGGCTAGCCGGCTTCGATGCCCGGCAGTTCTGCCGTATTTTCGCAAGTGGGAAACATGATGGAAGTCGCCATCGGCGGCGAGTTTCCTCGGGGTACCTCGATTCACACGCATGAACTTGCATTCCATCTCCAGTTCATTCCAACCTCTCCAACAATTAAGATAATGATATTAAGTAACTTAAAGTTGTTGGTTATAAAATCACAATTTTGTAGTTTTCAGCTTATCGGATCATTATTTTACAAAGATGGATACAAATATTTTAAGGTCCTATGTGGTCTCTCAAGAGTTTCCCAAACCGATTTGAACCATAAATGAAATGCGCACTATAGTAAATATGAAATTTTAATTCACTAATTAACATAATCGTTCATAAATTTTGAAGACAATGCGAAGTTAAGTTGTAAAACGATATTCCGGGAAATATTCAACTGATTCTAAGCAAATCGTGTAATGTATAATTGTATAATGCTACGGTAAACTAGTTGCATACTGACAGATCTGTTACTCATTTACAAATATTGTGCCATTACCATAATTTAAACATGATTTAATATATTTTTGAACAGTTAGACGGATTTATATCAATCTTGGTACGCAAACGAGCAAATTAAATTTCAATAACTAAACGTCTACTATTATATGATTCATGTCGCACGTGATGAAATCATTCCTCAAGAAAACTTCAACTTTTAACCACAAAATCTCGTATACCATCATATAAAGATTGCGCAATAATTAGGTTGAGTGATAGAAGATATTTGGGCGGCTCTTAACAGCGAGGTCTTGAGAGCCGATGAGAGTGAAGTGAGGTGAGTATGGAGCAGCGCCAGAATGAAGGGGCGGGGGAAACGGGAGATACCCGAGTGAGCCCGCCGACCAGCGGCATCGTCCGGCACGATACCTACTTCTGAGTGACCCGGCCGGGAATCGAACCCTGTTCGCCTTGGTGGGAGGCGAGCAGGCTAACCGCCCGGCCACCGCGGCCCCTTTAAAATGTCAAAGACACACACAGGCCTACGTGTAGTAGCCGGGATTCGATCCCAGAACGTCGTGTTGTGGAGTAATTGTTTGCTAACTCAGCTGCCACCTCGCCACGATCTGCAGCACACAACTTTGTTACCACGGTGTGAAACGTTTCTGCTTTCCGTTTAGCATTTTATATCACAATTTCCGTAATTTTTTACACTCTGCAAATAATTTTATAAAGAAGTACAGATGTCTAATCAGTGAGCCGAACAACAAGCTGTATGAGACACAAGTACAAACCATGGCTTTTGTTGGAAGTCAACGGTCGTTTGAGGTCGTATTTAGAGCACAATCTCAGTTATAATGTATTCACGGTTATTGCCAAATTTCTAACCCCTGCTAAAGTTCTACTTTCACGCTATACCTCCGCCCTATGAAAACTAACTTTAACCGAGTCTGTAAAAATACAACAAAGGGACAAAGCACCGCATTCGTTCGCTCTCGAGAACTATTTCTTACTAGGCGTTACTAACAAACCAATTTTTTCTACGTTTTATCATGTAAATTTTAATCGAAATATTGTAATTTATAGAAAAAAATGTATGTAAAGTTTTAGTTTAATTATAACAAAAGGTACTTTTATTTAAACACAAGTGTAAAACACTTGTGTTACGTGACAATTTTATATTTAATTAAAAAAGTGTGAATAAATGGCGAATGTAGTGTAATGTCGAGCTCGGACTGTGACAGCGCCGAGCCAGGATGTTGCATGCGTGGGCTGGGCAGAGGTTGGCAGCCCTGCGAGCCGCCAGATATTGATGAGCTGCGGCTGGCCGGAAAGTCGACATGGAAACCTGCACAAGGCCGTTGGCTCTGCGTTTCAAGGCCACGTCTCACCATTCACGGCAAAAATACTATTTTTCACGTCTTAGTTGTTGTTTCATGGTAACTTTTTTTGTCCGTGCCGCGGCGTTGAATCACAAGTATTGTTGCTTTTTTAACTCTATTTATTTATTTTGTCTTGGGTTGGCAGTCGTAAAAAGTGAAATAGTACCGACATTAGTATAATTCTCTGGGAATGATGACAGCCATTTTTTTTAAATGGCAGTAATGACACACAATTACAGTTTCAAAATAATGTAAAATACAATCACATCTTAATAATTTTAAATAGAATTCGTACTTGTCATCTGTCGCCCTGAAAAGAAATTACCACTCAAATCAGGTACATATAGTTACTTTTTTCTTTCAGTGAATTTTTTATCCTTTAACCATCTTTTTAAATAAATATTGCCATGCAAGTAATAATCATAGTGTGTGTATTCCACCGAATTCGGAAATTAACTTCTAATATATTTATTGACTGTTATTCAAAATGCTCTAATTCAAATATGCCTACTTTATCGTGAATAGCATATAGTAATATTGGTGTCACTGATTTTTCCACCAGACTGGTTAATGTTGGAACAATCCGAGAACTGTGCATGTTTGTGCTGCAATCACAGCCGCTGGTCACATATCTCGAGGAAATTGACGCAGTGTGCCCATGTACGACCATAAACCAATAAAATATCAACTTAATCAAAAGAAAGATGCAGTCAGTTCATAGTACAAACATACAAAGAGAGCCACTATCAATACAGTAAAACGTGGCACAAAACAATAGAGAAACTTTCCAAAGGACTCTGCAACAAGAACAACAAATAGAAATGGAAGCGATTTTAAACAATTAATAATGCTGGGTGATCGTACATGGCACAAAAGAAAGATACAAATATATTACACAATATATTCTTGTATCTTGAAGAAAATAAATAAGCCCAGAGAGAAGCTAATTTAAAATAAATAAAAAAACATGGTATTGTGGTTGTGTGTTACTCTTTCCTTTTATATTTATTAATTACTTATGTTTTTAGAAAATAGAAGCAAGTAAATACTTCCATAACAATAGGAAAGAAACGTCGCAAAGACAACAAAATAATTAAATAATTGCAATGATTGATAATACAAATATTCTTTAAAATTGTTGGCAAGCCGGATAGAAAACAAATAATATCCAAAAATAAAATTATCTAAGTTAACTATGAAACTATAAAATATTTAAAAATAAAACTGTTAAAAGCCTCCTGGGATGTATCCTTAACACCCAAAAATTAGTATTAAAACAGAGAATGTGATCCCTAAGTTATATTACAAAGTTATGGTTTTAAGTTTCATATAATCCTCACGAATCAAACACAACACAATTTAAGTCATGATGTCCAAATTCACAGTAAAATTTCCTTTTTATAAAAAAATAAATTGTGATATTTGGTAAAAAAGTATTAAAATGTCCGTTGTGACTCAGCTGATTGCAGACATCGTATTGAGTCCACATGAACGGGCAAGAAGGGATTTATAAACCAATGTTGACTAGTTGCGCCCAGCAAGGAAGATGCAGGCAATGCACAGAGAAACGACTTATGCCAGAAAATGGAGAGATTCAGCGCTTAACATGCATAAGAGGTTAGGCTGACATGTGCAGCAAAAGATTTAGCCTAACACGTGCATAACTGTTTGGCAGACACGCGCACCCTCACTAAAACAAAATAATTTACAAACGTGATTAATAAATAAGTGAAATATGACTGATGCGCTAGAATAAACGAACTATAAAATTGAAATGGTACTCACCAGAGAGGGGAAACAGAAAAAATCCAAATGAACGATTACATATTGAACAGAAAAATAAATAAAATAATGTAACCCAACCAAACAACTACTTCCAGTGGCGACTGCATACTACGTGATGGCTTGCGAGAACAAAACTTGAAGGGCACTTATCTGCCAAACAACGCCGTCACATCCTCCGCACATCGCTCGGGCATCATGATGGCAGCACACCAAGGACAAAAGTGTTCGGATAATGCTACGTGAAAGACGCAGAAGCACCAAACAATAGACAATTGGAAGGTTACACAGTCGCCGATAGATGTGGGCTGTCCACAAGAGGCGAATTGCGCTCAAGTGCACAGGGAGAATGGGGCTATATCACGTGTAAAGAGTCAGGGATACGCAGAGAAGATTTGCCAGAACAGCAGCTGCAGGGACGTGAGTGGGGGCAGCCTCAAACTGCGACAACTGAAAGAATTTGCAACTCTGCAATCCGCATCCAGTTGGTAGAGAAACCATATCATGAAACACTGGTGTGTAGGCATCTAACAGGATTAAAAACTTAGCTTTTAATGCATAGACCAAAATTGAATTGAGACCAAAGTAAAAAGAAAACTATTTAAACAGTAAAATAGTAACAACTAATGACTTAATACAGTAAAATAGTTAAACAAATTCATACATACGGCCAGATAAACTATATCTTTGTATATATATACATATATATATAATATATAATTTACCATAATACAAGTCGTGACATAATTAAATATCTGACAAATAGAATACAATTAATAATTAAATAAATCTTAGATAAATCAAATAGAGAATAAAGGTATTATCTACCGCAATAATCAAAATAATAAACGTAACGAGACTTTTGTTAATATAACTCGCAATAGTTGTAATTGACTTAAAAGTTGAAAATAAGGTTTTAAAAATTCTCTAAGAACAGTACCGCATTTTAAACGGCACAGCAGTTCTCCGAAATCGCGTGCTCACATCCTTTCACACAGGACCGCATGCCACACACCCGGCCACTGGCCTCATAGAGACTGTCACTCATTGCTGAGAAGACAGCACTTACTTACAGCTGTCAATATCATCTACAGACTATTCTCCGCCCTTCATGTACCCTGATACAGGACCCGTATCGGTGGATTATCACCGAAATGGTAAACTTTCCCAAGCGTTCTTGTAGGACGTTGCGAATGTCCTGCAGGTCAAACCATATCCTGTCTGCCGCTGATAGGTGAGACGAGACGCCGTGCAAAGCGATGATATTATTCATCATCTCAAAAAGTAAATGGCAATAAATAATAAGGCAAGCCAAAGCAGCGGACACGAAACAACATTTTAGATTTTCGAATGCCTAACGTGTGATGTAATTCAGGTGTTGCCACAAAGTGAAATAAATAGCTAAAACGCTGTAGTCAGGTTTGTTAAAAAATATTTTATATAATAACTTCAGTGAGCAAGAGTTCAATGAATACTCTATTTCAGGAGAGACCTAGTCTTGACGTGTTCACTATTTATCCCATTTCCAATTAAAATATATTACTTGTATGACGTGAGAACATAAATGTAAGTCATTTTACTTACTTTATTCACAGTTTAGAAATATTTTTATCATAATAAAATTGATTGCTCGAGTACCTTGTGCGTTTAGCAAAATTATGGTTTCTAGAACACCCACTTTCAGCTTTTTTGTGCATGTGCAATAATCACGGTATTACACTGCGAAGTAACGGACTGGAGTATAGTTCAAGCGGCTCTTAACAACGGGATCTTGATAACCCAGGGGGGGGNAAGTAAGGTGAATATTGAGTATTGAGCAGCACCGGAATGCAAAGGTGGAGGAAGAAGGAGATCCCCGAGAAGACCCGCCCCTACAGGTGGCTTCGTCCGTTATGATTCCCACGTGCAGAATTCCGGGAGCGACCCTGCGGCCACTTGGTAGCGATGAGAGAGCCTCAACGTGACACATGGATTCAACAGATATAAATTCCGTGTTTGAATGGACGTTCTCTTTTTGAAAGACTGCGCCTGCATGCTTGCTCATAAGACTGCAATGATGCAGGATGTGACTGATGCTATCGCCGTCTCCTGAACCACTACCAGAAGTGATCTCATCAAGGCCACACATGATGCCGAGAGTAATTCAGTCGTCTCTCTCCATACAATTGTCAGAATGCTCTCTCTCCACTCGCCGTCATCACACTCGTACACCCGTACTGACGAGATCCACGGCTGAACATGATGCAACGCCACTGCATATTACTCCATGCCACCCCGTTATGGCACCACTCCAAACGCCATCCTTTCTTCTCTACTATTAACTGGAAAGCAACATAAAAAAGGCTCCAGCTATGCTAAGGCACAGTAAAGTGGCAGACGTAAAAAAAAAATGGTTACAGCTTTGCACAGTACATAATTTCACTCAGAATCCAGTGGGACTACGTAATGTTACCTTACTCCATTTTACTTTTATCTATTTTTGTACTCATATATATTTTGATAAAAACATTTTTTGTTACAAATGTACTTTTTCAATTTTTTTGTAGCCCTGCTTTAATTTTAGGCTTCATTAAAAGACAGTAATTAAAGCAATTATGCTAATTTAACGTTATACTCTAATATGTTTGTGCCTGTTCTCTGGTAGTCATGGAGACTGGAGGTTGGGCGTACGCACTTGATATTCCGTCCAGCCAATCACGTGTCACTGTGACGGTCCCAGAGCTGAGCAATAATCGAGGCTCTGTTGTACTCATGGCATTTGTGACAAACAGTTTACACGCTTACGGTCAGCTGCGACCTCATTAACACAAAGTCGCCGGTTATGGCTGTGGTCCAATTCAAACGTCGGTCTATTGAAAACGAATTTCCTTCAAAATAATAAATATAATATCTTTGCAAAAATTGAAAATCATATTCTACGTTTTAGTACTGAGCACATAAATCTAGCATTCATATTTGTCTTGCTACCACCGAGTTACACCAGTCTGCATTGTACACTAGGAGCACCCCGAGCACAATGGCCTTATTAGCACAACTCCTCAGACGCACACACCTCTTCCGCATTACATGAACGATAGATAGGACCTCACAGCTGTTCCCTAGAACTGACTTAAGAGTTTGGCCACACTTGTAAACACTCCCACATGCTCTCTAGAGCTTCCTCCAGTGTTCTGCATGTCTGCCGTTGTAGAGAACACGAGGCAGTTTCCGGGAAGTCCACGCACCCTGGGGTAGGGCGTGTAATGTTTTGTGATGGATGCGAAATAAGTTACCTATACCAGATCATGGTATTTTACCTTAATGCTATCATTATTTGCGTCAATATTGTAACACACGTATTTCATTATTGTACATTAACATTATCCAATATATTTCAAAACTGCACGTTGAAATTCAAAGCACGGCATATATGGGCAAAATAGGCAAAACAGCGCCGATAGTCAGCAGTTACTCGTACATGCGTGCACAGTAAGTTGCATATCACGAAGGCGAACGGAGTCTCATTCGCTACGATGGGAACGTATTCTCGTATGTAGATGATCGCGCCTATTCCGTACAGCTGCCAACTCCCTGCGTTGTTTTGTCTAACTTAAAATGAAATTTAAAACTACTAGACGAATTTTCCGTGCATTTTGCTACTAGGATTTTTTGTTTATATTAGTTCAAAGATGCTGTGGTTTGAATTTCGACATGTTATGATAAAACCCCTTGCAGATGCAGAAATTAACCAATGATTGAGTTTGATTTAATCAAATAAAACATCATAAAATAATATAAACTTGTGCGCACATTATATAATTAATTCATTATTTAACTTCAAAAGACTGCCTTAGATAACATATCAATAATGCATTTGTTAACAGTCGCAATTTATACGGAAGGCAAACTTAAATTTGGTAACAATGTAAGCACTATGATAAAGTATGGGAAAGCCCCTTCTATAGGCTATTTAATATTGATCATCCACTATTGCGGTAGAAGCTCTGTGTATGTGTTTCGCTCTCTCAAACTAGAAAGAAAATATTCCGGTCCATTCCAAATTTTGATGAAAATATTTGACTTTCATTTGTTCTTTAATCAGGGAATTATTTTTCTGAGGTGAATGCAAACTACAGATGTATATAATTATATACCAAAAGTTTTTTCTAAATGTCAACTAAAATCAAAATATATGTTAAAATTAAATAATATTTGGTTGAATGCAGTTGCACCAACAAAACAATTAAGTCCAATAGGTCCAATAATTGGTTAGCAGAACTAAGTCAGAAGTGCCGTTCATCATATATATTTTATCCAGCAAACAGTTTGTTTGTATAATATGCACATTTGTCTGACACATTTGAAAACAAACCGCTCGCACGGACTGCAGTATAGAGCAGCACACCGTCGTCTGTACAACGGCCTTGAACTCGGTTCACAATTTTTTTAATTCCCTACGAAATACTTAGTTACGAGAGCGGGCACACTAAACTATGAACACGACGCTCGTGGGTTGGAGATCATCGCTCAGCAAGTTGTCAGGGAAATGCTCGGAGTTCGCTGTAAACAGTGAATCCCTCTTATCTTTGTACTTGCTCTGCGTAACCGTGAAACGTAGAACACTAAGTATACACACACCGCAGCTTCATTACACAAGGGATACGACAACCAGTAACACAGTCGTGGTAGTAGCCGGGACTTCCTGCTTTATCTACAGAGAGAAATCTTTCGTACAGTGGCTATTGCGCATGCGCTTACAAATATTACACTTCCCATTTGAAATTTAAAAAAAATATTATTTTCACCTTGTCTTTGTGAATAAATAAAATGCCCGAGGGCAGCAGGACATAAAACTTCAGTATGCCTACTGGAAAAACCACTTCGTTCCTTTTCTTAGAAGTGCATATTGGGTTTTTTAATGACTTCAAAAAGCGTCGGATTTTTCATCGAACGTTATTATGCACACGACAGCTAACGTAACAGAATCAGTTTTTTTTTCACCGAGACACAGTAATTGTAGAACGCGCGAGAGTAATTCTGCCACAACATCCTCTGAATGACATTTCATGTTATCTCAAGTATTCAATTACCTAATGTACAGAATTTTGTTCAGAAAATGGTATAATGTGTATCGAAATTTATAAAATAATATATATATTTAATACATGTTGCTTGCCAATTGCACTGACAAATGCGTGCGAGAAGAATGTAGGGATTAATCAACAGAGAACGTTTACCGATGCCGCTGGAAGAGAAGAAATAAAAATGACAACCTGACCTCTGACTGCAATGTGCAGAAATCTCTCAAGTCCCTCAAAATGCTGTTTGACCATTTTATGCCCGGAAGGGAAATTCATCTTCATGTATAAGCCATAGATTTTTCTAAAAAAAACATTTTTTTTGCAAATTGTCTTTTACCACCTGCGTGGCCCTAATAGGCTACGGCCACCGATTTCATATTTCGACGCACAAAGGTGAATGCTATAATGTTGTGAGTCTTGCGATATCACGTGACGCTCGGTTACAGCTAACTGTTTTATTTCTCTGATCCTGAGTCTGAGCGAGATCGCGGAGAGCTAGCCTGAAAACTTGCCCGAGCCATCTCAGTGTGACATTCGAGTAAGGCAGTTAAAGCGTGAAAAAAAAAAAAAAAAAAAACCACTTCTTATTGGAGAACGGAACAGATAAATACGACAGGTGAACTGTGCGTTGATTTTCAAGCCGTGCCGCGGTACATTAATTAAGTGATGCTCGAAATTGCAGATTTGGCTAACTAGATGGTCAAGAAACCCGAATTTTTATTCTAAAAAGTGACGTGTTTCGTAATTTAGTATTTACCGGACCCAACAAAATGAGTTGACCAAATAACGAGTTTGCCAAGACTCCTTCATATTGGTTTCGTCTTCCAAATATATATATATATTTATTGTGAAATTAACATATTTTGATGCGTTCTTCGTTTTAAACCACATTGATCTATTCACCTTTCCGTTAATAATTACTTCGTTTCAAACTATTGTTTAAAATATAATTTTTTAGAGATAGTGACTTCCGTGTTATTCACAGACGATTGAATATCGAATATATTTCGAAACCTATGTTTTAACATATATTGTCGTTCAAGGATTGAAATAATCTTCTAACCATTTCATATATATTTAACTATTAAAATATTTTAAAGGTGAAAAATAATTAACGGGAACTAGTACTTTCTTGATTACAGGTTGATTTTTTTAAATCAAAGGAAATAAAATGGAGAGTTTAGAACAAGTTTAAATAAACAGATGGTGGTGAAAACTAAACACTTGTGTTAGACTGCAGATGTTACCACTGCTGATTGCAGTTTCACGATACATTACGTTCTTACTAATCGCAAGATTGTATTTTCAGGTGAAAGCTTCTATCATACTGCAATTAAGTTCATAAATATTTTACCTCCATCACTGCAAAATATTTATAATACACAACTGTATACTAAATTTAAAAACCAGCTTGAATCATATTTAATAGACAAAGAAATTTTATTCTATTGATGGATTTTCTAGCTAATAAGCAAATAGAGTGACATGTTACTGCACAATGTAATATACAGACTGTTCGGAAACTCACCCGAAATATTTTGGGAGGTGATTTCTCGTGGAAAATGGGGAGACTTATGTATTGCAACTTATAGTCAAGCCCAATACCTTGGGGAGTTATCCGCCCTTGAAAATCGAGTTTATAATTCGTATTTTTTCAACATATCGAAAACGGCGTTGAATTAAACCACGATTTTGTAAACGATGTTAGGTGTTATCGAGATCTTCAACATATGAAGAACCGCTGTGAGGACCGTCCGCCTACATACAAAGAACAGGGGTGGCCAACCTCTAATTGCATACAACTGTTCTGCCGTCATGTGATATGTCATTTTGATACGGTCGTCGTAACCAGTACATGCTACTTAACAGAAAAGGTCTTCTTGTTGCAAGTTCCCAGAACACACCGCTTCCTTTTAAAACACACACAAAGATGTCAGCGGCGACATTACAATGTCTGGTATGTAGGCAATACCAGTACAACCTTCGTGACATTACACACGTACTTTGCGCAAGAAAAAAAACAATGTTAGCGCCAAACTAAACCGTTTTATTACTGCAGGTTTATGGCGTTAAGGTACATGGTGTCTACAGCAGGTGTTCAATAGGTCCACCAGAATTTTCTGTGCAGAGGGCACAGTGTCGTATCATAGACTGGAACACAGCGACCAACATGCGAGGACTATCATTTACATCACCGATGGCGGTCACAAGTAGCCCAATGACGTCATCCACAGTGGTTACAGGTGTCTGGAAAACCTGTGCCTTCACATCTTGGCGGCGATGCTACAGGACCTGCGCGGCGAATCCACCTCTCTGGTGTGTTCGGTGCTGCACAATTGGCAGCCCTCCGCCGGCGCCTGGTGTGTGTGATGCTGCGTAGTTGGCAGCCCTCCGCCGGCGCCGCGCGGGTGGCAGATTGCAGGCTGGCCGGCAGTCGCGCGCCGAGCGCCGTCATAGGAGGACGTGTTGTCTGTAGGCGTCCGGCAGCTGGCAGGACGGCGCACCGTATGGCGTCGGTGAGGTAGCGGCCAGCCACTCTACTGCACTGCACAGGTGAGTCTCTCTCTTCCTCCCCCCTAGACCTGACATTTGATAGGAAGCACGCTCTACCTACATTATAACATGTATGCGGCACGACTTCAGCATCTGCCACTTGGCGGCATGTACCAGACCTTCAAACTACGTGCGGGAACTAATTTAACACTTTGGCTGCAACCATACTTTTTATAAAATAAGTGTTTTGGTTGAGGGATTTTTTATTAAATTTATCGCTTAGGTTTAATGATATGAATAAAATGAGCATATTAAAAAAACCATGGAAGATGTTACTAAGCCATGTAAGTAAAATTGAGGTACTTATGCAATTTAGGGGCTTTTCTGAACGAAACGTCCTAGACCAACAAAAGTAGCATTAATGGGTTCTGCACTGTTTACCTTGTTCATATTTAGGAGGGGGTCATGTTAAAATAAGTAGAACATATTTGAAAAAATGTAACAAAATTGCGAAATGTACGATCAGTTTGGCCGGTCTGTTTACGTCGATCGCCATTATTAATGGCCGCGCATTGCTGATCCGACGCTACCTAGCGGCCACGGATGTCATCACGGGCATTTTAATGGTCAATTTTTAAGCAGGTCAGTAGCCATTGCGCCTTTGTCAGCATGATTCTTGTCGTCCTAATCCGGCGGATTTAAAATGGAGAAAGGGATAAAGCAAGAACGAGTGTTTCTGTCCATTATATGCGCCTATGAACGAGTGTTAGTGCGTAATATTCGACTATGAACGAGTACTCAAGTGCGTAATATTCGTGTATGTGGAGTTTTAGTGGAACATGGTGTTTCGCTGAATGAGGTAAGGTGGAATTGGCCGTTGAAAGAGTAATTATACCAGCCGCCTACCTAGGTGAGTAAATTGATATTCTTTTGGTGTGTTTTACGGTTCCTTTAAATCCCTAAAATCCTAAATTTGTAGTTTAGTATAAAACCCTACAATCGTAGGTTAGTGTAAAACCCTACAATCGTAGGTTAGTTTAAAACCCAAAAAACCTAGGTTAGTTTAAAACCCTAAAATACTAGGTTCGTTTAACAAAAAATCCTAGGTTAGTTTATAACCCTACAATCCTAGGTTATTGTATAATCCTACAATCCTATGTTATATTAATACCCTACAATTCTAGGTTAGATTAAAACCCAACAATCCTAAGTTAGTTTAAAAATCTAAAATAGTGATTCACTCATCGTGGGGTTAGGTTCTGTTAGGTTAGGTGGGCACATGTTATGAAATTAGTCATACGTTAATGATCGTAGTATATTCGTGTTCTACGTAATTAGTAGAGTGGAAATATACCACTTTTGAGGGGGTGGGGTTCAGAAAAACCCCTAAACTTAATAATTACCGATCAGATTAAAACCCAACAATCCTAGGTTAGATTAANTTACGCACTGAAGCACTCGTTAATAGCCGTATATTACGCACTGAAGCACTCGTTCATAGGTGAATATAACGTACAGAAGCACTCGTTCTTGCTTTCTCCGTTTTTAAATCCGTCGGATTGGGACGTCAAAACTCACCCCGGCAAAGAGACAAAGGCTACTGAACTGCCTCAAAAATGTCCGTTAAAATCACATATGACGCGCCATGGTAACGTAACAATACCCACAAGC
Source organism: Clitarchus hookeri (assembly GCA_002778355.1). Taxonomy (NCBI): domain Eukaryota; kingdom Metazoa; phylum Arthropoda; class Insecta; order Phasmatodea; family Phasmatidae; genus Clitarchus; species Clitarchus hookeri. Next base: position 113,318 of record NQII01003585.1, read on the forward strand.
CAAAAAGGTGACGGCAGGAATCATGGCGTCACCAAAAATCATGGCGTCCGCCGTAAACAAACCGGCGGCATGCTCGTATTTTTAACTATTTTATTTAATACGTTCTACTTATTTTTAACATGACGCCATCCTGAATATTAACAAGGTAAGTTGTGCAGGATACATTAATGCTACTTTCGTTTATCTAGGACATTTCCTTCAGAAAAGTCACTAAACTGGATAATTACCAAAAGTGATACACGTGACCAGAATCGTAGAGCTGAGGGTCATAATGATGCGCATATCAGTTAAAGTACTAGAGTCAGGCATGCCAACTTGTGGCCCATGGTTCATATCTATACGCCCCCAAAATATTATAGGTAAAAAGTGGAATGTGGCCCGCATTCCAATTATTAGTAAATTATACGTGATAATGTTGCGCAACTTAGTTATTCGGGCGTTTTGCGTGTTAAATAGCGAATAAAACATTCATTTAGTTGATGAATAAAACCAAATATATTAAGAATGGCTTTTATCCCTCCCAAAGTCGAATGAATCCAAACTTAGAAGCCAGAAGTCAGTTTACGAACGAACATTTAAAAAGTATAGTGGTGGTTGTTTGAAATCCAGATATTTCACCAAATTTCTAACTTTGGGTACCCCAGAAGAGATGCCAGCCTTCTACCAGTTCTTTATATATCTGTGTATGCTTAATTTATTCCATAATTTCACAATGTCTGGTTTTTACGAAAGTGTTATCTTTGTACCGCAATACTTTTGTGTGCGGGTCTACATATATGCATTTCCGTTTTGCGGTCCTTCATGTTTTCTTAATTAATTCTCGTGGCCCACCCACCAGCAAGATTTTGACACCCTGGCTCTAAACACGGACGTAAAAACATTCCGTGATAACTCCGCATTTATTTAAGTACGACGGGATATTTACAAACGTAAGCGCAACTGAAACATAACACGCTATTTGGCCCGTTTATCCACAGCATAAAGAGATAGATAGAGAGAGAGAGAGAGAGAGAGAGAGAGAGAGAGAGAGAGAGAGAAGAGATTCAGAAATAATCAGTACTTTATCGGCCAACCACCGTATTTTATTCAGTTGCGTCTGCGTGCTATTGGAGGAGATGTCGTGATTGTGTATAATGTGTATAAAATCTATAATTATGTAAGGTTAAGAATACCGCAAGGTATTTCTAACGTACAGTGAGATAGAGACCATAAGTAATTTTTAAGAGTCATAATTTCTTAATGATTTAACACCAAAATATAGGAATATTTGAGAGAATACAACAGATTATCGAGTAGTGTATTCTTGAACTGACTTTAGAAATATATTGAAGTATTTATAAGATCATATGTTACTATCTTACGAAATAGGGAACCCTTGACCGAGATGAAACGTTATATGTTGGGAATGGATTATAAAGTTGGAATTAGTAATAAAGGTTGCCTGTGAGTAATACAATTCCAAACTGAAGGATCTCGAGAAAGACAGCTATAATTTTGAAATGGCACTGTCATTTGCCTGTGAGGTATGTAGCCTGTCAGAAGAGTTTTTATTTTTTTATTGTAAAGGGGGAAATATAACCCAAAAATTTCTAGAGATGATAGATTTGAATTCAAGTCGCCACTTTTGTGTTCTGCGGTTTGCTATTTTATTTCATTACTAGTCCATAATTTTATTGACGTATCGAACTAAACTCGTTTAAACATATCAGTAGTTGTACGGAAGTATGAGGACATAGGACATAACACGTGTTTCATTCATTATGCCTTACTGCATTAGGTTCACGTCTCAGCATCGCGGTAGAAGGCTTAGCAGCACGACTGCAGGGACTGCACGGTTAAGGGCCTGCCACAATTGGGCAGATGCGTCTGTCCGAGCTGGTCGTGTTGTCGCCGATGCAGCATTTGATTGGTTGACGTGACCTGTGGCGTCAGAGGCTGATGGCGAAGACGTGAGGTGAGGTACTGAGCGACCGAGGTCAGGCAGGACTGTTGTTTTGGAAATGAAGAGGTGAATTGTTTGCTAGGTGGTGCAGGTGCGTCAAGGGCATTAAAAAATAATATCGAAGAAAAGCAGTATAATATACGGCGAAGATATTTAAAAACAGACTGAAAATGGTAACATATAAATGCAAACAAAACTGAATGCCCGTTTTCTCAACTGCATCAACCAGACAACTTCAATCGTAGCATGCAAGGCTCGTCTCTATCGGAAATATGCATGTGCTGCCTGCACAATCGAACGGCTAGGACAGAAGCGTCTGCACAGTTGTGGCAAGACCTTGATTCAGAACCTCGAGAGTGATCTCGATAAGCGTGTACTCTTCAAGGCTCAACACGCAACTCCAGATAGGGAAGAGCTTTAATTTGGTAGCATTGTGGTCGAGCAGGAGGCGAAAGTTTTGATTGTATTGCTGTGTGCTCTGGTAAATTTACATTAAAACACAAGAACTCAATTAAAAGTTTTAGTGTCACAAGTGGTCTGTGAGTAAGGGCAGGAACACTTTGCGAATTAATTTTATGACAAGCTAGACTTGGAATACGTTGACGCTCAAACAAGACGCGGCCTGCATTACTGCTAGTAACAAATGTGCAAGTAAAGAAGGGCGGTATTCGTAGTACGTGGTTCTAAGTTGTATCTGGCTTCTCACTGAGGCAGCAGACAATGAGTGGATACCCTAGACTCAAGTATACTCGTAAGCATGGAATCTAGCCCACGCGTCATTGTACTCCCGAAATGCGCCTCTCCCATGCCCTTTGCCGTGAGTTCTCGCGTCTGGATCGTGGAAGGAAAATGTGGAGTGCATATGGGCGCAACGCAATAACCTCTCTCCGTGTTCCGACATTGAACTTATTTTCTGCTAATAGCACTATCAGAAACATCGTGGATAGGATGTGAGCTTAGAACTCTTGTTTATGTCAGAAAATTATTTTATATGTTTGTACACTTCCTCTAATCTATGTAATTAGACTATATAGACATTAGTAAAAGTATTTTACTTATCGGGTGTACAACCTTGCTTCCGCCGTTTTTTTTCCCAACGTTTGAGACTTTATTGTTAAAACGTGATTATATATTTATGATAAAAAGTACTGTCCGTCGCTAGCCACTACTATGTCCCATCTTTCTGGCAATTTTCGGTTACCATCTCGAAAAAACGATGCTTCTTTTGAGGCGACCCACGAATCGATCCATTTTTTGACTTCTTCATACGAGTGGAAATGATGATCGGCCAGACCGTGTGCCATCGATCGAAACAAATAGTAGTCGGAAGGAGCAACGTCTGGAGAGTACGGCGGGTGGGGTAAGACCTCCCATTTCAGCGTTGCCACGTATATCTTGACCAGTCTTGCGACATATGGCCGAGCATTGTCATGCTGGAGGATAACGTTGTCGTGTCTCTCTTTGTACTGTGGCCGTTTCTCCTTCAAAGCTCGGCTCAAACGCATCAATTACGTTCGATACCGATCCCCTGTGATGGTTTCACTCGGTTTCAATAGCTCATAAGATACCACACCGAGGTGACCTTTGCGCCGTGCATATTCGGTCTGGCCGTCTACGGGGAGGCATGTCCGGGCATTCCCCATGGTTCTCTGCGCTTGGGATTATCGTAGTGGACCCAGTTTTCGTCGCCGGTCACAATGCGATGTTGAAACCCCTTCCGATTCTGTCTTTGAAGCAGCTGTTTACAAGCAAAGAAACGCCGTTCAACATCTCTCGGTTGCAACTCGTACGGAATCCAATTTCCTAGCTTCTGAATCATTCCCATGACTTTGAGGCGTTTTGAAATTGGTTTGTTGTGTCACTCCCAATGATTCTGCCAATTCTTCGTGCGTTTGGTACGAGTCTTCATCAAGTAATGCCTCCATTTCGAAATCTTTGAAACATTTCTCTCTTCCACCGCCATGCCGGTCCTAGACGTCAAAATCACCACTCTTAAAGCGTTGAAACCACTCACGACACGTTCTTTCACTAAGAGCAGCCCCACCGTACGTTTTCGTGAAATGGAAGCAGAAAATCCACAATTCCCGCATATGCCGAGCATTTGGCTCGAAAACTGACATCTTCGCTCGAGAATAAATTTATAATGCAAACACAAATTCACTAATGTGGTGATGTCGTTATGTTGACATATGTCCAAGCTTACTGTGTGACATTATTGATCTACATAATTCCACCAGCACTTACCGCTGCAGCATCGATCGAAAAACGGTGGAAGCAAAGTTGTACACCTGAGATATAAAAGTGTGGAATTGTAGCAAATTCAAATGTAAACAAACTCATTTATCACTGTGGACCACGTGGCTTTGACAGTTGTACTGGCCATGGACGAAGTCAGTGTTGCAGACATGTGCAGAACACACTTGCCTACCTCGTCTTTACTCTGAGGCTTTTCAGCTCACATATAAACAAAAATACAATTATTTTGTATGAAAATACTTAGTTATGAAAGGTGGCGAAGAGAGAATTTGGTTTGCTAGATGTGCACTATGAAAGGCTCCTGGTGGTTGCCTCTCACTTCCTGAGGGCACAATTGCGGAGTGATATGAAGCATTGTTGATACGTAGAGTCCTCGCATCCAAGATAGAGGACGAGTTGTACATGAAGCAAGTTGCTTTTCGCATTTGGCTCCCCTCCTGGGGACTTTATTTATTTTTTATTTGTATTGTGTAATTTTTGACTTGTTTATTTGTTGATTGCCCAGTTTGCTGTGCCCTAGGTTAATTTTTCCCCAGCGATTGCTTTTCTGTTATTTATACAATTATTTTACTTGTTTCTTGTTTGCCTGTGCGCTTGGCCAGAGAGAGAGAGAGAGAGGTAGAGAGAGAGAGAGAGAGGTAGAGAGAGAGAGAGAGAGAGAGAGAGCCCATGGGGTGAGGACAGGAATGTTTTTCTCTTGATCTTTGCTAGTTGTTACTGCGTATTTTTCTTGCTGGTGGAATACATCATACATATGGATACTTATAGCTAGCACTTTACACACGTAAGGAATCGGTGCCCAATGTTTTCAGTCTCTTCCACAAGAGCAATCTGATTCGTCAGTTTCTGTACTTCTTGTTTATGAATGGTCGACGGTGGTAACCCCAAACACTCAGCACGTTCTTCACTGGCGATGAGAAGCTCGACCAACACAAGTGAAACACACACTATATATTACGTGATTGCAATACCTCAACTCTTACGAAACCTCAACATCGCTTCTTTGGCAGAAATCCTTCGTTTTCGTATCATACTGTGAAACACACACTATATATTACGTGATTGCAATACCTCAACTCTTACGAAACCTCAACATCGCTTCTTTGGCAGAAATCCTTCGTTTTCGTATCATACTGTGAAACACACACTATATATTACGTGATTGCAATACCTCAACTCTTACGAAACCTCAACATCGCTTCTTTGGCAGAAATCCTTCGTTTTCGTATCATACTTTGTTTCATAGCAACTATTGAAAATTCATGACTATATGAAAATTTTCTTATTACAAGTAGTTTAGTATTTTTTTATTGTATTTAACAAAATGTTATTTTGTAGCTGTAAAACTGCTAAACGAATTTATATATCAAACTCTGTTATTGTATTTGTGAAAAAATTATAATTTGATAGTCCGAATTTCAGTTCTGCACTTCAGAGTAAGGCAAATGGCTAAACTGTTATGAAAGCATTTTCTTTAAATTTTAATTAATTTACTTAAATAATTAAAATAATGAATGGTACGTTTCATGTATAATAATGGACGGCGTAACGTCAGATCCTGCTCTGCTAGTTGCTTGGATATGGTACTGATGAACACAGGCGTCTCTCCAGCTGTCGAGACATGTCTCTGGTTGATCTGCACACTGGCGCAGTTAGTCCTTACAACATCCTGCGCCGCGAGTAATCCCGTACCGCGCACACGTTTGTAACTTGTGTTGCTCTCGTTACTGCGACGTCCAAGCCGGCGGCTCCTTCTTCGTCTAGTTTCTGACTGACCTCTACTCGTGTGTCCTTGACTCCTGGTCCCTGGTTCTCACTTGTTTGCCATTACTAACTGGAGTATGAAGTCCAAAGCTTTCAGCTATCCCAACCTACTGCACCGGTGTCTCAGTTTCGGCCGACACTACTGCAATTTGCACGTATAACGGTAAAATATTCGCTGACGAAGTTGGCAAAAGTAGTTTTCTAGGATTGCATGCATTCCAACAGAAGGCGTGTTAAGATCACGTTGTTTACGGTTTGACAATACGATACCGAATTTATAGTCAATTATGTGATAAAGATAACTTACATTATTAACATTTTTATGGACACTTGACAATCATCAGACGTTTTGTAAACCTTTTTATTCTCCCCGGTAACTTAGCATAACGTTGAAAGTGTAGTCAAAGAAAACGGTTAACCCTTTCGGTCTTTAATACTTGCGTGGAGTGCTTACAATCTGCCGCATGACGACGCGTACCTCCCTGCTGGTGGTCCGCCGGGGTCAACCCGAGTCTTCTCGACGGGGGTGTGTACCCTCCTGTACGTACTGCATCCAACACCGATAGTGAATACATTAACTCCTCCATCAGAATCTTTTTTTATAAATAAGTGGTGTAGATGGTAAACACGGTTAAAACAATACTTAGTAATTGACCTTAAAGATTTTTCAGTGGTAATGGATGATTATAGGGATCGAGATAACATCGTTATAGCAATATTAAAACTTAGTTTACAGTAGTTGAATATAAATAAAGCACCAAAAACTCGTTAAATGAATATTTTATTGATATTGTACAGTATCCATAAAATTCTCTGTAAATTTTTGGAAAATATTTGACAATATTCATATGACTGTGAAGTTCTTGGGTAATGAGTCCCACTTGCTGACGAATAGCGTCGATAAGTTCGTGTAATGTGTGTGGGCAATTTTCACGGAAGTGTCTTATGCGAAGACACGACGCTCAACTTACACGGCGCCATGACTGCAGCTGGGTGTGCCGAGCTGTGCTGATCACTGCTGATCCGCTCCTAACAGACGATGGCATGACCGCACCAGTCAAATGCCCCATACCTAGGCCAGTAATATCTCTCCCTGCGTAGATTTATCCATTTGAAAGTTTTCCGTTTCCCGTGATGCACTCTTTATACGTACATGGCCGCCATTGACTGTAAACATTCAACATCAACACTAGAATCATTTATCATAATAACGAAATATATTATAAACCTATGAAATTTAATGATCGTCAAAGCATTAATTATTCTTGAAAAAACATTGTGACGTGTTGCAGATGAAACAGTTTGTAATGCAGCTTTAACAGTTGAAATATATCTTGCATGTAATGTTTTAAACTACATGGCATATACAAATACATAAATTCGTGTAACCTAATGTGCGACTTACTGACAAGAGCATTACAGACAGCGGGGGGTAAACATTAGCATTAGGCTGCAGTGAACACCTACTCCTCCACGTGTGGCATGCGATGTGAAGTGCATCTGTATGATAACCCCAAACGAACTAGGCGACGTTGATGAAACTCCCAAACAGTTTCCAACAACAAGGTTGACATAACAAAGGGTTTTACTGATAGTGTTGTCCACAGTTAGTTATTTCCTCATTGTAAAACCACTATCGCGGTCGTCTACTGTGCATAAATTCACAAAACGCACCGGAAGTTTTGCAAAGAGCAGCCATATTTGGTACATAGCAAGGATCCTGTGATTTTAGTAGACAACGCCAAACCACATATGGCATAAGTTACGAAACAGTATCTGAACGACCAGAGATGTAAAGTAATACTACAGCCTCCATTTTCCTCGCGCTTTATCATTCAACCACGTGTTTATGAATACAAGGAAACTGTTCAAAAATGAGGATAATACAAAAAGTGGGTGCCGGGAGTTGATTGCGTCACGGGAAGTACTTCTCTTCAGATAGGGCATTGAGAGCCGTTAGGCGGAGATTATGCATACATTTGAAAACAGCATTTTTGAGAGATACGAAAACACTCGTTTATTTTTCGAAAAATTGGTGTTCGCTTGTTTTTGCCTGTATATAATGTCGCGCTAAGATAAGCACACACATAAACGTAACAAGCGTGACAGTGGTATTAAGTGCAAAATGAATACGTGCATCATAGTGTTCATCGCCAAGGTGCATTCAAACTCCCATTAACTGAACACAGGCTGTGGGAGATAGCAATGGTAATAAGGGGGTTGAAGAGCAGTAAGGCAGTGGGACCAGACGGGATAGGGAACGCAGCATGAAACCTGTCCAGGCGCCTCCACGTGGCGACAACCGGGTGTGTGTGGTAACTGTGCGCTCTCTGTGTGCGTTTGAGATTTGCTTATCTGTGCGACCAGTGTGTTTTGAGAGTCTAGTTGCGATATACAACACGCAGAGCTAAGACCTGGTTACAGTGGCTGACGTTCCCTGAACTTTGTTTAAAACGTGTGGATTTGTGTCCTCGGCCCTCTGGCTGAGACTAGGACATCTCCTTTTAGATTGTTGCCTTTGTCCTTTGGTTTTAAAAACCATCATGTTTCGCTGCCAGTGGTGCGAGGAAGTCAACGACTCAAGTAGGAGCAGATCCCTTCCGAATTCTCTCCAGGCATACACTTGTCCGCACCTAGCTCTGTGACGTCATGACGTACATACTAGGGCTGTCGGAATCCCCAGTATAGTACACAGAAGCGCTTTTCCAAATACACTACGTGTTGCTTACTTACTCTTGCTGGAAGTATGTGCGTTCTTACGTTATCGCCATATTTGTTTTGTGTGTTATGACCATTTATAAAGTACAAGAAACGCACGTTTAAAATGTTGATAAACGTACACTGTTATACGAAATATTTTTAAAATAAAAGTAAATAATTTCATGTTATAAATTTCCCCTTTTCTCGGCGAATTACACCCGGGCGTGTTTATAAACACAATAGCGCCCACACTTATTACATTTTCCGAGGGAGATTAAAGAAGTCTATGATTGTAGCACACGTACACATTGGGGTACGTACGCATATGCGTGGCTTAACTAGTAAATATTGACTTTTCATACATAGCCACAGGAGCGGATCTATACAATTTCGTTTGTTGGCAAACATTTGGTGGTGGGGAGGGGGGGAGCCATTTTCGTATTGGTATTTAGACCGATGGCATGGGGATCTGGAGGTGGCATTGTCTCATTATTTTAATAAAATAAAAAAGCCGACCTCCCGTGACTCAGTCGGTTGGCGCGCCGCCGGTGTGGGAGGTTCTGGGTTCAAATCCCATGTAAGGCATGGGTATTAGTTTTAAGTTAGGTCATAATTTGGTTTGTAAGCCATCCGCTGATAAGCCTTCAGGCGTAGCACTGGGGGGTGGGGGCGAATTAGCTCTGTCCATTCCAATCCAATTAATCAAATAAAATATATATTTTAAACTATGCTGAAATAATATTTAATTTATTTTCAAGAATATTCACAGGAGAATTTCCTATCAATGTGATGCGTTACCGAGGGGTTGGGGGTCATATCTCATGTGCCTCGTCCCCTCTGCATCCGTCTTTATATGCTTGCTGCTCTGCATAGCTTCCCTTGCTCCGTCCCGCTCGAGTAGCGAACAAGCGTGTCAAGCCAGGCGAGCGGTAAGCCAAGAATCGCACGGAGATTTACTTAGGTGAGCCGCCGTGAGTGCTAGATAAGCCTATCGGTACTCAAGCATTCCCGACCTTGGGCGGATTGAATTTCTCGGGTTACCTTTGAAAGAATGTTGTGATCATCGCCCCTTCCTCTCTCAGCGAAGCTCGCGGGGAGGGGTAGACCTTGTAGATCGGGCCAGCGAGACTATTGGATCCGCGACGGGCTTCCGAGCAGAAAGTTTAGAATTTGGAGGATTGCATGTACTTAAGTGCCAGGTGTGCGAAGACAGCGACGTGGCGTCGAGAGTGAAGTCTGTGGACTGCGAGCATCGGTGCAGTGAAGGTGAGACTGAGGGGTGGAAATATTGAACTGGATGAGCCAGCTGTAAGAATTTTAATTAAAATAGAGTTAAACATTAAATATTGCGCTCACTGAGAATAACAAGAGCAATAGTGGAGATAGATGTTTTGATGTTGTAAATAATAGCTGCAACAATTAAATTTCACCAACTTGGATACACCCCTGGGGCGTCTTGTAACAGCATTACATCGTATGCGAGGTGTTTGTCGCTGGTGTTCGGCCAAAGCAAGCGCGCCGCTAGCCGGAGCAGCGTGCAATGTGGAGCAGGGGACAGTACAGGCCAGTGTATTGTGACGTCACTTGGAGTACGGCCTTGGACGTCTGTTGCGCTGCCAGGCGTCGCTCAAGGACGTTGTCCTCCACACCCTCCTCTCGGCCGGGATCTCGCCTCGTTTATGTTCATCCCGGCCAATTGATCCCGGCGCGAGCACATGACACGCGCGTGCTACATCCGCGCTGCTCACACTGGCTACTCACCACGAGCCGTTCTTGGGTTAAACATATCCGTGGGAAAGTGTCATAACTTGTTTGTTGGAGGTTTCACGGCATCATCTTCATTCATGTTGTGACGTCTAAAACATTGCGATTAAGAATGATCACAGGCTTTGTCTGCATGTTCTTTTCTTGTGGGCTGTAGCAGCGTCGCGGTCGTATTTAGGCTCGACGTTTTGGGAGACTTTGCAGACTACTTCTTGAGGGTAGAGTTGCAGCAACACCTGTTACTTACAGTACCCTGAAGATCAAGACTGCAGTGTCTTAGGACACATCAGGACGGAATACGTCAGTGAAGCGAAGCGTTTAATAACCCAGCAGTCAAAATGCCATGTAATTAAATATGTATACATTTTTGTAAATTAAGCAAGTCTCCCGTTTGGCGGAGTTTCAAAAAGTTAATCTGTGAGTAAACTTTACTCTCTGGCTGAATAGTAATAATTTTATCAATTATAATTGGAGCAGTTATAAATGTTTTACTCGAATAAATGTTTTACTCGCTCATGGTGGAGCTCCGAAACTGCAGTGTCATTACCCTAAGCATCTTGCAAAAGTAAAACTTTTACATACATAATTTCCGCGAGTAACGTAGGGTAAAGTGGAAAATGGAGGGAATTTCGTTTAATTAAGAGAACTGTAAGAACATGTGCACGTTCCGGTTACAGGTACATAAGTTAAAGTACAAACGACTGGTAATAAAAAACCAAGTTTTTGTTCAAATATAAGTTTTGTATACTGATGCATTTCAGTCATAATTTCTAAGATGTACGAGGCGAATAAAAACTGATAACAGATGATTGATTATAAACAGTTTCATGTAAAGGTAAAGTCTTCCAACATACAACATCACGGAGATCAAATGAAGACAAATCAGTAAAAGAAGGATTCGGAACATTGTGGTGCTTACGTTATACCTTGAAGTCCGAAACGAAACAGATAAGACAGAAGAACATAACTCTCTTCAACACTGACGACCTTGCGACACCAACTTGTGTCATCCTTGTCAACATCGTAATTAACACTAATAATATTACGATGTACCTTGCTTGGATAGTAATGTCTTCTCCTTTGATAATGTCCTCGTTGCATGTTGGACGTATTCCCTAAGGAAACTCTCTAACCGTTCGTTAGATTTTATAAGGACTGAATGAATAACTGTAGTGTGTCTGTGTATATACATGCGTGTGTGTGTGTGCGGGTTCAAGAAAGGTCAATGTTGGTTTGTGCTTAAACCCGCACACAAACACACAGTGCACAGTCAGAATCACGGAAAAAAAGTGGCCATGGCGTGTGGTAAGAGAACACCCCGACATTCACTTGGAGTGATATTTGAATAACGGTGGAAAAACGGAGATCGGGACGGCCGGATAGAGAGAGAATCGCACCACAGTTCTCCCGAGTGCGCCACCTAGCTTTGTTTTGTGATTTAGATGTTTGCCATAACATTCTCCTGCATTCGTTTATTTGCTTAAAAACTGCAGCACTTAACGTGTACATCGTACTCAATCAATAATGTTGTTAATGTTCCGGTCGTTATACCTTTGCAGCAGCAGTCAGAAAAAAATGTCTTTATATAAATCACAGAATAATTGACGGTTTCAAACGACATGCTAGAAACCGATACATTTAATAACGCTACTCAATAGCAGACTAGATTTCAAGTAATGCTTTTGTTTTATTGTTTCGTGAGAGCACGTGTCTTCGTATGAATGTGAGAGAGTTTCGGCTGGTCGCGGTAAACTGAGAACTTTTAGAAGCCTTGCTTAAGATCTACCTGTATGCACATTATGTAGACTTCCACCGTACTTTACATTACAGTTGACATAATCCTGATCACTTCATGCATGCGTTGTTCAAGTGAAAGTGTCGAAATATTAGAAAACAAAATATTTTACGAATTTCTGACTAACACATGTACGCATTAAAACAGAAAGCAAACGAATTCACTTCAGTATTTACTAATGTAAATATTAGTGAATACTGAAATGAATTATTTTGCTTATCATTTTAACTCCATTCTCGTAAAAAGTAACACTAATAATTTCTCTCACAAGCGGAAGCTATAAAACTGCGTGTCACCAGAAAAATAATTATTTTTTTTTATATACCTATGTGCAGAAGAATGACAGTTAAACGGTAGGTACTTGGACAAGAAAAAATTCAAAATTGTAAATTTTTTGTTACAAGTTTTACAAAAAAAAATTGAAGCCAACGATATCGAACTTTCAACAGATTATTCGCTCACAGGTGCTGTGAACAATAACTGGGTTAAACAGTTTTAAAATTTTTTTATATTTGCAGCAGTTTTACAAAAGAATTATCTCAGTACCTGTCTTTCGAAAGAAAACTTTTCGCTGATGGGATTCTCTGTTGATTTGGAAACAGTTCAGTGTAAACTTAGACATAACGGACGAATCACAGAGGTTCGCCCGATCAGCGCCCTTGTTGCACGATCTATTTGAGTTTATTGGCTGGACTCTCGTCGCTTCTTCTCATCCTGCCCACCAACTGGCCGACGAATCCTGCGCGACGTAACAAAGGACGATCGCTTTCCACTTGCCCAGCACGTGATCCGTAAATGTCAGCGAGCATTCTGCATTTACACGTTTTTGAGAGCGATGAAAGAGACTGAGGCCTTTCGCTGGTTGAAGCGAACTGTTATCGAACGATTTGCTACACACATACGTAGCGCGGACACGGTGATAAAATCGTGTGTAAAAAAACTTCGTTATCCCTTTGAAATTCTAGATGCACTGTTCTTCTGCTTTAGGTCCCTATAAACCATCATTTGCTACCCTCAAACTCGGCAAAACGTTATCAGCGCTGTCGGTAATTTAATCACATGTCGCGTAATTTCCGGTAAGATGAATTCCAAACAAAAGAAATTAAAAGACTGATCAACTAGTCGTGTATCCGAAATCTAGCGCTACATCGTTACTGTTCTTATCACTCTGACTACCATCACAAAGTCGAAAGTCTGAGGTTACCCGTAACGGAGTGTGAACTGAGTAGTGAAGCGATTAAAATATCCCGAATGTGATACCAAGATGTAACTGCTGAGTATGTTTGTAATTGGAAATAAGTGCGCGTATTAAATACAAATCACTATAATTTATTATGCAGCTCCGAAAGTTAACAAGACTCCGAAACCCGCGGCAAAAATAATTAACGAATTTATAATTCTATATTCTAATGTACACGTCATTTATAATTTGGCCACGTACAATGTGTGTTGAGCAGAAAACCAGAAGCAGTGAGTTACAATCGATATTTTTCGCGCTCTTCTCGATTATAAGCGGGACGCCCTTCAAAGCGGGCGTTCAGATGGCGCAAACATGGTGAATGTCGCGGAGAGCGGGGTAGAGGATAACCTGCGCAGAATAGTCTTCCTTGGCGTTGCTGGTCAGGTGGCGTCCCGGGAGATAACGATCAAGCACATTTTATTGTTTCCCAGTACGAGAAAGCAATGTGTTTTACTTATTTAGCTGTCTGTTTTCTGCGACTTCAATATTGGCATCCTTTTTGTCGCAACGTCAGCAATTAATGTCTTTGCAACAGTAACGTGTAAACAAACCTATAAATTATTGTAAAATCGCACGTGTCTACGATGTTACTGCCGAACACACTCGCATGTAGAAATGCTTAACAGTAGCCTTGACAGTTTTCAAATTTGACATGTTTCCTAGGAGAAAGACCTCACATCCCTGATATGCTAATTATGTTACCCTTCACGAACGATAAGAATGTTCGAAAAGTCATTCCCCTGGTTACAAACGTTATTTATATACTCTATGTGTAAGGTATGTGAAACTGGTGCGAAAATGTCAGCAAACTAACCAAGTTTTCTGTTGCAGGTTTCAGTAACGTGGTTGTAGTGTATAAATTGCAGTGTCTAACAAACCGGACATGTTCACAAATCAGGGAAAAGCTCAGTATGTCCTCTGGTTCCACGAGACCCGGTCACCAATCACAGTGCAGAGGAACTTGCACGTTTGTTTTATGCATACAAAGGGCAAATTGTTGAGGCATTGTTGCCCAATGACGCCGCGCGTCGGTATGACTTTGCAGTAGAAATGTTATCAGGTATTGAGGGCGATAATGGCTATCTCAAACGTGTTATTTTTTCTGAAGAGGCGACCTCTTTTGTCAGTGGTGTAGTGAACAGGCATAACGTGCGTATTTGGGGTCCAGAGCCTCCTGGTGAGGTGTCAGAGTGTATCGAGAGGCAACCCAAAGGTGGATGTTTGGTGCGCGTTTTTGCATGACAACATTATCTGACCATTCCTTCTCGCTGAGGGAACCATCTCATCTCCAGTGTATCTGTACATGTTGCAATTGTTTGCTGTTGCTCTGTTGCGTGAGTATCACCCGGACGTCATTTTCCAACAAGACTGTGCACGGCCACATTGGGGTTTGGAGGTTCGCACCTGTCTTGATACAACTTCTCCTGGACGATAGATCGGCCGTGATGGCCCGGCAGCTCGGCCTCTACGCTCCTGTCATGTTGGCTATTGTATGGACAGAAAGTGAATATCGACAAGATGTGCTAGGTGCTACCAAGGGTGCTCACTTCGAGACTTACCCACGTCTTCCCCTGTTGCAACAAAAAGTTTGTTTAGTTTGCTAATATTTTGGCACCGGTTTCCCATCTCTATCTTACATACGACGTATATAAATAAGGTTTGTAATCAGGCGAAAAACTTTTCGGACATTCTGTATATTCACGTCTTTATGGAAGCACTATCGCGAACTTTAAAAATTTAAAGCCGAGACAAGTAATCGAATAAACATTTCGGCTCTTTGCAGTATTTTCTCTCTGGAACGTTAGCATACAGGTCTGCTGATATTTCATGGAACACAGTCTCGATGTAGTTGCATTATACAGGAAGCGGCAGAAATAACTCCCGAATTTGAACGGCTAATAAAAAATACACAAATGATTCTAGTCAAAATTTTATTAAACCATCTAAAAGAATTATGTTTGCCATTTAGTTTGATTAAATTTTTTTCATTTTCACTTAATCTTTAAACATAATATTTTTTTAATTTTCACTTAATCTTTAAAAATAATCTTTTTTTAATTGTCACTTAAATTTTAAGCATGATATTTTTTTTAATTTTCACGTTTTAAAAATAATCTCACTCAAATGCCAACCGTGACATGTCTGAAGCCTCACTCTGAAATTACGCATTACTCTTCTCGTCATCTCTTGTGGAATTTCCGCGATTTCGTGTTGGATAGCAACTTTGAGTTCATCGATTGTCGTCTGTTTGTTTTTGTAGACTCTACTCTTCAGGTAACCCCAGAGAAAGAAGTCACAGGCGGTAAGATCGGGTGAACGAGCTGGCCACGGGATGTCGCCTCGCAGTGAGATTAAACGCCCTGGACACATTTGTCTTAGGACTGCCGTAGATTCTCTTGCTGTGTGAGCGGTGGCACCATCCTGTTGAAACCATACAGCAGGATTTACACGTTCATTCAGTTTCGGCTCCAGGAAGTTGTGTAGCATCTCTACGTAACGATGAGACGTTACTGTAACTGTTCGTCCTTACTCCTCAACAAAATACGGGCCTATTATTCCAAAGTCTGCTACAGCACACCAAACAGTGACACGTTGGCTATGGAGAGGTCGCTCACGAAGTTGCCGAGGATTATTTTCTGCCCAATATCGAAAATTCTGTTTGTTGACGAATCCTGATAAATGAAAATGTGGTTCGTCACTTGAGAGCACAACTGCGTCTGTTGGAAAGTTTTCCAGGATAGCCTGACAAGATGCAATACGGTTGGCCCAATCACGTTCACTAAGTTCCTGCTCAATCATGATTTTGTACGGATGAAAGTGGAGGTCATGGTGTAAAATTCTTCTCACACTACGATCAGATATTCCCAAGCTGGCAGCGTGCCTACGGGCTGGACGTCTTGGAGATTTGGTAACTGCTTGTTGGAGTAATTGAACGTTCTGTGGAGTTCGAGCGCTGCGAGGTCTACCTGGCGGTGCATTTTTTAAAGCCGAACCTGTGACTCAAAAATGTTTAACCCACAATAGAACGGTTTTCCTGTCAGGGACTGCACCGTGCCGACCTATTCCGAAGCACGTACGAAATAATCTCTGAGTTGTGATTACAGAATCGCCATTTTTAAAATAGATTTCAAGGACGAACGCACGATGTTCACCACTCCATGCCATGGTGGCGACTGAAATGGCAGCAGTGGTGCTGCACTATGACACAACCCCGGGCCGCCTACCACCACTAGCGCCGAGCCCATGGCGGTGGCAAATTCGGGAGTTATTTCTGCCGCTTCCTGTATTAATCAAAATTTGTATACGGTACATTTTTGTATCACATTTTCTACTAAGCTGAGAAAGTTGTGGTAACCTTTAAGGAGCAAAAAAAAAGATAATATTGTAGTTAGGGCAGATGTCTTGTCGCCAAGATACATCGAGATTTGCACGTTGATGACACTCCTTGAAGTGGAGTTTATCAACGCGTACATCGAAAAGGCTATTCTCTCAAACCATGTTTTGCCGGCAGGAAAGGAATATGAGTGTTCTGCGTTCAAGGGAGAATGGGAACGCCCGATGATGTTAATCATTGCCGAAATAAATAAAACGGGATTCCAAGTTCCTCCCGTCCCTAAAATATGAAATTACGAATTATAAAAGTTCACTGTTAAAGCATTTTCACACGTGTGTTTGTTGACTACAAGAACACAGAGATACCCGCTATTACGATGCATTATCGGGTTGCTACACACGCAACTAATGCAAAGCCGCCTCCGACGTTACATTAGCAATGCGGGAAACAGATAACTACAAAAGGTGTTTAGCACAAATTTATTGCGCTAAAACGCAAATCGCAAAGAAAGTGAATACCGTCAACGTTATCTTCCTGTATGCCGGTGTTCTGCGCATATGTACAGCGCGAAGAAATGCTATTATGCGCAGGTTGTCTCCTAGCCCGCTCCCCGCAAAATAATTAGCAAATTCTGTAACTAAACGCCTGTCACCTAGATTCGGGAGAGGCATGAAGAATAGTGTTAAGTGGTGCTAAGCGTCACTCATACACAAAGCGAGAAGTACACGCACGATTGCATATTAAAAACATAAATTCATAGACATTTATAAATTATTTGCATGGGATCCCAGGCGTCTCGGCATTTTGTGACAAATACAGTAGCTGTAGTATATTAGTACTGTACGAATAATTTCACGGGCGTTCGATCTGCAGTTTGAATATATCATGCCGAACATTTTACATCATTATAACAATTATCTTATTTAAAAATGTATATATTGTCATTATTACGGTTATAGATAACACCTCAAGTGTTCTTCCGTAATGCAACACCGTCGCATTCAATTGTTGTACGAATACTTTTTGTACGCACTGTAGGTAGCGGCAGTTTCATGTTTTAATTAAACTGACAGGTAAGTAAATTTATTAAGTCCATGCCAATGTAAATTTTACACATGGCGGAAATATACAAAATGAGAAGAAAAGTAGATCTGAAGCAGGGCTTTGAAAAGAGCTCACTTTACCGTCAACAAGCTGCATGCATTTTACCATAAGGAGTTTATACTACACGATATATACATGCGAGCTTGAGCGACGTCACAGTGAAAATGGGCGGGGGAAGCCCTTCTCTGACGATTCCTGGAATCCATAGAAAAACAGATTGTTTGTAGTATAGCAGAGGATATTGTACCTGATGGCCACTTTTCGCTCATAGTACTTGATATTCTCAAAGCTGTCCTCTACTGTTGACCTGGGTACAGTCTCTGCTTTTACTACCAACACTACGCAACTCGTAGATTTCCTATCGTTGTGTTTATATTAAAGAAAAGTGTTCACATTCGTCATTATCTCTCTGTCTCTAGTTTTCTCACACGCTAACACAGCAGCTGATCCAACGCTCCAGTGTTGCCAGATCATACTCCCTAATACCCACAGATTCCACAAGTGAACTCCACACATTTCCACACACAACTCTAGAACGTGTTATTGAACATATTCATGCACAGTGATGTATTATAAATATTTTACTGCAGATAATGAAATAAATTTTAGCATCCAACGCCAAATTTTTGGGAATTTTATTTCATACCTTAAAGAACATAGGCTATTATGAGCTTGTCGCCAACGTTGGTACGTATGAGCAACAACTTTCTCATATGAAATGTTTTCGGATTGCAAGGATAGAGAGTTTGACCAATTGAATTCGTTTTGAAAAGTATCACGAGTACATTTCGCAAGAATATTAACTTTTTTTTTAAGAATTCTGCCGGAGGCGGATATTCCACAGAAAAATTCACACAGCGTCGAAAATTCCACACATATTGTCGAAGTTCATGCAGTTTGCCGAGAACTGATGGGACGGAAGCAACACTGGGGTTCGCTATGCTGAACGTGTTGACGGAGTTAGTGTTTTCCTATCACTTTGAACGAATAATTCCGAACTTGTATGTTCTCAGATAACCTCCGACTCCGTACCTCTTTACGAGAGATTAATGAGCGATAGTAGTGCTTTAACCGTACTGCAGGCTGGCAAATACGTATGTGACGGGCAGTATGCGCATAGTTGTACTGTATTCGAATATAAGCAAGATTATGAATTAAAAATAACATTTTGGACAAGAGTGTACGTGTGGGTAATCGAAAATTGACTTTTTTTTTTTGAAATACCAAACTGTAAAAATAGTAAATATTAAAGTTAATGTTTCACGTCAACTAAACTAAACACAACTATACATATTGTTACGCGTTCGCTGCTCCGAATACCGCGCGAGCGAGTGGAAGTGAAGGACAGCAGTTATATGATAGCGGCATGAGTAAGTCAAAGGATTGTTTTGAATGAACAAGCGAGTGATAGGCCAATGGCCGCGTATTTGTTACAGAAAGTGAGCCTAGACGATATTTATTTTTGCGGTCCGATGTTTACTTCGCGTGGGAAGGTGCCGAGAGCTGGAGGTCACATTTGTAGCGTTAGACGAAGCGAGTGACCTACAATAAAGGAAGCTGCCGCTTACGCCGATAAACTTATCGCAGCTCGCGCCTCGCTGACCCCGAGAAGCTCATATGTCTCCATTTATCATGCAGGAAAGTCGTCATACCCATTACCTTTCCCAGAACAACTTGGATTGCCGAGAACGTTCTAGATGGCACATACTTCAATTATCAATACCACGTGCGGGCCTCTGAGGAGGCAGTGATGAAGAGCCGAGAGTTTGGCGTCTCGTGCGACCTTGAGCGACAGTTGGGCGAGGGACGACTGCAGCAATCTGAGAGAGTGCGTCGGCGAGCTTGTGTGCAGTGAAGGTGGGGCTGATCTGTGGGACTGTGGACTGGATGCGTGAGTGAAAAGACATTCGGGACGATGGGAATGGACAGTTTTAACTAAACGTGTGGAAATAATTGGAGCAGTTTAAGGGACATTAGCAAGAGTAAAGATTGTGATATAGACTTTAATTGGAATGCATATAGTAATTAAATATTGCGCTCAATAAGAATAGTAAGAGTTAATACGACGCTCAGACTAGTAAAGCACATGTTTGACTGTTTGTAGAATTGAGAATAAATATAATTATTGAATGTATTTCTTTTATTTTTATTTATATCTCCATCCCTCACGAACTCGGATACGTCCCTGTAACAATATCGTACTAAAAGTTCACAGAAAGAAAAAGAAAGCAAAAATTCAAAATTGTCACTTAGTTTGCAAACGCGTATTTGCTGTCAAATTAAAACATATTTGATGTGGCCTGTAATTCCACGTGTTGTCTCGTCTTTTGAATAACGGAACAGTTGCTATAAACATACTGATTGTTGACTATAATTCAGCAGATACTGATGGCATTGAGAAAACATTGCGTTTGAACGCTAAGCTTGGATTCGGCGTCCGATTCTCAGGGTATTTATTGAATTTCCTTGGAAACGAGTTTATCAAAGCGGAGATAAGATTACCGGCAGGCGACTGGCAGATGAGCGGAACTCGTCCTTGCAGAGAGCACTTCTGCGTTCGGCACACGTTTCCAACCAACAGAGAATGTCGGTTTAAAATGTCCAGACAGACGCAGTTTGTGAGGAACAGCTGCGATTTGGTTTCTCCGCAAGTGCAGGCGGTAAACTGAGCACTTTGGAAAACTCACGTGTAAGATTTACTTGTGTGTACGTCGTGCATTCTCCCATGTCTCATCATATGTAAATTTTACATTGTGATGTACCTGGTAAGTTTATTGACGTGTCGCTCTAGTTAAACTGTGAAATTATTAGAAAAGGAAAATTTTGCAGTTACGCTAATTCCTGTTTTTTTTTGGTAGGCAATTAAAATATAGAAAATAAAAGAAATCATTTAAGTATTCACGAAAGTATACCTAACGCTTTTAATTCAACAATAAGCCATGGAACTACTTTTCCTCCGCCGTTATCAACTTGGCATACCATAAATANCCTAACGCTTTTAATTCAACAATAAGCCATGGAACTACTTTTCCTCCGCCGTTATCAACTTGGCATACCATAAATACTTGGAACCTTTGAAAAATCACCTCATTTATGACGTGAAAATTACCTGACAACTGTAAGGTGATACTCGCAAACTTGTTTGGGATACATATTTTTCTTGACATGTAAGAAAGAATTACCGCACTCTGGAGTAACATTCACATACATGGGAGTGGAAAATCTCTTACATGAATGGGAGAATTATCTCACAACGTGTGCATTTTCTCAACAGCTCGACGGAAGGAAGAAACAAATCGAGGCGCCATGTTGTCCAGCTTGTAGAACTTACATTCTATAGCGCACGCATAATACTAAGCAATAAAAATTAATTTTAAGGTACACAATCTGATATATACAATTATGTAATAGTTACAAATGCAAAGTTTATAAAAGAAAAAAGGAAATAAGAAAATTCANACAATCTGATATATACAATTATGTAATAGTTACAAATGCAAAGTTTATAAAAGAAAAAAGGAAATAAGAAAATTCACAAAAGACTTTGGGAAACGGATAGCTTCTTATTAAAGTGTTCAAATCTCAATATACGCCGTTGTCTTTATTCGCATGATTTTTATGCCGAGGGAGTTATTAAAATACTTTGAAAGGTATTGACTTCAAAGCACCAATAAAGTCACTAGAAAAAATTCTACACAAACGTTCTTTTGTAGCGCACAAAAATTATTTAGCAATCTGTTTATAAAATAATTATTATAACAAGTTCCAGGAATAACTAACTTGTCAAATTGCTCTTAGAATGGCCGGAAGGTTCAAGCTAATAATAAAAATAATACTTTAGGGAAACTTGTATAGTTAGTTTAAGTAAACATTTTGAGGGTAATTAAAATTAATGGATTTTTATTTTGCATGGTGAATTTATTAAGTTGGCTAATAATTATTATAATCACTAACACAGCTATGTTGTTGCAGTGGTGTAGTGTATAGCGTACCGGCTTCTCCAGATACAAGACTGCGGTTCGCGCCCGGCTGCCAGCTAGTGTCTAATATTTAGAAATTGTTATTTCGGCTATTTGCCTGAGGATATTGGTAATACTGAAATAAACAGTACTAAGAGTTCCCAAATTATTTAGAATATAATTATCTTATACAATATAGTTACTTGTAAGGATTTTACCACACTTTTGTCAGGTACTTTCCGGTACGATCAGAAAAGAATACTTTACTTGTTATATTAATTTAAACTACATGAAAAAGGTAATTTTACCTTACGTGTAAAAGTTATTTGCTTCCCATACATGGAATGGAATTTTACATCAACATTTTTTTACACTGTGGTTTTTACCTAAATATATTATGTATAANGCAGTTTGTGAGGAACAGCTGCGATTTGGTTTCTCCGCAAGTGCAGGCGGTAAACTGAGCACTTTGGAAAACTCATGTGTAAGATTTACTTGTGTGTACGTCGTGCATTCTCCCATGTCCCATCATATGTAAATTTTACATTGTCATGTGCCTGATCAGTTTATTGACGTGTCGCTCTAGTTAAACTGTGAAAATATTAGAAAAGGAAAATTTTATAGGTATACTAATTCCGGTTTTTTTTGGCAGGCAATTAAAATACAGAAAATAAAATAAATCATTTAAATATTCATGAGAGTGTGCCTAACGCTTTTAATTCAACAATAAGCCATGGAACTACTTTTCCTCCGCCGTTATCAACTTGGCATACCATAAATACTTGGAACCTTTGAAAAATCACCTCATTTATGACGTGAAAATTACCTGACAACTGTAAGGTGATACTCGCAAACTTGTTTGGGATACATATTTTTCTTGACATGTAAGAAAGAATTACCGCACTCTGGAGTAACATTCACATACATGGGAGTGGAAAATCTCTTACATGAATGGGAGAATTATCTCACAACGTGTGCATTGTCTCAACAGCTCGACGGAAGGAAGAAACAAATCGAGGCGCCATGTTGTCCAGCTTGTAGAACTTACATTCTATAGCGCACGCATAATACTAAGCAATAAAAATTAATTTTAAGGTACACAATCTGATATATACAATTATGTAATAGTTACAAATGCAAAGTTTATAAAAGAAAAAAGGAAATAAGAAAATTCGTAAAAGACTTTGGGAAACGGATAGCTTCTTATTAAAGTGTTCAAATCTCAATATACGCCGTTGTCTTTGTTCGCATAATTTTTATGCCGAGGGAGTTATTAAAAGACTTTGAAAGGTATTGACTTCAAAGCACCAATAAAGTCACTAGAAAAAATTCTACACAAACGTTCTTTTGTAGCGCACAAAAATTATTTAGCAATCTGTTTATACAATAATTATTATAACAAGTTCCAGGAATAACTAACTTGTCAAATTGCTCTTAGAATGGCCGGAAGGTTCAAGCTAATAATAAAAATAATACTTTAG
Organism: Clitarchus hookeri; assembly: GCA_002778355.1. Lineage (NCBI taxonomy): Eukaryota > Metazoa > Arthropoda > Insecta > Phasmatodea > Phasmatidae > Clitarchus > Clitarchus hookeri. Next base: position 136,657 of record NQII01003585.1, read on the forward strand.
GGAAACTTGTATAGTTAGTTTAAGTAAACATTTTGAGGGTAATTAAAATTAATGGATTTTTATTTTGCATGGTGAATTTATTAAGTTGGCTAATAATTATTATAATCACTAACACAGCTATGTTGTTGCAGTGGTGTAGTGTATAGCGTACCGGCTTCTCCAGATACAAGACTGCGGTTCGCGCCCGGCTGCCAGCTAGTGTCTAATATTTAGAAATTGTTATTTCGGCTATTTGCCTGAGGATATAGGTAATACTGAAATAAACAGTACTAAGAGTTCCCAACTTATTTAGAATATAATTATCTTATACAATATAGTTACTTGTAAGGATTTTACCACACTTTTGTCAGGTACTTTCCGGTACGATCAGAAAAGAATACTTTACTTGTTATATTAATTTAAACTACATGAAAAAGGTAATTTTACCTTACGTGTAAAAGTTATTTACTTCCCATACATGGAATGGAATTTTACATCAACATTTTTTTACACTGTGGTTTTTACCTAAATATATTATGTATAACAAGCGCTTTATGCTTGTGTTTCAACTGCCTTATTTGTTATAAAATCGAACAAGACGTATATTTAACATTTACATTATATNACAAGCGCTTTATGCTTGTGTTTCAACTGCCTTATTTGTTATAAAATCGAACAAGACGTATATTTAACATTTACATTATATTAATATTATTTATAATACAAATGAATAAAAAGCAGGGAGAAAATAAGTGGATTTTTAATGCCTAGTAAGAAATAGTTGTTAATACAACATATTATTACTCTGAGAGAGCACGGACGCGGTGCGCTGTCCATTCAGCGTAATTTTCTAGACTAGTATAAGTTTTTTTGGATGAGGCGGAAGAATATCCTGGAAGTAGAACTTTTGCAGGGTTTCAGAAAAGTTGTAAGTGACCGTGAATGGACTTTAGTAGAATATTTAGTGTTAAATGGGTGTTTGCGCATATGCGGGTATTTCAGTAAATAATGTTCCGGAAAACAGAAAAGGCAAAAAAAAAAAANTTAAATGGGTGTTTGCGCATATGCGGGTATTTCAGTAAATAATGTTCCGGAAAACAGAAAAGGCAAAAAAAAAAAAATTCTTCTAAGGCTTTTGTTTTTGTCATGTTGAGTGTAGTTAAAGATAACAACAATCTTGAACTGNAAAAAAAAAAAATTCTTCTAAGGCTTTTGTTTTTGTCATGTTGAGTGTAGTTAAAGATAACAACAATCTTGAACTGATAATTTTTGGAGCCAGTGTAATTTCCTGCAGTTGCAAGAGGAACAACTATAGTCCGTAGTTAAATCTGCGGCCTTTCATCGCGTACAATGAAGCCCCGCTGTTAAAAATCTTATTTGCACAGTACAGCGCAGCACAACTGTAGAAACGCTGCAAGTCAGTTCAGCGTTTTCCGCTTAGGGCGATGGGGCGCTAGGCGCGCTTATCAATGTCGCCCGTATCACTCCCTCGCTTCTGGGTCTTGAACACCCAAAATAGCCTTTGGTTCACTTAGTGTTGAAATGAAGGTTGTATTTGTAAGGCTCGTGGCAGCGATATTCAACCCACCGTTATCACCTGTGTTGCTCCAGGCCTGAGATGTTGAGCGACATGCTCGGAGTGGGTATCCATGCCCTGGAGACGGACAGATGTTCTGCGCTGCGCCAATGGACCATGCATCTATTTCTGGACCCCCCATTTGTATAATTCTCCACACCCGCGCCTCTGCTAAGCGTGGAGGCCGTGCCAGGGCGTGGGATGTGTCCTAAGATGCTGCTTCTTCATCACACCGAAGTTCACACGGGGCTCCTTATGTTCCATTTGCCTTCATTCTCGGCCCAAACTTTTTTTAAGAGTACAATACGTCGATGGTAAATCGTAATTCAGTGTTACAGTACATACAGTATCTGGTATATTGAAAAGTCAGTTACCAAGCAAGTACACATCAATATATTATCACAATTAATACACATGTTTTTAGAAACTACCCATAAAAAATTCAAAATCATCAGAAATGCGCGTGTGTAAATTAACTTTAATATTTACTAGTATACAGAATTATCTAGAGGTGGGGAATTCAAACATTTGTGTCAAGTTTTGGGTGTAAATATATATCCTAACATATTTTGAAGTAGTGCTGTACTAACCTCAGATCACGTCCGAGGTGTTACAACGTGTTGGTGCATCCGACTGTGGTTTGTGTGTGGTAATGTCACTCACGTGCACCCTCCCAATGATCGTTTACGGCTGTTCACCTTACACAGGATACACAATAGCAATACGAAGACGTGGCCTGCTTGCAGTGCAGTAATGTGGCTCTGCTTATCGTCGCAGGAGTTGCTCAAAATGACCACCTTCAGCCTGAACACGACTGAAGTCGTCGTAACGTAGACTGCCGCATTCTTTCACAAATACCACGAGTTTGCAGAATAAGATGGCAGTCTTCTTGGATGCGCTGACGAATTACTTCGATTTTGAGAATGGACGTTACGTAAACAATTGTTTTCAAGTGCCCCAAAAATAAAAATTTGATCTATTTGAGTCTGGAGAACGCGCAGGGCCAGTTGCCTGGCCTGCAATTGTTTGGAAATCTTTCTTTATAGCAAATTTTTGCTTCTCGACTAAATTTTGGCGGTAAACTATGCATAAACAACATGCGTCTTACATCAAGGGAAACACCTTCCAACATTTTTTGCAACTGGTTTTCGAAAAAAATTCTACATAATATTACGTGTTTATTTCTCCCAACAAGATAAACAAGCCCATTACATTGTCGGCAAGTATTCCTGCCAATACACTGACGCTGATTTGTTGTTCATGGGATTGACGTACAACACGTGTTTTTCTTCACACCAGTAATGAGCGTTATGAAAATTCAACCCAGTTTCGTTGGTAAATAATACGACAGACAGAAAAGACGGATCGCCGATAGACATCTGCTGAAACCAAACACAAAATTTGACCCTAGGAAGAAAATCGTTATCAAGTGCCTGCACTTGTTGACCATGGTGCGGATAAAGCAGTTGTAAAATTCTCCAAACTGCAGCGTGTCCGGCGTGCTTTACTAACGCTATTCTTCGAGTAATAGTGCATGCAATTTCTTCAACACAAACGGGTTTGCCACCGTCTGACGCTATGTTTTTAAATGAACCTGCTTCTCGTGGAGTTTCACGTATTCGCTGGAATATTTCTTGCAGGGAGATGGCTATTGGGGAAACTATCCACATAGGAAGGTCTCGCTCTTGCCGATCTACATTGCGCGAGCCCGTACATCAAATGCTTGTATGCCATTTTCTGGTTTCCATAAGTCATCACGTCCAGCTAACAATGCAGCACGGTATCAACTGCTCTTGTCAGGACTGCACACTGGAATAACCCATAGTATAGTAAAACAACCGAGAGATGTCAGTTACGTGGATTAACTTGGAGATAAGGTCGGGTTGGTCACATGTTTATATTGATTTTTTTTTTGCTGTTTCCTCTGCACCTGTAAAGTGGTTTCCAAATGTTATCTAACATCCTCTCTCTCTTTCNTTGATTTTTTTTTTGCTGTTTCCTCTGCACCTGTAAAGTGGTTTCCAAATGTTATCTAACATCCTCTCTCTCTTTCTATATATATAATAAACGTGTATATATTTATGAGAGAGAGATAGAGAGATTGTGATGTTGATTTATCACTTAAAATTCATACTGGAGAAGTGGAGATTGTATACTTATATNTATATATATAATAAACGTGTATATATTTATGAGAGAGAGATAGAGAGATTGTGATGTTGATTTATCACTTAAAATTCATACTGGAGAATTGGAGATTGTATACTTATATTGTTACAAAATATACGATTTTTTCACCATGACCATACGAATAAACGGTTTCAAAATACGTTACTCTAAATTTACATTTTTTAAAAATCACTCTTTAAATAAGTTTCCTATTTATTTGACTGTCCTGGTTTTATGTGAACGTAAATATATACGTTCATGGTGAAATTTTGTCTTGGAAGATAACCGCCAGTATTACTTGAAGTGCCTTCATTGAAGAAGGAAAAAAAATGATTAACTTCCCTGGTGGAGGACCCTGAAACAGCATACGCGGGGGACAGACGTGCTTTGAAACACCTCAACTGGAATACAGCATGATGCAAGGCGAGGCTGCAAACATGCGAACCGCTAAACATAATAGAAAATAATTAATATTTTCCAAAACGACTATAATATTCACGCAACCTATAACAAATAAAAGAAAAACTGGCATTTAACGTGGTATAGGAAGATGATTAGCCCACGCTGCGATGGACACAGAATAGTTGCACTATTAGAGAATGTCGTTCCATTCTTGTTGGAGAAGAGTGCAAAACGAGCAAAGTGTGGTGCTAACGAAGCATTTGGCCAGGCATGTACGTTCGATAGATCGCTGCGATTCGATAATATAAAAATATATCAGAACATTTATGGCAAAAGGTTATAAAACTTAAAATGCTAATATTAAACCCAATATTTCAACCAAACATATTCCAAAATAAAATTACATAATTCAAATAACAACGTAATTGAGGAATTCCAAATACGAAAAACATGTGTTTCCTGAACAGTTCCGGAAGATTAACAATTTGGTATCGATACTCAGTAAAATGTCCTAAAACTTTACTTCGTCATGTTAAACAAAATATAGTAAAAAATACAGACGTTACATCGAAAATGGGTGAAAGTTATAAACTGAAGTCTGGTTATACAACAAGTTATAATAAATAATTTTAATTACCCAAAGATGATTAGGTATAATAGACCAAACACGTCTAGCGCAAGACAAAATAACTGACAGTCCTCATTAAATAAGTCGAGTGGATCACAGACGTTGAACCTAGATATATATGGCGTTGTTATACGTACCAATTAATATCAATAGGCAGCTAAAAATGTTAGATTTTGTCACGGTTATGTTCCAGTTTGCAGTTTAAGTAAACAATGTGGTCTGTTAACTTGATTTGGCCCGTAAATCGTACACTGAGAAAAATGTTTCGTTGAATCAGACCAAGTTTGTTTGGTACAACCAAATGAATTGATTGTATAGGGCCAGTTAAATATTTTGTTGTTGCAACCAACTTATTTTGAAGTTCTTATTCGGTTCCCCCAAACAAAGATTGCGTTCGTGCAACTGAGGATTTGTTTGGATTTACGTACACTAAATAGTTTATTAAGAACTCGTGTCATCAGCCATACTGCATTTTTTTATTTATTTCTTTTTGATTCAAATTTAGGAGGATTTATTGAAAAATGTGATAAAAGCTTAGCTAATTACTTTACCAATTATTACAGACATAATACATAAATTACCAATCCATATTTATGCAACAATCAACTTAATACCAAAACATATATATTAATTCATTTTCACCCTTTAATGACAACCAGGTAACGCCTATTAACAATCAGGTACAAAAATGTGTACAGAAACATGAAATGTATTGCTTCTATAATGAAAGATTTTGGGTAACGTCCCTGAATCTTCTGTCATGACACTAAAATGAATAGTTTCCGTATAAGGGGCGACACAGCCTCTTAAATAAAAAAGAAACGACTCGAAGCCCGACCGAGGTTGTAAACTAGATCGTTTACGCCCGAGCACTTATCCGTACCAACCTCAGCTAAAGTGATTACTTACGAAATTGAAAGATTTTTAAATACATTGACTTCATATACTAGACAAAGTGTGAGAATATATCAAGATGTACAGCTTTACTTCTTAGTTTCCTGTTGAACTTGATTTATTGGAATGTTTATGCCGTTTTTAATCATCAATAAATACAGCAAAAACACTGTTACTATTATAATTGTCACTTTGAAACAAACAACCTCTCGAGCAGCCTTTTCGAACAAAGGCAATGAAATGAGTGGCCAAACAAATAAATACAGTTGATCCAAATAAATATTTTTTGACATTCTAATTTTTTTTGGCCCAACACAGAGGTTTTGTTCATTCAAATGTGTATTTTTTTTACATAAACAAAATTAATTTTGTTGCTTTTCAAGTTTTTTTATTCAACGAAATAATTTGATACGGCAAATATATGTATTTTTAGCCATTTCCAAACAAATATTTTGGTGGCCGGAACAAACCTTTCTGTCGGTGTGTTCTGGAAGAAGGTGCGTAGTTATGCCATTTTGGGGGAATCATATGTGGTGACTGAATCCTGTAACAATAATATGTAAAATCAAAAAAATTATAATTTTTTTCTGTTTCCTTGAGCGTTGATTTTAGTTTTTGTTATTATGTAATCAGTTCCAGAGTTAATTTTCTAAGATTACACTCGAAAGCGTTCAGTACTTCGTTTAAAGTGATAGATATGATGCACACTTCAGTCCCAGTTTTTTTGCTGATATCCTTCATTTAAGCTAAAGTTTAACATATAGTCAGAAAAACACGTATGTTTGAGTGAACGTTATCTACATTGGAAGTTCTAAAGTAATTTTGCATAATTAATGCATCATGTAATATTCACTGTAATCAGAAACAAATTGTTACGACAGTGATATTCTTTGCTATAAATATTACGGCATGAAAATTTTATCAACCACGATGGGTTATTTACAAATAATAATATCTTCCATGCATTGCCAAATATCGTTTAGATAATGGGCACTGAAATACACGTCTCAAAAAACAAAACATAAAAACACCTTTCCTTGAAAAAAGCGGTATTTTGAATTTTATATGGCTACTGTTGTCAGCTAGAGCACATGCTATTCCGAAACTAGGTAATTGTCGAAATGTGCACAGCCTACCATTCATGCTGCTCTCTTGTTAAGCACTGTATGTTATGTTGCATTATGTACATTATTAACTTACCGACTGTGTATGATGTAATTACGAGCATCATCGCAGATTCATTACTTGGCATATTTGTCATATGCATGATACCATATTGATTACGGCCATGAAAACATGAGTTCAAACTTTATTCAAAATGTGCCTGCCTACATTATATAAAAATTGATGTTACCTTTTTTCGTTTACACAATTGTTTAAGAAGCTTTTAAGGAGACAATAGATGTGCCCTATTTCGAGGTGAACTTAGGGGCTGCAATGAAATGACACATTAACTTAATGATTAGGTAAATAACGGTTGAAATAGTTGCGGACATTAAACTCGTTATTTAAAAGAAACCAAATTCATAACGTCGTCGCAGGTTAAAACAAGGCCTGTCGCGTTCCTTCAGCAGCAAAACCATTTCCGAGCAGATTGTTTTTAGAATTGTGTTTCTCACAGTTGAACAGATATTCGCACAACATAATCTCTTTAAAGATATTTGAATTATACATGATATTCCAAACCACCACTGTGGGATGTTATTGTATACCTCAGAAGTCTGTCAAGATAAGTTTTTAGGTAATTCTCCAAAATTGACGTTTTACCAAATTAAAAAAAATGTTGGCCTCTGATAAATTATACGCAAAATGAGAATCTTAAAATTATGCTTTTAATTTTACCAGATCAATTAGTAAAATATATTCAATTGAAATAACTTATTTATAAAATGTCTCCTAGGTGTTAAATAATACATATTCATGACAGTATGAAAGTCCTCGTCGAGTTCCGTTCTTGCCAATGCTCTTGTCTCAGTTGGGGGGACCGTACTTGGTAAATAAGAAAGCCGATTCCAAATGATTGCCTATTGCGACAGTTGATGAAAGTTCTGCTAATACATTTCTGATGACGCGGCCTGTACGTCAACTTCACTTGCAGATAGTTGAAGGTGTAGGGTCATAATGATGTTGGAGGAGAACATATGTGCAAGGGTATGGAGATAAATGTGACGGGAAGAGGAAGGGTCATGATTTCCCCTGGGTGGTGGGTAATGGGGTAAATCAAGATCTTGCATGGGCGTAGTCACTAGTCACTGGAGTACCGATATGTCCACTACAGAGATGATGCATGAATAATCACTCGCTACATGGACTGTATACCTTAAAAAAAAACCTGTACAGGATGTACGACAAGAAAGCCATTAATCTAAAAACAAAGCGTAATGCATTAATTAAAAGTGTTCCAGGTTTTGAAGATCTAGTACGAATTCTGCGTATTACATATGTTGCTTTTTCTTTGTGATACAATCTGCTAAAGTTAATTTGTCACTTTAAATGTCAACGAGAATACACATGTACACCTGCAGATGGAAATCGTGGCCGACATTTGAGCAGGACTTAAACTTTGTCTGCCTACTTGTATTTAAATCCTACAAACGGGTGGGTAGGCTAGTGTAAAACAACCTTACTGAATAAAGATATGCGAATTAAAATGTTTATAGAGAAATAATAATTATTATAATTGGCTAAGAAAAGGTAAAATAAAGAATGTTCATGGGTCTTTTTCTTTCAAGGTAGCTATTAGGTCAAATTTCCAAGATTTCTCAATACCGAACAGTTTTGAATACTGAAGGCTCAACTGGCGATGGTCAGAAGTAAACAACTTTCATAAATATACACACAAGGTTATTTAAGTGAAATTATGATACAGAAATCGCGATTTCTGCTGAAATACTCATTTTAAACTTCTTATTATCCACGAGTTGGAACTGAATAAATTTTTTCAAGGTATTTTGTTAACGAGTACTATAAAACTGCTGTTCTCTTGCAAATATTTCCATTGCTGTTGTTTGTAGAAATTGCAAAAAATCAGAGATAATATAATAATAAATTTATTGTACAGAGTACTTATGAAATAGTATGTTACATAAATTAGATGTGTGAATCATGCCACTCGCTCCTGTGTATTACATGACATTTCACGGAGGAGGTTATGGATCTCCTTCTGAGGAAGAGGACTACCAGTTTACTTCAGTGTTAGTCCAAAGTTATTTGGTAGCAACTGATGGATGTGCCTTGCGCAGCAGTCTCAATACAAGAATGTTCCTCGTATGTTCCATTTTACAGCATTCCACGAAGGATATGCTGTGCGAATGATTAGATCGAGGATGTAGCGGTATTGTGCTGTCCACAAAAGACGCTTGAAAAATCCTAGTGACAATAGGCGGGGTATTTTACTTCTGGAATATCGCGGCAGTACAGCATTGAAGGAAAGGTATCAGCTCTGGGTGTGTGATGTACCCGACACACGTCGCTCACTGGGGAAAGATCCCTCAATTCAGTAGATGCAGACTCGTTAGTGGCATAGGGGAGCTCCTCTGACCATAACAGTGGACGATAGGCTAGTTTGACGATGCCGAATACATGCTTCCATATGTCATCTAACACGAAGTTGAACACATGCGACCATCATGATTTGACAAGCTGAAGAGAGAATCTTCCGCTAAGACGACCTTTTGCCAATCTGCAGGTCAGTGTCTGTATTAGACTCCCCACTGCAGTCGGAGTCTGTCGTTTAGGGCTAACGCAGTTGGTGGACAGCAGACAATTCTCTTTGTAGTAGACGACTTGCCACACTGCTGGAATTCATCTCGTGAGCTTTAACATCGTTTCATGCAATTCTGTCTCAGTGTATGTTGCTGTGCGATCCGTGATGCCTGTGCAGTAACGATATCTATCCTATTTCTCATTGATGTGATTTTGGAGGTTTATTCCCGACGTTCTGGTTTGTAAATCGCTCAGATAACCATTGACGTCACACAAACATCACTGTACTGGCAGCACCTTCAGTACACATGGCAATCTGGCGGTTGGATGTAACAGCTTATCGCATTCCTTCCTCGTCCCGCGTTCAACGTCTATAAGTTGTTCCTTATATGACATCATCAAGACGTGGCAAAACATATGAACCACATGTGCGACCAAAACAGTTACACTAAACTGCGTTTAACTTCTCCGATGCACCACTATTTATAAACACCTCACAAAAAATTTAAATATACATAAAGAAAGCAAAAAAGTATGGAACTTGGATAAAATAAAGCATATCAATTAGACATTACAAACTGTACCAATACAAAATGTGAATTTCAAAGTGCTTCTAAGAAAAACATAACACCTTTCCAATATCACAGACAAATAAACTCTAAAGAAATACAAAATTAACGAAATGGTGTGTCTGATTAGGGAGGGTTTCTTTCTTCCCACTGCAGCTTAGTACCATGTATCGCATCCATGTGGATTATACAGGTCCCTAACACGCCGTGGCGTGCTAGTAAGCAATGTGTTATCTTCCAGAAGGAGGCCCTATTCCACCTGGGCAAATGTTATGAGATCTGGAAGTGTTTCTGGAGGTTGTGGACGATTATAAACTGCAGTTGTCAACTTGTTCCAGGCATGTCAAATGCGTTAGTGTGGTCTCTGTTGATCACGAAAGAACCACCCAACACCTACCACCCAAATTGCCTTATCGTACAATATTACAAACTTTTTGTGCGGTGTATATTTACACCCCTTTATGGACAGCTCTTCAGGCGTTGATGTACAACCATTTTAGTTGTGAACTGAGTGTATCTAATTGTATGCATCTTTCATATCCCTTAGTTGTACATTTTGTACTAGTAGTTACTTTTTTCTTGACGTAGAAACTAATTTTTCATAGAGTACCATGTATTGTTTTATTGTATTAATTCTGTTACGTCCCACCCCTTTGCCTTCGTGCCCTTCCCTTCCCCCTCGCGAACATGGCGCAGTCCTCGCAGGATGGCATCACTGGTAACTGGATAAGGGGAAGCATAGCAAAAGGCTAGTGTTAATGCTATCAGTACCGACGTCGCTAATGTCTGTGGAAGACTGACTACCTTGGGAGTCTCTGCGCGTATTTTCGGGTCACCACCTTCTTCAGCGTGACTCGGAGCGCAAGGAATCTTTGGGGCACGGTCAGCTCAGCTGTACAAGCCACAGCGAGCTGCTGTGTTGATAGTCTTGTATGGGCGATAGTGCCAGGTGTATATGACCGAGTGTAGTCTGCAGGTGTAGGGACGATGCACAGTGGTGCAGTGACTAGCAAGTGTGTCGTGAAAGTAGAGTGTGGGAATGGCCAGCTGGAGGTTGGGATAGTAGGAACTTGAAATGTGAGTGGCAAACATTTGGAATTATGTAAATCTATAGCAGTGAACATTTCATTCACGTGTGCACAATTAATAAGTTAAGATTAAGTGACTGTAGCTAGTAAAAAACAGCGATAAGGACATTAATTATAACTGAGGTCGTCATAAATACTACACGCAGTGAAAGGAATAGCAGTAATTGGTATTTTAAAGTTGTATATAATAGCTGTGCAATTTTGTTATGTTGAAATAAATTATGGAATTAAATTACATTATTTAGTATTTATCAAATTATCTATCTCTCATGAACTTGGATATGCCTTGAGTCACTTGTAACAATATATTAACTTTAATTAAATTAAATTTATTTCAAAGGGAAATATATTTATTTAATATAATCTTATTTCATTTTATTATTAAATGATAATGTTATATTCTACAATGTTTTAATGTAGCATATCGAGATGGTGTTAACGCAAAGCTCAATGTGGGCGGTGGCTATAAATGGCGAGTGAAGAATTACATGTTAATCATAGCTTGAAATAGGGTTGGCTACACTGATGTTTACCATTCATCACATCTGTGCAAGACTAGAATAAAGCGCAGCTAACAGTGCAGTCTGAGAAATAAAGCTAACATTATCATGGCGCTGTCGCCGAATCTAGGTAGCTTGCGTAAAAAAACTGTAGAGAGTTGTGAGGGATGCAGAGGACTGTTGAGAGTTGTGAGGGATGCAGAGGACTGTAGAGAGTTGTGAGGGATGCAGAGGACTGTAGGGAGTTGTGAGGGACGCACGAACACACTGACCTACGTCAGGGACAGCCAGCGTCGGGGCGGGAACAGTCGGAGCTGTGGCACTGGGAATAATCGATCGCAGGCAGTCGCACCCCTACCGGCACTCTCCTCCACCCTCTGACGCCGCGGATGTGCGGTCGACCGACCGGAATTCACGCCTTCCCCAATGTGACTCCTCTGGCTTCACCATATTTTTACTGGCTCTGAAGAGAAAAAGTTCCCGCCACTGTAGTTTATCGAAATTTCTGGGAGTGTTTTTATTGAATTCAATTCTATTTTTCTTTCAGTGAATCAGTGTCATATTCAGTTTCTTTATATATGTGATGAAATGGGCTTGTTTAAATTTAATCAGTACGAAAGTAATGTGTTAAACTTCATAAATATGAAATTTTTGTTTTAGTTGTGAACCCAGTGCACAGTGTTTGACAACAGGTAGAATTTCGTCCCTATTGACAATAACGTGTGCAGTGTACATCTGAATGACACAACTGAGTATACAAATAAAGCTAGACTAACTTAGTATCAGGGTATCTACAACATCGGAAGCTACATCAAGCACTTGCAACATGCCTTTCATTGCACTTCATACTTCTACAGTGAATCTATTGAAGCAGTGCTTGCGGTGGCAGACGAGAGACAGTGAGCCAATCAATTCGATGATGAGACAGTTAGCTTGTTGCCTAAGTGCGACGGGGATACAGGTCATGGACACCCCAGGCGAGTTTTCTCTGTGCGAGGAAGGTATCTGGGTGCTTACTGGGTTGTGGCAGTAACCTGGTATAGTTCTCCGAGCCCTGTACCTGCACATGACCTTAGAAAGTGCAAATGAAGCGCCGGACCTACTAATCCTACATAGCCTCTCTTCATAAAGTCGAAATTTCCACGAAAAATTACATTTACCGAAGCATTTTAAATTGCGCACAGAGTAGGCGTAGTGCGCAACATGAGAAATGAAGCGAACCCTATTGGTTCGCCTGCCAAACGCGAAGTGATGCATGAACCAGAATATTCACCACCACAAACTTTAAAGACGAGAAACTTCTCATGCTCAAGGTCATCGCAATGCGGCATATCACATCAAGTTTTGAAAATGAGGCCGTCGAGGATCGCCACTCCTGCAGTTGTCGTGAAGGATTACATGCTCCTGGCAAACGTAAATTTTGCAAAAGCAGATGCTGTAGATGCAGTGAGGCGCGTCACATCATTAAGGTGTGCAGGTCAAAATCAGCAATAAGTGTTGGTCATACCACAGATGCAGCCGAACCCGCAGAGCATGTAGATAATTTGCACTTGTTTTACAAGTTAAGAGACCTGAGTTTAAGAAAATAGTTTTGTAAGCAGGCATTCATCGTGCAGGCTGATTGTAACAAAGTCGATATGAAATCCGTAACAAGCCCGCCACATTATGTGCGTAGTGCACAACATGAGAAATGAAGCGAACCCTATTGGCTCAATTATTAATAACCCTTCATAAACAAAGCAGACGACGAATAAAAGAAAATTTAATTGTCATGCGTTTGATAAGCACAAATGGCTGTGTGCGTGTGAATCAAAATATGTCTATTTTGTTGTTTGAAATTTATGTTTAAAATTTTTTTAACTTATTTAAAATAGTTGCTTATTTGTAATGTTGCACATATCTGTGGTTTGAAAATCACAAAATAAAATAGCCAGAATATTTTATTGGTACAGTATAATATAGAGGATAAGAAATGAAATTACCATGTTAAAATAATTTTTATCATTAACATTTTTTAACTTAAAAATTAATACGAGATTATTCAAAAATGATAGTGCCCAACAAGTTTTCTGGCTACATCACAGGAAGAAGCTTCATAGAGAACTAGCAGTTGGTCTGCATTGGTTATCTGTTCCAAGTATGCATATGGTTAGTAGCAGAAAATTCCGGACATGGGTTCCAATTCAAAATATCATCTACACAGTCCTCTCTACAAGCCCTAGGAGTTTGTAAGGGGAATTTCAGAGCACTCTGTATATATATATATATAAATAAATAAATAAATAAATAAATATAAATATATATATATATATATATATATATATTACAAAACACGCTAACTTACTGTTTATAATTCGCAACTTATTGAACACGTCTTTTTCAAAGGAAATCCTTGCACAATTACTTCACTAAATTCACGTTTGTCCGTCTTTGACATTAAATGATTAATTTGCAGAATCATTCAGTAAAATCAACACTCCCGCACGTGCCGATAATATTACAGTTCACTCAAGAAAACGCACAAAAACGGTACCTACAACCAACTATGCTTAAAGAAAGCGAATAAAAAGAAATTAACTACCGATAAAATATTCCGATAACACTAACGAGATACTCGTATAAACACGACCAGAAAAAAAACATGTACAAAGGCGTTCACCGGGTTGGAAACTGGAAACATGGCTAGCCAATGGCTGGAAACTGGAAACATGGCTAGCCAATGGCTGGAAACTGGAAACATGGCTAGCCAATGGCTGGAAACTGGAAACATGGCTAGCCAATGGCTGGAAACTGGAAACATGGCTAGCCAATGGCTGGAAACTGGAAACATGGCTAGCCAATGGCTGGAAACTGGAAACATGGCTAGCCAATGGCTGGAAACTGGAAACATGGCTAGCCAATGGCTGGAAACGCTTACTGTTCGCAAGTGTCGACATGCTCCGTCATAATTGCTGAACATTTTTTTAAAAGTCAATTCACAAAAAAAAATAAAATGACATTGCTTTAAAAACACATTTTAAACCATAAATGTTGTAAGCATAATCAAAATTTTAAATTACAACTTTTAGTTCTGAGTCTATTTTCTTCCAAAGCCATAATCAAAAGCGCCAACTTACGAACATACATCCCGCAGCAATTCATCAGCTGATGCAATACTTCCAAACGAGATAATTTAAGGTTTACATACTGTGCAGGTTGGTCACATCGTCTTTCAATTTTTGCCCCACTTATATGAAATGGAAAATATCAAAGTAAACATAGATGTTCTTAACAACACGATTCATGGCCACTGAGTGCGGGTTGGAGGGGGCCACGGTGAGGTAGAACTTCGATTACACGCCTCCCACCACGAGAAACCAGGCTCGATTCATGGAGAGGTTTTCCAGATTTTCGCGTGTGCGAAATATGGTGGACGTTGCCGCTGTCTGGCGGAAAAGTGAAATCCAAATTAGAAAATAATGCGCAGACGTCCAAAACACGTCGGACGAGTAGGGGTGTCCATTGCCACTGCACGAAGGGGTGATGTTTTTTCAGTTCAGTAGTAACAGTGGCCGAGTGAGGGTGAGCGAGAGCTGCTCCGCGTGTGTATACTATCTGTCTATAAAACGTAAGTCACACAGAGCTGTAATTAACAGCGCGGTACCAGAGACCGATGTTATCAGTTTGGTGTGAATAGCTCCATCAGTGTCACGTCGTTTCCCTCCCTCCAGCGGCGATGGAGAGCCCTCTTCTACATTTCCTCCTTCAAAGCTGCGCGGATATTTTTTCTTATTTTAACTTTACTATAATTCTCAGGGTGCTCCCATTCCCCCACCCTTACGTTCCACTGCCATCCCCTTTTCACCTCATTTCACCCACACTGGCGCACATAATGTCGATTTTAAGTGTTGAACAAAATCTCTCACTTCACTACACATCCTGTTCATGCCATGTAGGAATCATCCTCGAATGCAGACATGTGCAAAATGGCGATATTCAATGTTGTGTCGCGTACTTAAGACCTACCGCAAATATGATTGCAGGAGAAAAGAGTACAAAATAATTATTACGTACACAAAAAAAAATTGCCAACAATTTTTGTTCTTCGTTTCATTCACGCATAAAATAATTCGTGTAAACAATGTTATGTCGTTATTATACTTTTACTTCGCCAAATCACGTGTGTGATTAAGTGAACCACACTTATATTTATGTCCTACGCACACCTGTGTTATGTACATGTAATTGGTGAAGAAACGAAAGCCTAATGCGGGCGTGTGGTTGTGTTCGCAGCAGGAGTGAGCGATGGCAGCACTAGTGAAGCGCGCCTTCCAGAAGCACCCCTTTGTATCCAACTGCCTGGCCTATGGCACACTCTATGTGGGCGCCGAGTTCTCCCAGCAGACTCTCAGCCGCAAAATACTGGTAACTAGCCTCCATACCACACCCCTACTGCTGCGCCCTTCTCACCACAACCCACCCGACCTGTTGCACCATTTACACCACAACCCAACCCACCTGCTACTTCCTTCACAACACTACCCACCACACCTTCTACCCCCTTCTAATAGCAACCCAACCGACTTGCCACGCTCTTCACACCACAACTCAACCCACCTGCTACGCCCTTCACACAACAACCCAACCCACCTGCTGTGCCAATCTCAACACAACTCACCGCACCTGCTACGCTCTTCACACAACAACCCAACCCACGTGCTATGCTCTTCACACCACAACCCAACCCACCTCTTATGCTCTTCACTCCACAATCCAACCTACCTGCTGTGCCCATCACAACACTACCCTCCGCACCGGCTATGCCCTTCATACCACACTCTACCTGTTGCACCCTTCACACTACAACCCCATCTGCTACGCCCTTCACACCACAACCCCATCTGCTACGCCTTTCACACCACAGCCCCACTTGCTACGCCCCTCACACCACAACCTAACTCACCTACTGTGCCAATCACAATATTACCCACACTACAACCTATGCTACATGTTGCACCATTCACACCACATCCCACCCTACCTGTAGCACCCTTCACACCACAGCCCTACCCCACCAACTATGCCCTTCACATCACAACTCACCACACCTGTAGCACTCTTCATACCACAACTTACCCCAACTACAATGCTCTTCACACCACACTCCATCCCACCTGCTGCACTCTTTACACCAAAACCCACCCTACCTGTTGCACCCTTCACACCACAAACCACCGTGCCTGTTCCACCATTAGCACTACAAACCCATCTGCTTCGTCCTTCACACCACAACCGACCCCAACTGCAGCACCAATTTAATCCCACCGTGCGTGATCTACCCTTCACACCACACCTCACCCATGGCACCCATCTCACACCACCCCACCTGTCATACCATTTTTAGTACCACCAATCACACCTTCTTACCTTTTATAATACAACCAACTCACTTTTTTACCATTTACAATACAACCAACCCACTTTCTTACCATTTACAATACAACCAACCCACTNACAACCAACTCACTTTTTTACCATTTACAATACAACCAACCCACTTTCTTACCATTTACAATACAACCAACCCACTTTCTTACCATTTACAATACAACCAACCCACCTTCCCTATCCTTTACATNTTACCATTTACAATACAACCAACCCACTTTCTTACCATTTACAATACAACCAACCCACCTTCCCTATCCTTTACATTAAAACCAACCCCACCATCTTATCCTTTACAATAGAACCAACCCCACCTTCTTACCCTTTGCAGTACAAACAATCCCACCTGCTTACCTATTACAATATAACACACCCCACATTCTTACCCTTAACAGTACATCCAACAACAACATCTTACCTTTTACAGTACAGTTAACCCCATCTTCTTATCCTTCACAATAAAAACGGTCCTATTTTCTCACCCTTTACAATACAACTAGCCCAAACTCTTCATTCTTCAACAGTAACTCTTTCTGAGACTATTAAAGAAACAAATCGTTTTCCTAATTGTGAGGATATTTTATGTTTCTATAATACATCGATGGTAAATGCAAAAAAATTACTGACAAATTTTGTATGGACTTCAAAAGATATGTTAATGGCGTTCTGATGCATATGAATATATAAGTATATAACAAATTATTTTACATAAAAATAAAGTGCAAAATTAAAGTTTTCAGTTTATTTAGAAAAAACAGTTCTATTTCATTTTTAAATTACATTTGTTGCAATTTAAAATTACTTCGTTTTTTGAGGAATGTTCACCCATCTAATTTATGACATAGCCGAGACTTCTTAACTTAAACATCGAGTAGTGTGGTGGTTGCCATTACCTCTATATTGACAATTAGATAAATGTGTGCCATTTTAAGTTATGTTCATTTCTCTTTGCTTCAGTTTACTGCATTAAGGGCTCTGTTCAGATAGCATGTGAACTGATTGCAGAGGTTTGGTAGAAAACACATCATCCAAAAACAGTTTGATATCTTGTAGTGGTGCCTGAACACGGAAAGCACTACAGAATCTTTCTGTGCTTAAGACAAGTTTCATTTCTCATTTCACCTCCAAGGATTTTTGGGGGTGAAAATGTCTGTTAACAGGAGTAGATGATTTCGTCGGTTTTGGCGCAAGGNTTTCACCTCCAAGGATTTTTGGGGGTGAAAATGTCTGTTAACAGGAGTAGATGATTTCGTCGGTTTTGGCGCAAGAACGTGGGCGCCGGAGCACAGAGCTCTCCATGTTCTTTCATTCTGGTTAGCCGGCTGCCATCTTTTCCGCCATGTTCGATGTCAGTAACCTTAATGGTAACCTTTGACATCCAAAAACCCCAAAAAATTTCCCCCAATAAAAAAAAAAATAATAAAAATAATTTTAAAACTTTAAGAAAATACAAACAATTTAAAACAATGATTTAATTTTTTTTTATAAAAAACTTACATTTGCGGAGGTTCCCCCCGGCACCATGTCCAGCAGACGACTGACCTCAATCAGNTTTTTTTTTATAAAAAACTTACATTTGCGGAGGTTCCCCCCGGCACCATGTCCAGCAGACGACTGACCTCAATCAGTCATATTGTATTAACATTCTGCTCTGACCCCACATCATCCTACCCCCACAATCCCTCTTCATCACCACCTTCTGCCTCATTCACCTTCATCGAAAAATCACATTAGTTCTACCCCCTCCACTCTATCCCACCACCAAAATTTATATTGGCTGTTTATTTGACAGGCGTGCAAACTCCTCACCCCCCTCGCTTACCCATTAAAGATTAATTGTGTTATTTCGACCCCATCACACCCCACACACGCCCACATCACCTTCACAGGTTATTTACATTCGTTCCATCTCCGAACCCACCCTTCTCAACACACCTCACTTCCCTCACATACACCCCTACCTCCACCACAACCCACCAATTACTAATGTTAGATCGAACCCTTCTTCCCCCTTATCACTACCACTACGACCCCCTCACCCATACCCACTTCCCCTCCTGGACATCCTCACCAACACCCACCTGCCCATCACGAACCCATCATCCCCCATCCACCTACCCATCACGACCCCATCATCCCCCATCCCCCACTCACCTTCACAGATTACTAACGTTCGTTCAACCCCATAACCCCTCTCACCTCCCTTACTGATTACTCACATTCGTTCGACCCCTTCACCACATCTCCCCACACCACCTCACTCCTCGTCTTCATTTATACTGTCGTGTCCACTCCTCCCCATCAACCCCTCCTCTTCTTCATCTCCTCACCATCTCTCCCCACACCTCTGTTCATATCGCCATATGCCCCCCTCACTCCTCCCCAACAACCATTCCAGTGAATGCAGCCATATTAATTTTTTAGTTTTTCATTTGTTCAAATTGCTAGAGATTGTCCCTCACTTATGTTCGACACGCCAAATTGGATCCCAGTTTTTAAGCATAGGTGGTTATAGTGTATTAATTATCGATTTCGCCACCAGGCGAGCTGCCGATTTAGCCACCAGGTGGCAGCCATATTGTTTAAGTTTTAAAAGTATAGGTGGTGCTATATGCGCTCTCCATATTGGGTTATGTTTTCAATGCCTAGGTGGTGCTAATTTCTCGATTTCATCATTAGGCGAACTGTCGTCAATTCTGTCGAATGCACTCCACCCTCCGATACCCCTATTGGCTCACCGCAATACATGACCATCTCTCTCATTTGATAATTACTCGTGTGTTTTTGGAATCCTTCGCTCCGGTCAATCAGTGGCCTACTTTATTCGCAAGCTGGTCACCTCGTGTGATTTTGGAACCCTTTCCGATGTTTTATAAATCCTTTATAAGGCGCACCACGAAACTCCTTGGGAAAGCAGTCCTTTTCTCACTCTTAAAAAATAAGTACTGGTGATTTCCTAGCGGCTATGAAACCTTTTCGGCCGTTTTAGGATTTGGAAGGGTGTTCTCTCTAAGTGTCTTCCCCATACGGACTGAGTTGTCTTTTCTGACAAAATAATTCCTCCTGGTTTACGCATCCCACCAGATTGCCGGTGTATTCAACCACTTGCCTGCCTACTTAGAGCAGTACGAAGATATAAAGGACTGCATCCCGTGCACAGAGTGTTTGTGGGAGTGTTACTCCGTACCCGACACAACACATCGCAGGGGCTGGTGTAAGGTCTGCCAAGCAGCCCTCACGGCATCCACGCCTATGTAAGACGCACCCATCAAAGTCATTTACTCGCAAGCTGCATCTGAGGAAGATGCCCCCGTCCACGAAATTTACTCGCAAGCACGATTNCCATCAAAGTCATTTACTCGCAAGCTGCATCTGAGGAAGATGCCCCCGTCCACGAAATTTACTCGCAAGCACGATTCGATGGCAAAGAAGTCAACTCAGAACACAGATGCCTGATGAGTATGGACCTTAATAACATTTTGGATAAATTTTTATAAACTTTTTAAACAAATTATTAGCTCATATGCAAACTTAATTTTTATAACATAAAACAGTTTGAAAAAAAAATGTATTGTTTCATTTGGATATATAGTTTCACAATCAAGCATATTTCAGTTTCTTAAAGCGAGGTTGACGAGAAAACCAAATTTTTCACTATTTTACNTATAGTTTCACAATCAAGCATATTTCAGTTTCTTAAAGCGAGGTTGACGAGAAAACCAAATTTTTCACTATTTTACCGCTGTGTACATGGAAGAACTTCGACCGCACCACTCATTACGAGAAAGAAGCATACAAAGATCTAGTTTGGAGTATATATTAACGACAAATAATCACCGAGTGCCCTCTCCCCAACGAAACAACAAGTTTTCCTCCTCAGCAAACATTTGTTTAAAATTGATGTTGAAAAAATTATTTGAGGATGGAAAGAATGGGTTTGTTGAGGATGGAGGGGAAGGGGGAGGTCCTACGACGGTATCAACGTTGTCGAGGGATGAGTTTGGTGATGGGAGAGCGGGTGAGGGTGTCGAACGATTGTGAGTAATGTGTGAAGGTGACTGGGGCGTGTGTGGATGTTTTGCGGTCATGGTGTGTAGGGGTTTGGGTGTTGAGTGGGGAATGTTAATACAATGTGATTGATTGTAGGGGGCCAGTCATGTGCTGGAGGCAGTATTGGGAAACATCCAGAAATGTAATTAAGTAGATTTGTAAAATGTTTTACATTTTTTAAGAATTTAAAATGCATTTATATATGTTTTAATTATTTCAAATATTTTTTTAAATTTTAGGATTTTTTCTGGAATTTTTTATTTTTTTTTGGGATTTCCGGAATTTTTAACGACAAAGGTCACAGTCAAGGTCACCATCGTCCAACATGGCGGTCAACATGGCTGCCGGCCGACTGGAATGACAGAGCATGGACAGCTTTGCGCACCGACGCCCCACGCCCTTGCGCTAAAACCGACCAAATCATTCTACTAACAGGTGTTTTCAGTCTCAGGTTTAGCTGATAACTTTACTATACAGGATGATTCTAAAATCATGGGACAAACATTGAGGGGTGGTAGTGCTCACAAAAACAAACAATAATCGTATAGGAATATATGGGCGGAAGTGACGCGTTGAGGCAAAAACACAGAAACATAACACATTAACGGAAACATAAAATGTTCATTAGCAGCATACTTAACGAGTGATTCCGTACAGAAAATGTTAAAACAGTTGCTGGAAATGCATCCACCAACAGTCACGCATGCTTGTCGACCTCTACATATGGCGTGATTGGCTGACAATGGTGGCGATAGTTGAGGGCAGTCAAACGGTGCGCCAGTGACCTGCTGCATCAGCGAACAAATCATTTGCGCTTGAGAGTTCGGCCGTGATGGGTGATTTTACGAATAGCGAAAAGGCAGACATGCATCTAATGTGTTGCATTTCATGTGTTATTTTCGTTGTTGTGCCTCAACGTGTCACTTCCGCCCATATATTCTTATACAATAATTGTTTGTTTGAGTGAGCTCTACCATCCCTCAATGTTTATCCCATGATTTTACAATCAACCTGTATAGACACTTCAGAGCTGTCGTTTGACAGGCAACATACCTTTATCTTTCATAGCAAGGCATAAAATATAGGTACTTGAACGCAGGGAACAGCTGCAGGGAGGCGAAACTCTAAATTTTTCAACTAATTTTAATACATTTTGTTATGGCTTTCTCTTTTATACGTCAAGTGTAAAGAAATGGTCAAATATTAGTGTCAAGCATGGAATGACACCAGATATATATTAGACCTGCCTGTGTTTCCTGGGTCACGTTGCTGTGCTCCCAGGGAAGCTGCGAGTTTTCCAGCTCAACAAATAACTTTAATAATAATATTCATTGTGTATATTTAAAGGTATACAAGGAAATATTTCAATAATCATATTTATTTTTAGAAGTCTTAAAACACATGTTTTAACAGCAAGTGTGACTCGAACTAAAGTGTTTATTAGTCACAATACATGTTGCATTTTCTTTGTAACTTGGCATATGGTTCACCTTCTTTAAGGTTTTAACTTGTATTTTTAGTTAATATGTTATCTAAAAAGTTAAAATTGAAATACGGATGATCATNCCTTCTTTAAGGTTTTAACTTGTATTTTTAGTTAATATGTTATCTAAAAAGTTAAAATTGAAATACGGATGATCACCTTAAATATTTCCAAGAAATATCTTCACGGCATTCTGATGACACTAGAAATTAATTTAGGCAGTAGCATAATGTATTAATTTTGTTTATTTGTCGGTTTGTAAGAAAAAAATATATAAACATACAATTCCCCATGCAATTTTTTTTTATTTTTAAAAAAGTCGCTTGACTCCATTGAGATTATGCTTTCACATCATAACATATAGGGATCACATTATTTTCTTGAACGACCTTAAAAANGCTTGACTCCATTGAGATTATGCTTTCACATCATAACATATAGGGATCACATTATTTTCTTGAACGACCTTAAAAAAGTTTCTGCAAATAGCAGATCATATTAGGCCTAACAATACAGTTACGTATTTATTATTATTTTGTTATTTTCAACACATTATTTTTATTAATACTCGAATTTCTGTAGTAGTGGGCTCATATAAATCTAGTTTTTTGACCAACATATGATCACACTATGCATGCCTTGAGTCAAAATAAGCGCCTCTTTGAACGCAAATATCAATGGCGTAGTTGGTTAAACACGGTTTCCTGAGCGAAAAAATACGGGTTTGAGTCCCAGGCAAAGTAGGTGTGTGTATGTGTATATATATATATACTAGTCACTATCTAGTTTATATATATATAAGCAAACAGCATGACATCATTTTGAAAACGCACTATTGACTAAATTCATAGTATTTTGTAGCTCAGCTTTGAAGAAATACGCAGATGAAGATNCCTTCTTTAAGGTTTTAACTTGTATTTTTAGTTAATATGTTATCTAAAAAGTTAAAATTGAAATACGGATGATCATCTTAAATATTTCCAAGAAATATCTTCACGGCATTCTGATGACACTAGAAATTAATTTAGGCAGTAGCATAATGTATTAATTTTGTTTATTTGTCGGTTTGTAAGAAAAAAATATATAAACATACAATTCCCCATGCAATTTTTTTTTATTTTTAAAAAAGTAGCTTGACTCCATTGAGATTATGCTTTCACATCATAACATATAGGGATCACATTATTTTCTTGAACGACCTTAAAAAAGTTTCTGCAAATAGCAGATCATATTAGGCCTAACAATACAGTTACGTATTTATTATTATTTTGTTATTTTCAACACATTATTTTTATTAATACTCGAATTTCTGTAGTAGTGGGCTCATATAAATCTAGTTTTTTGACCAACATATGATCACACTATGCATGCCTTGAGTCAAAATAAGCGCCTCTTTGAACGCAAATATCAATGGCGTAGTTGGTTAAACACGGTTTCCTGAGCGAAAAAATACGGGTTTGAGTCCCAGGCAAAGTAGGTGTGTGTATGTGTATATATATATATACTAGTCACTATCTAGTTTATATATATATAAGCAAACAGCATGACATCATTTTGAAAACGCACTATTGACTAAATTCATAGTATTTTGTAGCTCAGCTTTGAAGAAATACGCAGATGAAGATATCACTGTGCTTCGTATTTAATTTATCGGAGTTCTCGTTGGTGCAGCAAGTTTTCTCCCAGTAATACTGTTTGTATATTAATACAGTACCGTTATAGTTTAATATATACGAAATTTGCATACATGTAGAGACGTTCAGTCANTCATTTTGAAAACGCACTATTGACTAAATTCATAGTATTTTGTAGCTCAGCTTTGAAGAAATACGCAGATGAAGAATATCACTGTGCTTCGTATTTAATTTATCGGAGTTCTCGTTGGTGCAGCAAGTTTTCTCCCAGTAAAACTGTTTGTATATTAATACAGTACCGTTATAGTTTAATATATACGAAATTTGCATACATGTAGAGACGTTCAGTCATTACATGAATATTTATTGCTGTTTGATATTTTACTTGTTAAAAGAGTATTATATTGTTGTTTTATGCACGATTATCTCATTATGTATAAATATATATAATTGTAGTTATTCACATACAACCTTAGATAAATACACTCTATCACGATGTAGTTAGGCCTATATATCGTAAATGTTAGTTGCAAATTAAATGTTACTATAGAAAATGCTATTTTTTTAAATCAGAAAATCACATTTTATATGCTTGCGCATTGTTTATTAAGAGTACCTTTGGAGTTTGAACTAAAAACCTTAGATTTATTTATAGAAAAGAAGTATTAATTTTATTTATTTGTTTTTATTTTGTTCTGTTATATTTTATAATTTGTTTGCAGGTTGAAGGTGAAGCACAACCTTATGACAAGGGCTCTCTGGTGCGATATGCAATAGTTGGCAACACTATTTACCCGACCATGTTGTACACTTGGTATATATGATTACTTAATTATTATTTATTTTAGCCTTATCACATTTACTTTTATTTTATATCTTATTCTTACAGTTAAATCAGAGTGAATAAGTTTTAATGGATACGGAAATTATTTTCCTTCGTGGCATTATTACACTGTTTTACCGTTTATATAAACTTTTTGTTTAAAAGTTTTACATAATTTTCTTATTTTAAGTATTTTTGCTTAAATTTTTTTATTTAGTAAAATTAATTTTTCATTATTTTGTATTATATCGTACATATTTAACTCCGTTATAGTTCAGCAAGAATTGTCATAAGTTGCATAAAATGCAGACAACTCACAAGCGAAATTTATTAAAACTGCTTGTGAAATATTTAATAGTAATTGAAAATGGAATTGCTTTTTACATAATCGTGTTATGGTACTGTTAACAATAATGGCTCGGTAGTAAATAATGAACTTTAAAAAATGTTTTATGGAAATCTTGAAGTAATTGAGTTGAACAACGGTCTGTAGGAAACCTATTACAGTAGCCAGATATTCGTAAAATTAAATACTAATTAGCAATTGATTAAAAATAACATACATTTATAACATCGACATAACTTAAGCAAAACAAATTTCAGCATTGCTACCTTGCGTGTGCTTGGTAGCTTGTTTCCTTTGAATATGGTTGTAAGGTGTAAGAGGCGAGGTTGACTTGCTGAATGTGAGCGGTCTTGCTGAAGGCTGGGTTGTGCGGGACTGGCTGTTGCTTGCAGGCCAATGACATGCCTAGGCCGTACGACTTGAAGGCCATGGCTCACTACGGCCTGCTGGGACTCTGCTTCTACCCTCAGGTCTACTATCTGTGGTGAGCGCATATCATCTCCGGCACAGTGCATGCAGCACCTAGCATGTCGCCCTGCATGACGCACCAGTCAGTCTTTTACAACCTTCTTCACCTTCTTACTGTCTGTCGGAAAATGCCGGCTTTGTATTACTGCAGAACCACACCTAAATATACACATTTGATACTACCCTGGGACTCTCAAGTTTATCATTACTATTTGCATTTTCATTACATATATTTCTATATATAAAAGTTCAAGTTTGTGTGTATGCATCTATGCATGTTTGTTCTCTATACAGTTTTACACCGTTTGACTGATCACGACCTTATTTGGCAGGGATGCCCTTCAGCACACAACTTAAAATACTTTGAAGGCATAAATTGGCTCCTGACCTCCATTAGGCAGGAAACCCCTCTAACGTGGTCCTGTATCGCTGGACCTCCAGTTGGCCCAAAACCGCTGAAAGAGGTTAGTGCTTCTTTCATTGCCATCTTATACACGGACAACACTAGGTAGTTTTACTAGTAAACCACAAATATCAAAGGTTGTATATATTATGTAATTCTTGGACTGTAAATGCGTGAAAAGTCGTATAATACGAATTCACAGACAACTATCATAATCATACCGCAAAGTACTTGTACAAATACACAATCTAGTATAAAACTTAATTATAATAACTAATCTCCTGCTTTCGGTACGATGCCTACAGAAACAATGGCAACTGCTGGGTACTATTGTCAGTACCCGTTCACGTATGAATGTCCTGTCTCCTGGCAGCCCGATGCAGCTTTGACACTCTTCGCCTTACAATTTGTTGTCTTGGAGACAGTACTGCCTCAAGGCCTTTGTCCTACCGGCACGCTGCAATGACATTGAACTGCTTGTGGTCTTGTATCCAACTGACATTCCGTGTCAGTATTACCTAGACTCTGCTGCTGCAGATCCTTTGTCTTTACGACGTTGTGCAGACTGTCCTGTTGTGGACACGACTTGCAGGTGCTCTTAGCATNGCTCTTTTTTAGAGTGGTTCACTGTCTTTTTGACACGTGTGTCCATGCAGCGACCAGCGGGTCAAATACACACCACGCCTTTATGGTATAGGACTTCTATAGTATTGGCTGTTCAACCAGCCAGCACCTGTTCGATCCTGCCCCATACTATTTGTTTAAGTAATCTGTTTGAACCGATGAGCGATATATCACAGGGATTAGGATAGGAAGACGATCGGAATCCTTCTGTTCGTTAGTATGTCACTTGCTGAAAAATGTTGCATGCTTCTCAGAATCATGGAGTGTGGTAGTAATGTGCGTAATATATTTGTACAAGCAATTTTATAATTTTGTTTGGATATCAGTCGCATCCTATCCATGCTAAATGCTTGGAATTATAACATTATCTTTAAATACTGTTTTAGAAACTACCAGAAACAATTTTGGGGGGGGGGGNNGGGGGGGGGGGTGGTGCGTTATGGCCATTACTACCAAGATGTTATTATTATGTGGCAAGATGTTTGTTTTGACGCGTCTTCAAGCGAGATGCCTGGCATTACAATTTGTGGTACCAAGGTTGTATCATAAAGTTCTGGAGCCGACTTAAATTTTGAGTTTTCATTTTTGTCTTTCTATGCTTAGCCTGCAAAGTAAAACACGTATTTTAGCACAATGATAAATATAGTTGCAATGCTTGTTATTAGCTGCTGCTGAAGACCATAAATAAATTTAATTTTGATACTCTGATTCTAGAATACTCAACTGCTCTTCCTTTTTGAAGAATATGGGCTGGAGTAAAAAAATTGAAAAATTTCACCAGTATTCAGTGATTTGGGTGCCTTATTTGTATATACTATGATGTGGTGCATGTTGCATAGTAAATTATCGTTTGCTGAACATGAATAATTGGTTTACATCTAAACAGTTTGTATGGTGCCTTTGTTTCGTAAGAGCAGCTTAGACTGACAAAGCATAAATTCCTTTCTGGGGTACTGAAACACAATTTTGTACAATTTCTGTGGCTGCTCATTTTCGGCAGAACAACAGGGCTGGAAGTAAGCGGTCTGGTAAAGTCGAGTTATACTCCAATGTCCCAATATTACATTAAATCTTACATAAGTCTAAGGACAGTTCAGCTTAACTGCTGTGTTTCAACATCTCTGTCACCTTCAGTGGCATGCTCAGTTCTAACCAAATGTTTTTCGGTCGTAACACAGTGAAATATTCCCAAAACATAGATGAATTTATTTTGCTTAAGCTTTTCAGTAATCGGTATTAAATTTGTTACTTGAAATGTAAACAAGTTGCTTATTTTGTACATAGTTTAGACAAACACATAACCTGAAATGGAAAATTGTACAACCCCTTAGTTGTTGAATGAAAGTTATTTCAAACTGTCTATCTGCATGTTGCACACCAATGTAGTTCACTATATATCATTTTCTCTCTTGTTGTAGCCTTGCTTAACACCTTCTCTCTTGTTGTAGTCTTCCTTAACATCTCCTTTATGTCAGAATTCTCTTCCTTATGGCTAATTGTACCTTCGTGTGTTTATCACTCAACAAATGGCAGTGCATGTCTGGTTCAAATTTATTTCTGGCATTCGAAATATTATATTGAGGACAGCAGTAATAAGTGTTGGAAAAACATATTTACAAAAATTATGTGATAAACCATTTTTATACGATAGTTATTTCTAACCCACACTTATACTGTATATATACGGCTTATATTGGCGGATAAGAGATATGGCGTTGTTTGCCTTGCAGAGCATGCACACTTAATTACTTATTTCGATAGAATTTCTGTCGTTTATATTATTTTTTTTCAAGAGTCTTCAGCTTTAGAAAGGTAGAGTTCTTCCGTGGCATGTTTTTGCCAGACACGGATCTATTTTATACACGCTCAAAAAAGTGCTTATTCTACTGTTGAGGCGAGGCCACTAAAAACGGCTGATGGCATGCCAACGATGAAGTTCGCTGCGAATGCAACCCCTCACTCAGGCAAAATCAGCTGACCCTCACTCATATGTGTAAACTATAAACTTTATACATATATACATATCCTCTAGCGTTATGAGCGTAAGCAGAGAGAAGTAATGCAGGCTTTACACTTCCTGCCCAAATATACACGGAAAGAGTTTGACTGTATATAATATTCATTAAGACATAGTAAATTTAAAAATAAATTCTCTTATAAATCTGTTCGAATAATACAAATTTCAACAAAGATGGGCATCATGAACTAGTGGCTAGGTGCGTTTTGTTAAAAATAGTTTTATGTGCATAGATAGTCTACTAAAAATCTTCTGTGTCGATGCAAGAGGACAGAGTTATTATTGAAAAACTATATGTGGATCCAGTGCAATGTTTGGAACTGAAGGCAAACACCATATAATTACAAAACACCGAGCTTATAAGTTAAAATTAAAACAGAATTAAATTTTCTTCGTATGTGAAGGATACCGCAAGAGTGCAAACATCTTTTCAAGCATAATTTTGTGACGCGTGAAATCAGATTTAGTCATAATATATGATTACATGTAGAGCTAGAAATTATTTCTGAAGGTGTTTTTCTTAGTTCCTTTTCGCATTATATAAATGCAGTCGGTATATGGTAATACAATATGGTAATGCAATTTTTCCCTTACAAACCATCGGAGATAACTAGAAGTTTCCATGGTGTTTGTCGTTGTGTTATGAATGTTGCTGACTATAATTTTTAAATGTAAGTCAGTATAAAATGACATCCATTATCCTGGATGTTTAGTCATTCGTTCAAAGATAAATGATCTTGTTTGTCACGTGTAAAACTTAAAATAATATATTACTGCTCATAAAGACCATATATTTTAATTACGTACTACACTTCCTAATTACATGGATACCTAATTACATGGATACCTAATTACATGGATACCTAATTACATGGATAATATATTTTAAATTTAATTTATAAAATATAGTCATAAAAGTTCATTTTGAATCTCTCCCCTTGAGATCTTCAATAGAACATTAACATTCATGACTGAGTTTTTCTGTCTGAAAGCATATTTATTTGTTAAATGCACTCACTGAACTTCACTGTTTGTGTTTAGTGGATTAATTGGGAAGAGCGTTGTACAATTCTTACCGTGAAGAATGCCGCATTTTCATTAATGCATTGCAATAACTGTTGTATAAAGTTTAAGGAATTATTTCTCATCTTTACAGCAATTGATTCCATGCCCATACAAAACTCACATTTTGTTAAAATTGTAGTAAGCATTTAAATTTCGTCCAGATAAGTAATTTAGTTTCAAGTGCTCTTATTGGCGGTGTTCTGGGAAGAGGAAAGGAAATCATGCAGTGTTTGGAATGGGAAAAGATCCACAAATGGCAGAATTGGTTAACTACATTGTGTTTTAATATACATTGAGACTTGTGCGTGATATGATTGTAGTACTTGTAAAATCGAAAGTTTATTCCAGAAGGAACACTGTCTGCTGAACGATGAACTTGACGTTATTGTTTCGCAGGTACAAATGGTTGGACAAGCATTACGTTGGGACGGCGGCTAAGACAGTTGTGAAGAAACTGCTACTGGACCAATTTATCTTCACACCACCGCTCATTGTGGCTTTTTACATCAGTAAGGATGCATGCAGCAATTACATGTATTAGAAATAGCATTATGATGCGGGAGCAGCAAAGAGAGAGTCACATTAAAATTAATTTCGTTTCCCAGTTAAAATTAATTACGGCACTACATGCTACAGTTTTTAACAATAAAATTGTAAATTTATGATACAATTGTACAATTATTTATTTCTTATGCTTTAAAATGGAGGCGTTCTCCATGTCTTCACATAATAGTACTACATTTTTTAGCATTTATTTTGTACTGTGATTTCCTCACTAAATATTTTAAATTGAAAATATATACAAGTTGTTTTAAAACAACACCACTTTTCCCTTAAGAAATTATTAAGAGCGCCTTGAGGCAGGGAACATCAAGTTGTGAAATGCTTTTAGTTAAATACATCAGAATGCACTTGCGATTAAGTAACAAATGGGTGAATAGTGATTTGTATAACGGAGATAGTACACTTCAGAAAATTCGGTTGGTAATATTATCCTAATTCATTAGGTAATTGGGGGTTTCCCCTCTCTATTTGCATACATCTCTGTAAAACTAAATTGCAAAAAAATTGTCAAAAAACAAATTGTGAACCAACAAGTTTAAATTTACAAAAAATCTCCCATTGTTAGAACACACTCAGATGAATAGTTTTTGGGAAACTAATAAGGACATTGGAAATTAGAAATATGTGGCGAGCGCTTGAAGCTCGCAGTAGGACGTTAAATGAGTGGCTGTAAACAGCGTGTTTAGTGCACTTAATGTAAATGCAGGGGTTTGTAATGTTTCAATACCTTTGTTCACTACACCACTACAGTATTTGCTGTTCGCAGTCTCAGC
The DNA here is from genome assembly GCA_002778355.1 of Clitarchus hookeri. NCBI lineage: Eukaryota > Metazoa > Arthropoda > Insecta > Phasmatodea > Phasmatidae > Clitarchus > Clitarchus hookeri. The sequence goes on from NQII01003585.1 coordinate 167,844, forward strand.
ATTTTACCACTTCTTTACTAGTATGCTCTTGTCCTCTTCTTTACAAGTGTGCTCTTGTCCACTTGTTTACAAGTGTGCTCTTGTCCTCTTCTTTACAAGTGTGCTCTTGTCCACTTGCTTACAAGTGTGCTCTTGTCCACTTGTTTACAAGTGTGCTCTTGTCCTATTCTTTACACGTGTGCTCTTGTCCACTTGCTTACAAGTGTGCTCTTGTCCTCTTCTTTACACGTGTGCTCTTGTCCACTTGCTTACAAGTGTGCTCTTGTCCTCTTCTTTACAAGTGTGCTCTTGTCCACTTGCTTACAAGTGTGCTCTTGTCCTCTTCTTTACAAGTGTGCTCTTGTCCACTTGCTTACAAGTGTGCTCTTGTCCTCTTCTTTACACGTGTGCTCTTGTCCACTTGCTTACAAGTGTGCTCTTGTCCTCTTCTTTACAAGTGTGCTCTTGTCCACTTGCTTACAAGTGTGCTCTTGTCCTCTTCTTTACAAGTGTGCTCTTGTCCACTTGCTTACAAGTGTGCTCTTGTCCTCTTCTTTACACGTGTGCTCTTGTCCACTTGCTTACAAGTGTGCTCTTGTCCTCTTCTTTACAAGTGTGCTCTTGTCCACTTGCTTACAAGTGTGCTCTTGTCCTCTTCTTTACAAGTGTGCTCTTGTCCACTTGCTTACAAGTGTGCTCTTGTCCTCTTCTTTACAAGTGTGCTCTTGTCCACTTGCTTACAAGTGTGCTCTTGTCCTCTTCTTTACAAGTGTGCTCTTGTCCACTTGCTTACAAGTGTGCTCTTGTCCTCTTCTTTACAAGTGTGCTCTTGTCCACTTCTTTACTAGTGTGCTCTTGTCCACTTCTTTACTAGTGTGCTGTTGTGTGCTGCACAATACATCAACGTGCCTTCGTCATTCGTTAATGCTACTTACACGGATACGCGCCTAGCACACGACATTTAAGGTACAACGAACTCTAATTATCTTTTCACTCACGTTTCTTTCAGTCACAAGTCCTGTGTTGTGCGTGTTGCCTACATGTCAGGCCACTCACCTTCTGTTAAAAAATATCCGCGTGGATTTCTCAAAACGGTTCACCTGAGAGTGTTCCGACAATACGATCTTTTTTGTTGGTTTAAATGTGCTGATTCATAATTTTTTTCAACAAAACGCTTACAGCTCCGTCTTGCAAAGTTTCGCGCCTATATATGCTGTTAATTACCATTTACATAATGAAGGAGGATGGTATTACCAATCGCGTTTTCTGAGGTGCAAGATTTCCATTATACGAATCACTATTCACCGATTTGGTACTTAATCGCAGAAAATTTCTGACATTTTAAAAAACTAAAAGCATTTCGAAAGTTGATATTTGGTGTAATATAATAATCGCTTAAGGTACACGTGGTACATAAGTTTTCGTCACATATTTCCGTAAGGAATAATCTGTCAGTGTTGGTGTTTTTAAAAAAACGTCCTGTTTAGTGGCAGTTAATTTCTTTTTAACTTCTGTTTTTGTATTTATTAAAAACTTTTCAGTGTCACAAAAACTTATCTAGTATTCTTCGATAGATTACGTGGCTGCATTAAAATACTTTCTAGAATAATAGCTCCTTTTTAAAATCAAGATTAACTGGATCCTTGACGCTATAAAACAGTGTTATTTTAACTTAAAAAACTAAAATACTAATGTGATTTAATTTTTCTCTTTTGCATCTAACATGTGAGATGAATGTGGGTTTTCAGCACACGGTGTACACTATGCAAATATTGTTGTGGTTGACATTTAGGATTCAGCGCATCCTTTCCATTAGGTTTATCAGTTTTGACTCTCCCACGTCTTTTGAAAGCAATATTTTTGTTACTAACTTTATTTCACTTAATTATCTGATAATACACCACCTGCTTTTACCTTACACATCTTTGTCAGAAAACAACAGTTTCAACCAAGTACGCTGTGTCCTATGTCATACTTATGTAATTGTATTATCGTTTAACTTCATTTCATATTTAGTTCTGTTCCACCATGATCTTGCTTTTCAAATAGCTTTCCGTTCTTAAAGCCTGGATTTGTATTACTTCGTCGGAGTGCAAAAACTTGCAAAGTACTTTAGGCAAACTCTTTATTCAGAGCCTCTAAACTACACTTAGATGAAGTCATGTGTGCCTTTTCCTTTCCTTATCATGGTCAAATCTGAAATTTTTTTCTTTTGCTAAAGGGTTGGGTGAGGAAAAATCTAAATTATGCAAGGAATGAACGTTACTGTAATTGGAATGAGATAACTGTGGAAAAAAAAGTAGCTGTTTTTTCCGGTATTCAAATACCTATTGAATTAGCAGAGACTTTAAAACATCACACTAGCAAGAGCGTTAAGTCTACTTGCCAGATAAATGAGAGACATGTATTTGAAATTTAGCAGAATGTGCTTATGGATTGCAATTTGCGTCTATGGAACCTGAGCCATCTCGCTTCTCCTCGGGTTGTATTTACTTCCCTCCATGGACTGAACTGATAGCTCTGCATTAACACAGCTTCCATATTGACTAACACATTCATCTTAACAGTTTACAGAACTTAAAGCCAGTGACGTATAATTTCATCTTCGTTGTGGCATTTACACTGCCTTAGGGAAGATTTAGAACGAGGGACGAGTTGATGTTAGAGGGCCGAAGACAACTCCTTGTTGTTTTTGCCATATTTATAAATTTTTATTATTTCCTGTAAAAATGTTTACCATTTTACTGACCCAAAATGGCAGCGCTCGTCAACAGGTAATCTTGTTCAGTAATGTCGTAACGCAAGGAATCTCGTGACGTAATTATCCTGGAGCACTAGTAGAATAAGTGCTGGATTCTGAGACGAACGAAGGTCTTGCACCTCAAATTACAAAAATTAGTACTTCAATAAAAAAAAAAATGTAATAGTGATGATCGAGCATCGTCTTAACTGCCGAGATAAAATGACGAGAAACTATATCCCTCTGTAGTAGTGATAGTAATATTTTTATGGCTATCATTTTAATTCATAAAAAGAGTTAATGCAAATAAAATACATAATATGTTTATTTATTGTGTAATTTAAGAAATTATTTGTTTGTCGTTATAGAAGTGGGTAATACGAGCGTGATCATTTCTTCATAAATAATCCTGAATGGATTTCGTAGCGAAATAATAATAAATTTTGCCCCATCCTTCCAAAAAATTTGTCGCCAAGTGTATATAGTATTTGTTTTACAGCAAATTTAATTTATTTTCCCAATTTTTATATTCACATTCTATTTGCACTCAGTTATTGTACAGCTGCATAAGAATCCCGGTGAAAGAAAATGAATAACTTGTACTCTGGTATTATAAAACCTATACATGTAAAAATCACAAAGAAAATTGTAATAAAGTGATTTCACTGAAAATTAGAAAGTCACAAGAATACAGATATTAAAATGTACATATATGTGTAGATAATTTTTCTTCTACTTTGCTCCTGCCTTCAAATAATAACTGTCTTTGTATTTAAAAAATCTTTGTATTCCTAGTTTTCATTATGAAGGGATATATGCTAATTGAATCATCTTAAAGTTTCTGAAGTTCTATATAATTATTTTCATTTATTAAACCTTTCCAAAAATGATTGTATAACCAAATGAAGGGAGACGAATTGTTCTTTTCTGATATCAAATTAATTCTGCATGTACCATCTGCAAACACTTCGGAAAAGTTAAAAATAAGGCTCGTAAATAATACACTAACGTTTTTGAAAACTGCAACACCAAAAAGAAAACATGTGATTGAAATGAACTTTATATCACATATAAGGTACACGACAATACACAATTGATTGGGATTACAGAACTATACATGATCTCCATCCTTGAGAATTCAGTATGGTGTGAAGCCCCCACGTGCTGCAATCAGAGCCCCTAAACATCGTGGCATGGAATCAAAAAGGACCTGGATATGTTTCTGGGAATCTCCTTACATGCGGTTTGTACGCGAGTCAACAAAGCATCAACAGTGTTGCTGGAGGTCCATGACGAACAAGTCGCCAACCAACCATATCCCAGAAATTTTTGATGGGTGACATGTCAGGTGAACGTGCAGGCCAGGGAAGCAGTGGTATCCGTCTTTCATTGAAGAAGGCTTGCACATTACTGGCCACATGTGGCCGGGAATTGTCCTGCTGCAATATGGAACGCTGGGTAGCATGAAAGCGGGGCAGTACCTCGACTCTAAAACGTCCCTGATGTAGCGGTTGCTGTTCAGATTACCCTCAATACGCTGGAGTCGAAATCACACGTTGTATCCAATGGCGCCCCAAACAAATTACACTTGGCGTTTGTCAGACATGCCGCTCCACAATGCAGGCTGCCAGATTGCTGTCACCACGGTAGGGTTTAACATCTATGCGGCCATCACTGTAGGGCAGGTTGAAGTGGGACTCGTCCGAAAACACTACATGTTTCTACTCAGCACACCAGCGACGGCATTCACGTGCCCATTGCAGTCTGAGGCGTTTGTGGTTTCTGGACAATGGAAGCCGAAGCAATGACATGCGTGCCACCAGTCCAGCCCGCATCAGATGGCGGTCATCCCGTACTGTGGTCATATTGCGTGGTCCAGTACCCGCTCGTCGCTGTGTATTACTCTCTTTTATCCGCAGACTCCATACACACATTACTGTCGTAGCAGCATGCAATGTACGAGCCGAAATGTCACGGTATGACAAACCCGTTTCCCGTCTGCCCCGTTCGAACTTATTCACATGCTAATATGGCGCCCTTTGACGTTGACGAGGCATGCTGGCACTTGCTTTCATTTCGTTTGACTGCTCTTCACTGACTGAGCTTAAACAGTGACCTTCCCGGTCGCACAAGAGAGGGTGCTGCTGGGACTACTTGTACGCCATCTCTCTGCAATCGTAATCACTTATTGTTGGTACACTGTTCTACACATCCTCCGAGTTTGGATTAATTTGGGCCACTTCTTCTGGGTGTTGCAATTTTCACAATAAATAGTGTATCTTAAGAATAATGGGGATGAAATCAATATTATCTACAAATATAATAGAAGTAATGTTGACAAAGTGCTCGTTAATTTTAGTGGTACTTAAATAATATCATGCACTTTGCAATGTAAATGACAATACAATATCGCTGTCATTCTTATTATCTTTTTTGTATGCAGGCATGAGCTTACTGGAGAGGAAAGATGACATTTTCAAGGAGTGCAAAACGAAGCTTGTGCCAACATTCAAGGTACGTTCTTGGAAACATTTACAACCATCATTATTTCACAAAGTGAACTAATCTAAATACTGTTATCAGTAACAATATTTGTTTTCATCTACACCATTCACATAAACCAATTTTGTTTTGGAAAGTAAATAAACCAGTATCCAGAACTATATTTAATAAATCAGTCGGTTCATGCAACCAAAGTGAAAATTAGTTTTGTACTGACAATTTAGTGTGGTACTGATTGAAGACGATATCACACATGGAAGTGGTGCTCTGCAATTGCTATTTGTATACGTAACCGTCCTTTATAAATTCACCAAAAATAAAGAGACCTTAAATAAGAGCCCGACGTCTAAACAAGGTCATTTAAGGTTTAAAAAATCTGATAAATTAAGAGTTGAATTTTTGATATGTTAATCGATTACTTAGATGAGCTGTCGGTGTGTGTTCAACAATTTTCATGTTTATTAACAACGGTTTCAATTTTACAATATATTAAACTTGAAGATTACTGGTCTAGCCGGAGATTTGTAATAGCTCATTCTAAAACGATTCTCATAAACTAAGATGAGCATTCCCGGTCTCAGATACAAAAGGACAATATGTTGAACAAAACAAAATTAATCCATTTATTAAGTGTAATTGAAATTATGCATTTTGTAGAACTTTGAAAGTAATCGGGTTAGTAAAGTTTCTCTATCTAAGCAAGTCAAACACAAGTTTTATTCATTAGAGGAGTGAGCTTGGAGATTTTGCAAAGGAGCTTGTTTGAGTTCTCCTTAGTGGTTCAGTCATTAGTGATTTAGACACGTTGCAAATACATTCATCTGAGGATACTTCAATGGCTCTATACCCAGCGCCTTTTATCTTTCTGCTCGCTGTGATGCGCTGATATGTCGAGGAGACAAATGATGACTCGCGACTAAGTTCATAACTGACCCCTAAATGCCCACTATTGTCTTCGATGTCTCGGCATCGTCACCGATGCCCACTATTGTCCTCGAGGTCTTGGCATCGTCACCAATACCCACCACTGTCTTCGAGGTCTCGGCATCGTTACCAATTCTGTGCGACATTCGATTTTAATTTTCGACTTTGAAAAAGGCCTTAGGAAAGGTATCCGCAACATTTCATTCACACAATTCAACAAACGGACATTCTAAATAAAATTGGGTTGTATTGCTGCCGTAAATTGGTATTAGTAATACATTTATGCAAATAGACGTAACTTGTTATTTTGGATTTAAAATACATCGGATATAACCTAACAGTTTTACAGTCAGCTGTTGACACTTTTTTTTCTGAAATCATGTGTGTTAGCAGGACATAGTTTCACTTATTTTTGACCTTTCTCTAAAGACATATCGTTAGTCAAATCAGTCGTATTTACCCGGGAGTTATCGTTTGTACCATTCTGTGGCGGAGGCGAAAAGAATGTTTGGACTTGAAAGTCTTGTTATACCACACGGTCAAGACTCTTCGCGTAAACTGTTAGCGGGTAGCCATATTTAACCACACAAGTACAGTCCATTCACCAGCTTTTTGTCTCTGCACGCCATATATTATCATCGCGTGCGTGTACAAAGATCAAGTGAGCGGACTGTAGTTATCGTAATGATTTTGTCAGAACGACGCACGAAATCCGCGGTGAAGTGTTACGTGGTCTAACTCGCACCGGTAGAAGTCTCTTAATGGTTTTGAACATTTCGCAGGCTAGTTTCTGCCACATTCTGCATGCTGGCATCTGCCTTACGTTAAAAATATATGTATTATCAAACACGTAAGTTCAATTAAGTAATTTGTATTTATCTATATTGGCGTTAACGCATTTCGTACGATTTTTCTAGTCTCAAATTTTCACAATATATCTATTAAACTAATACCGTTTTCCTTATACGTTTTATATAAACTCACTTGCGTGACAGTAAGATTTTTGTTTTCTATACTATGTCTGCCAAAGCAATATTCTCTAATTTATTGCAGCTAGTTTCTACGTATCAGTTGTTATTGCAGTTAGGTTCACTTGATGATTTCAGTAATGGTTCAGAATAATGAAATCCGAACTGATAAAATAATAAATAATATTGTTATTAGTACAAACGTTTAAATATCTATATTATGTTATCAAAAACGAATAGTTTTGCAGAAAGAACTGCCCGAATTCCCGCAGTTTACACTACAACTATCATCATTTTCATGTACCAAACTTAAATTGATATTAAATTTAGCTTATTTTGGTTTTCAGGTAGGTCAACGTTTGTGCCAGGGCAACGTAGGGGTAGCTAAGCTAATCACAGTTGTACCCGTCACGTTACTGCTATTACTGTAACATAAATGGTTGAAATTCCTACAGAAATGTTGAGTGTCAATAACAAGAAATAGAGCGTTCTTCTAATGTGCAAATAAAAGTGTATTTTTTAAATCTTTAGCATACTGAAATCAGTTGATTTTGTTTCAAAAACATTCACTTAAGGTTTGCAATAATGTTGAAAAGTTTGTGTCGGTTATCATTTTACGCTGGTAACTGACTTTCACATGAATGCTCGATGAAAGGTTTATGATAATGTGGTACATGTGTCCATGGAAAGTTACGCAGTTGGCTTGAAGTAGTGACAAGGCAAGGTTTAAATGTACCTTATTACTATCTTGAATGTCAAAACAATAGTGGTAAGGGGACTAAAAGTAGAATGTTTAATTCATAAACATAGTATGCCCATAAACTGAGTTCCACACATACTGCGTCGAAAATGTGTGCGNTTGAATGTCAAAACAATAGTGGTAAGGGGACTAAAAGTAGAATGTTTAATTCATAAACATAGTATGCCCATAAACTAAGTTCCACACATACTGCGTCGAAAATGTGTGTGAAGCACCATGAGGTAACCAGCGCATTCTGGAACAAGCACTTGTCGTACCAAAATGCTCCGACGACATCGAATATGCGACAGGCCTGCAAGATATTCTACCCTTAAAAAATACAAGTTGTGATGGTTGCCTATCGCCTGGCGCTTCTCCACACAGATTCAACGAGCTCTGATGGGCATGGAGCTCTCAAAAAGGCTGTGCTCTGTAATGTGGGCATATTGGCCACAACAAAGTGGCTTAGAGGTTGCCTCTTCCCTGTTACTTATATTATCAATACTGATAAAATATCGGGTTTCAATAAAATTTCTTTATACCCGTATAATATATTTTTCTTCCTTTCTTTCATGCGCACGCACACGCACATATACACCAATTATATATAGGCCTATATATAGCTGATTGAAAAGACTGTAATGTTAAGATATGCGACTTTTTTATATTTAAACGTGTGTTTTGAATTTATTTTTTATTAATTGTAATTGTAACAGCATCTCCCAAAATCACGCTACAGCATTTACAAAATAATGTCTCGTACGCAATCACATTTACTTTGGGTTTCGCTAGCATCGATAGCAAACTGTCTGACATGCGTCGGCCACCTACTTGGCAATTGTGACAATGTTATTGTCAGACATTACACTATAATATTGACGCTCACGCACTGGCTGAAATAACAAATATTTTAGCTATCAGCATTTATTGTTCTTGGAATGTGTCATAATATTAACCTAATCCGTCCTGACATATATCTGAATTCTAGATGGGACTAGCAGAGACCTACTGCTTTTGCTGCAATGCTTATTGTCAGACGTAACCTGGAAATCTTTAAAATGGTTTTCTAGTTATTCTCCATAAGGAACCCGCCTACCTGGGGTTTAAACTGAGTTGCAAAGCGCTTGAAATAAACGTATTTTCCCATGAAACTATACAATATGCGTCCACTGCGCTTATCTACGAACAAAACGCAAACTTCCGGTGACGCCTGTTGTGTTTTTTCGAGATGTCATGTACCATTTCAGAACATTCCAACATACCGAAAAACGGCTTTTTCCAAGCACTGTATCTCAAAATATACGCATCATGTTATCTCATCTGTAACCACCAGACTTTATATTCCTGTGAGTTCGCCTGTGTGTACTTTGACTGTCATTGTTGCAAAACGAAGAGGGGCTGCGCTACGTATAGAGCAAACATTGTCCGTACGTGATACAATTTTTTTTTTGGAAACTATTTTGTTAAACATTTTCTTGTAACATTACTGTTTTAGAAAACATACAAAATCGTTTATGCAGCTCTGTGTTTATAATAATCTTAAATACTACAGTACTTGCTTGTTAAAATTTAATATTCGTTTTTCACTTTCCATACTAAGGCTTTATGAAAAACATAGTCTACTCGCCTCCCACCTCGACGAACCGGGTTCGATTCCCAGCGGGGGTCATTTCAGGATTTTCGCAAGTGAGAATCGGGCCGGACGATGCCGTTGGTCGGTGGGTTTTCTCGGAAATCTCCCGTTTTCTCCGCCCCTGCCTTCCGGCACTGCTCCATACTCAACTCGCTTCACCCTCATCGGCTCTCAAGANATCTCCCGTTTTCTCCGCCCCTGCCTTCCGGCACTGCTCCATACTCAACTCGCTTCACCCTCATCGGCTCTCAAGACCTAGTTGTCAAGAGCCGCCAAAATCTCTCCACTCCACTTTATGAAATATACTCTAATTAATTTGTAGTGTTACATTAATATCTTTGTCAACTATATTCCAAAGACAAAACAAGTGCAGAGTGTATGGTGTGTGTGTTGTGCGCAGACGAGCTGTCTGTTCTGGCTTCCGGCGCAGACACTCAACTTCCTGCTCGTGCCGCCGGCTGCGCGAGTGGTGTACGTGGGCTCGTGTGCACTTATCTGGGTCAACATCCTCTGCTGGTACAAGCGGCAGGAGTACTGAGTCCTGCAGGCTCCTCGTCCGACAGCCGCGTCCTCTGCACCGCTGCCACGCATGCTCGTCCCTCGTGCCACGCGCGGTCATCCAAGCTCACTCGGAACTAACCTCTAGAACAAAGTCACTGCCCAAACCAGGCTCTTCAGAACAATACTCAGCTGCTTAGGGAAGCAGGCGGTGTCATCTAGATGAAGCATTCTTTTTTAAAATTTAGTTTTTAAAATAATTAGGCCTATGCCAACTTTTACTCACACATGCTGCTTTCTATTCGTATATTTTACACAAATTACTCATGCCAGTAAAACGAAATAGTAAAACACTATTTAGTGACGTCCAATTCTATTTAAAATGCGCAAACAATGAAGTTCCACAATAATACGACGCGAAATATTCGCCACCCCTTAATGAGATTGGGGGAGCGGCAAATGCCATCTTGCCTCTCTCTTTCTGACGGCCCTTCTTATAACTATATATATATGCTGCATTACACACAGATTTGGGGTCTGATAGTTGACAGCGATTTACTGGAAATAGTTTTCTACACTGGACATTGTACGGCGATTGCCATGTTTATATTTATGGCCACTGAAGAGAGTATTGCTTGTTTTGTACACATCACGGCAAGAATTTTCATACTAGAAATAAATTCACATTTTTCGCTTGGATGTGGCATGAATAAAGCGACCAGGCTTGGGTCTGTGGAAATTTTACATATGCCAGAAAGATACGTAATTAGAAGTAAAAGTATATCCTAANAGCGACCAGGCTTGGGTCTGTGGAAATTTTACATATGCCAGAAAGATACGTAATTAGAAGTAAAAGTATATCCTAGGCAGCACTTCCGGAATTGCTCATTTAACAGAGAACAGCCTGTAGTATTAAGTGCGTCATATCCACAAACGAATTAAATTTTAAATATTATATTGCATCCAGCATCGAGGCTGTTTAAGCACCATTGGGGGCTCCCGAGAAATTCATTACACTACGGCCTCTATGCTCATTCTCTCACTCAGATACTTATCAATTCTTTATGCTAACCTGAATGTACATAAATAAAACGCTAGTTTGATATGCATTTTTATAATACATATATTTATACTTGAGTTAAGAGTTGTTTTAGAGAAACGTTCCTACATTAGCATCACCCAGATGCCCTCTTGTAGGGTACCTTCACAGTATGCCCGTAATTTAAAACGGCTGTGTTAAGTTTAGGTGTGTTTTAAAGAATAAAAACATTAAAATTATTTTTTTTGCATTTCAGTTTTAATTTATAATGTATTCATTGTTAAAAATTTTACGATTTTGTGGCATATGAGAGTGAGTGGTTATTAGTGTTAAATTCATGATAGAATTTTTTTTCTGCGACCACTGTGTGAAGTACAATGTGCCGTGTTTTGTGAAATATTATTTACACCTTCTCCTGTCCGGTTACATTACAGGTGTGTTGTTGCCTTTACCCGACTCAGGACATTATTTTGTCTCTGATGCCAATCTTCTGCATTTAGCAACAACGTTGGCATTACAATGCAGCACGTTTGTTATTAAACTTAAATAAGCGCTTCCGATAGTTGAAATTCAAATGCAGACTGTTTAATAAAATACATTAACAGCATTTTTATTGCATTTAATTCATTTGCCTCACGTGAATTGGTGAAGGTTTGCATTGATAGCGTATGTCTCCTATACTTTGGTTAGCGTGTTATAACTTACATATTTTTGGACACAGTTGTAGCACATTTATAATATTGTTACAATTTTTTAAAAAGTCAGTGGGCTAAACCAGGTTTGTTAAGATGGGGGTCTGGATTAAATAAGAGTTAATTATGAATTCGTAATTTTATTTACAACGACTACAAACAAATTCTCTCAACCCAACACCTCACAATAAATTGATATCACTTGATGTTTACAATTAATTAATTCAGTCAATACANCAAATTCTCTCAACCCAACACCTCACAATAAATTGATATCACTTGATGTTTACAATTAATTAATTCAGTCAATACAATTTACAGCTACCTTAAAGTAATTAAATAATTAAAAATCAGTTCCAATATACAGTTTATAAATTATATGTCCATATTTGACAGTTCTATTATATACATTAAAGTCCGTATCACATGTTCATTCAGTCCCACCGTTAACAGGCTGCGAGGTAAATAATCAAACATTAACTTTTCTGAATATGACTAAATTCTTTACAGCAGCTTTTTCCATGCAGATAAATTATAACACTTCCGTTATTATAACCAGAAGTACAGTAAAAAGTGACATGTTATTATAATGGTGTGATTGAACTGTGTCCATTGACGACCATGATACTTAATAAAAAAGCGCACACACACAGGGAAAAATATGTATAAAATTAAAACGTCAAAAATACGGACGAACACCTAATTACAAAATAGGACAGACAACAAAAGCAAACGAGTAGAAAAGACAACACGAAGACAAAAACGAAAACACCACACAAGTGAAAAAAACAGTATTAGTGGACACAGCTGAACAATAAAAACTAAACACAAAACTAACAAAAATACAATGAATCACAAGACAGGAAAAATTATTCCTTGTCAGATTATAAAACTATGGTAATTTTTGTGATTCCTGTGTTGTTTTGAATTATTTGGTTTTATAATCTGACAAGGAATAGTTTTTCCTATTTTGTGTTTCACTGTGTTTTTGTTGTGTGTGTGTTTTTAGTTTTTATTGTTCAGCTGTGTCCACTGACATTATCTTTTCACGTGTGTGGTGTTTTCGTTTTCGTCTTCGTGTTGTCTTTTATATTAGTTCGCTTTTGTTGTCTGTCCTGTTTTGTAATAAGTTATTCGTCCGTATTTTTGTCGTTTTAATTTTCTACCAATTTGTTTTCTATTGACTAGGAAACAACTTTTCGTAATCATCTGTTTGTGGCGGTGTAACAGTTTTTTTTTCGTTTTTGTCTTGCTGAGTTCTTGTGTGTGTGTGTTTTCTATTTACTGTCATCGTATGCAATGGACACAGTCCAATCACACCATCATAAAAATATGAACTCACTCACTTAAATTTTAAAAGAGTGACATGTATGTCATGATGCAGGCTAGACAGTAGCTGTGAAAATTATTCTGGGGCATCTTTGAGTGCTTCAATTGGTGCACATGTCCGTAATCCGTACCTGGCCCTGGTTTCATATCTCCAAAGTCCATTTACTTCCCAAGTCAGTTTGCAGCTTACCATATCTTAGTTATCTTAGTAAGCTTTCTGAAGAAAAAAATGATTGTTTTGAAAAATGCAATCAGATTATCATGGTTCATTAATTCAGAAAGGGCTGATGTATGTAATTTATGGACACCTTGGTCAGTCTCCTCGACCTACACTTATAAATGAGTCAGACTTACTTCTCAAGTAGGAAGTTTTTTTAATTTCACAGCCATTACTCTTTTTTAGCGTACTTCCTAGTAATAATACGTCAAACTGTGAACCATGCCCTTAACGGCCTTTCAAAAAAGTACCCATTTTAATACGGCACTTGTCAGTTTGATATCGATAGGGCACTACCAACTAGAGGTAGTACACAGAGGTAAGATTTGATGTTGCGTTAAGGTATAATAACATCTACTGGACACATAGGGATGAAACAAGAAACTTGGTTTATGCACTGTACAATATATGCACATGACTGTAAAAGTGCATACCACAGGCTGCAAGGTATATTTACGAAAAAACTAAAGTTTATCACAAAGCTTCTTGCGGGAACAGATTGCAGGAGCTTGTGCGAAATAAATAGCAACATTTATACAAGCACCATTTTTCATTATATATTTCGAAAAAAGTTTTATTTCACATTATTTAATTTTAACATAGTCATAAAAAATCGGGGCTATCTTCTCAGTATTTCACTGTTCAAAGAAAATAAAGATGTTACCGAGACCGTATATTTAGTATCATACGTTTTAATAAACGGGCAAGTTTCTACTTCTACACGAAATGAAATTAATAACAAAATTCCGAATTTTACAACTCATATTTGGCACCACTAAATGACTATGCATAAAAATTAAATATTTAATGCAGCAAATTACTATAAAAATATAATATAGGCTATACGCAGTCTCCGACTTGGCAAGCATTGTACAAAATGCATCTATTATTTAACATGTAGGAATATTATAGTGTCTCATAACAGGTCGAGTTAATGGTTTCACGGGTTTTAATATTGTTTTTTAATATGGCTAAACTCTTTAAAGCAATGATTTTTAATATTTCTACAAAATGACATGGCACTGCATACTCTCTCTCTCTCTCTCCCTCTCTC